>CM050648.1:33263793-33603793 GCA_027574665.1 Rhynochetos jubatus | reverse complement strand
TCCAATATGGATAGAAAGGCAGGGGAAAACTTACCCCTGAGACTCTCCAAGGAGAGAGGAGATCTGTTTTCTTTCCCAAGTTCTTCAGCATTTCTTGTTGCTCAGAACAATACGATTTTGAGGGAGTGTAGGCATTACTCTACCTCATTTTGCTTCCTATTGAATGTCAAAGGAGATTTGAATGGACTCCCTGGATACATTTCTGTTTCCCTTTCACTATTAAAGTCTTCTTCAGTATCTCACAATCATGTTGTCACTATGGTCACTCCGTCTTTTTCCTTCCACTTGTAAACCTGACGTATTGTCAAATCTTGTTTTCTGGATTTGGTGGTCTAGCCAACACACCCATTTGAAGTAAGAGAAATATTTTTGGGGTTTTTTCCTTCCCTAGGGGACAGTATTTTTAAGTTAAAAAGAAATGAGATGTTTGAAAATAAGAAATATTCATTCCTGTTGTGACTTATTATCAGTGTCTAGCACTGACTAAATCTGAAAGGGTCAGATCTTAGATTAATAATCTCAACATTTCAATAGGGGAACTTTTAGCCCATAAAGAGAAAGAGGGACTATAAGTCTTTGCAGACTAAGAAACATTGTATCTCTGCTTACAAAAAAAAAACACCCTAGATGATTCAGAGGTGGGCTGAGACCTGAAGATTAGGCTGAATAGATCCAGCTCTGATTTATTGTTTATATCAGATGGTGCCATTTAACCCTGTGCAGGACCCAATACAGAACTTGATATTTTGGTGTGAGGGGGGGGAAGGAGGATTGTACCGCCCAGCCATTCACTGTCTCATTCCTCCATGTTTAATAAAGTAATAGCTTTAAATCTGTGTGTATCTTTATTTCTTGTGCCTTGTACATTTAGAACAAGAAGCCTTTGTTTCCCAGCTACTGTTACAGCCTGTATTTAATAGGGTAAAAATAAGATGAAAAGAACACACTCATTGACAAATTTAATAACTGTGACTCTTACATAAGATACATTCTGAGGAAAAAGTTCTGAATTTTCATCTATGCACACTGATATTTAATATGCAGTAACTTAGTTCTGAAACATTTAATACAGCAACGCACTGTTCAAACAGGTCTTTATCAAAGGCAAAATGATTATTGATGCCAATTATGACACTTTGGTTCAGTGTTTCAATAAATGCAATATGTACTACAGTCATTTTATAGCTGAAAAAATTATTAGTGATAATTGACTGTGAGTCCTGAACAGGCAGCTTATCCAAGTTCAGTTCAGACAACAAAGGTGCAGAAGAGCCAAAGTGATTTAAGTCCTCAGTTCAATGTGTCATACCCTCCCTGACATCACTTTATTTTTTAACCATCATCCAATGGACCGTATAAGATATATAGGGGTTGATGGCTTTGGCTGCTGAATTTATGAGTAGAATCTCTTGCTGAATTGTCCCATAATTGGGTTCTTAAAATAGATTTTCTAAGATAAGTGCAGTTGTAGTTGTGTATTGTAGCCAAGATCAGAAATTTTTTCATAAATGTGAACCAGCCATATGAATTTATAGGGAAAAGCATAATGGCCAGTGATTAATAATGATCATATAGATTAAATGTCATAATTAAACTGGCAAGAAGACTAATAGTCCAAGAAGGAAATAGAATTTTATGAAATTTCATTAATACTAGATTTAAACCTTACATTCCAGCATACAAGCTGTTTGTAGTTCGAAATATTGCAGGATTAATTAATTTATTTCAATCTTTTTACAAAGAGATGAAAGACTTGGTAGGTTAATACTGCAGCTGATATTTTTGTTTAATGTATGATTAATGAGTAATTTTATTATTAGAATTACCCTGTTCTAGTTAAAACTTGTGTGTACCTAATTGACACCTGCATTTGTGTAATGACCTGGTAATCCTTGCTTAGAGTTTATATTTTATTTTCCTACTTATATTTGAATGCAAGATGGAAAGTGATTGGGGTTTTCACTTGGTTTGGTTTGTTTGTTTGTTTGTTTAATTATACATAATTCTTTCAGAATTTATTTTTAGGGAAACAAAGTATGTTGAAAAATTTTACTAATTATGGTTAAGTTATTACTAAATGATATTCAAGTAAAAAGTAAAAATTCTGTGCAAAAAAAAAACCCAAACCCATAGCTGATTCAAATAAAGTAGGACAAAAATATCTTCTTGAGTTGTGACAGTTACCAAAGTCTTTGAAGTAGTCTGATATACATGAAGTCACGCTGAAAAGCATCATCAATATATTTGGTACCAGTCACAAGTATCTGGCAATGCTAGCTTCTTTCATTGATTTGGTAACAGCTCATCTGCATTCAGTGTCACTTCTGCAAGGTGAAATAGGAGAAAATACGCCGAAGTATAACAAGAGGAGGAGTTAAGAGAACAGAGCTAGGAAAAAAAAAAGGCTTCCTGAGTGTGAAGTGGACTTGATATCTCTCAGGGATACTCCTCTCAACCCACTTTGTGTCAAGCAACTAGCATGGGTGAAGTTCTCAAGTTCTGCAGACAAATGCATCACGCTCACATCCACAAGCCCTGTAGCAGCATTCAATTGGTGAATCTGTATTTGAATTTTTCTCCTCAAACAGACTAAGCAGAAGCTTGGGGTTTTGGTTTTGGTTGTTTTTTGTTTGGTTGTTTTTTTTTTTTTTTCCCCCACCCCCCCCATTTATCTTTTAATGGGAGTACAGAGAGGGAAGAGGAGGGAGGTGACAGCAGTAGGAGGGGGTTGCATACTATGTAGGACTGGCAGCAAAGGTTCATTCACATACGTTTATTCCACAAGGAAAAAAGAGTGTATTCAACCACTTTGAATAGATCATCATAGCTGCTTGTCTGGTCAGCTTTCTCCTTAGAGTTTCAAGTTATAGGGGTCGATGTGTAATCTAGGGGTCTTGTCTAGCTGCCTCTATTAAAAAGTGAGGCACTCAATACCAGCTGCACCAAGCAGGGTGCCTCTATCTGTAATAGTGCCATCAACAATTCTGAAGATGTACTTTGAGTGCATGCGGGATAGCCAGACAGTCTGGTGCAGCACTGAAATTTCCAGAGCTGGCCACAGCTGATTTTATGCTAAATACACTAATCTTTTACATCAGCTCCTGTCCTTTAATCAGGAAGATATTCATTCATTGATATACTCCTAGCTGAGAAAAATTGAGTTTGCTTTGATAGTCCGTTTCCCCCTTCTGAAATAATTAGGAAACAGTCCAGAGTTTAACTCACACGGCAGTTACTGAAGAGTATTTTGGGGCTAGGGTGTGTTTTATCATTTGTTGAAATTTTTTTTCATTTTTTCTCTTTTTCTCCCTCTATTTTTCTAAAAAGGAGTCTTAATTTTACTTCATCTGCTGATTAAAGACAAGAAATTAATAAATGGCTCTGCTTCTTTGTCTTTTTTATTATTCTCAGTAAGCTGTGCAGGAAAGGAAGGCTGGTGTTAGAAACAGTCTTGAAAGAGGGGAATTCTCTCTCTGCTTTGAAACAGTGAGGAACACAAGAAAATGGACAGAATCTGAAGCCCTGGGAAGCTGAGTCTAGGTGTCTGAGGATCTGGAGGCATTCCTTTTAAAGCGATAAATGTTTCTCTCCTTTGTCAGCATAGTTTCCTAGACACATTTGTTACTGCTGGCCCCTGTGCCCTTCTCATCTACTCACCTGAATAAATCTAAAAAGAATGGAGGAAACTAATTGCTGCTTGAATCAAAAAGTCTCATGTAAATTTACTCTTTGTGATATATACCATAGACACAGAATGCGCTGTGCCCTCTGCTTTTCACATACCTTGCATCTAGACACAATGTGCATTATTTACTTAATCATCCAGTGAAAAGCCGCCAAGGACAGATGTAAAAAAGGGAGAAAGACAGTCACAGTTTTTCCTCCCCACACTCTCAAACCCATTTCTGTTTGCTTTTTCTCCTCTGTCTTAAGGCTTAAGTGTGTAAGCATCAGACCCATGTTATAAAAGCTCTCAAGCTTGAAGGCTGAAGAAGAATGTGGAAACTAATAATGACATGGCCTTCAGTGCTTTGTTTGCAATGAACAGCAGGAACAAAAGATTCCTCCAATGATCTAAGGCTGCTAAACACAGTGCCATTTCTTCCCTTGAGATATGAAGCAAGGAGTGTATTGAGAGTATGTTCTTCCTTTTTAGACTGTGGGGTTTGATTCCTAGGACAATTTTAAAACATGAGAGACTTCAACATCTCATCTAGATCCTCATAAATTTGGCTTCGTCCTCCCTCACCCATCCAGATTTGCACACTGGAGATAAGAACTAGTAGAATGGCAGTGATACAGGTAATAGCAGCAAGCAAACACTAACTGCCTTTACCTCTTTTATGTTGATATGCAAGAACTTGGCAAGGTCAATGTTTTGGTTTTTTTAAGGAACAACAACAGACTAAACCGATGAAGTTTTATAATCTATGACATAATACTGAATTTTGAGCTTCAAAGTTTCAGGAACAAGATTTCTAAGAATATTTTCTGCAGGGGAAAGCTTTCCATCTAACTTTGAGATGGCATATGTAGGCAAACTGGTCAGCTCCACTGCTAGTCTCCAGTGTGTGTTAGGAGAAAAGCCAAGATTTGGAATAGTATTCTTGGCACTCTGTTTGTTCCTGTGTTCCAGGGTCCACAGAGAACTAGAGGAAGCACAATATAGGTTGCAGTAGCTTTGAAACTTGCTCAAGTGCTTTCTCATTCCTGACTGCTATGCTTTCTCTTTGCTTTGCTTAAGTTCTCCTTTCTGTTCTATGCAACCATGTGATTTTTGAAGAATAAAGAAGTGAAAGATTCTTGTCCTCGCCATTAAGAATTTGCATAAATCTCTGTCTTCCTTTTAATCTACCTTTTATTTTTACTGGATAGCACTCTAACACGTTTGCTCTGCTACATGTGTCTGCTTTGATATTTTATTTCCTTGTTTGTCTTCCCACTCTACTGCTCTGTTTGCTCCATTATCATTCACAAGACTAGAACATCCTACCTGAAACTAGCTGGTCTGAAAGTGGCATATGTTATACTGGATCTTGCAAATGTTCGCCCTGTCTTTCCATTTTTATTGGGTTTTATTGTTTTATTAGCTGGGCTCTGGCTCTATTCTACCCCAAATTAGGGTCTGAACTAATAAAAAAATGTCTGTACAATGCTGAGTAGCCAAAAGGATAAATCGGAATGTAGGACTAGAGCCTTCACTGGAGTCCTCCTTAGCCACAAGGCTTAGATGTTAGGTGCTGCAAAATAAATAAAGACAGAAAGAAAACCCCAAAAAGAGCAACAGCTCAAAAAGTGGCCTGCCTTACATACCACTTGGAAAACTACAGGAAAATCTCCCTTTTCATGCTTTTATTTTGCAGAGTTATTGATTATTTTATCTTCCACTTTGACACAAGATATCACATAGTAAAAAAGATATTTTAAAAATATTACTGTGTGTCCCCCTCCTCCCTGTTCCCCGATAATACCACATAAATAATATGGGAAGAACTTACCGTTTACATCTTAAATAACAGAGTTCTGATTAAATGTATTATGCAGCTCCTTTGAGATCACCTTCCTGTGAGACAGGGATCCAATAACAAACTGGATTACTATTACCCCTCAGGTAGTAAGGGAACTTTGATGCTATTCCAGACTTCTTAACCATAATCATAATTTGTATCTGTTAGTCCATTCATTAAAAAAAAAAAGGGCAAAAAAAGCAACTTTATGAAGTAACTATTTTTATAAATAGAAAAATGTTTTGCCAAGAAATACCTTGTTTGAAGATAGATCTGCACTCAAGGGGACATCCCAAATCAAACTATGAATGCAAAATTTTAGTCTGACTGCCCCTCTGAAGCTGACCGCAGATCTTCCTGAGAAATCTATCCACCACATATATCTAAGATAACATATGAAGCGATACCAGTCTGAGTTTTATTAATGATACAAGATTAGCAAGAACTGTGTGGATGTTTTTTCCTTCTTTCTTACAGTCCACAGGGTAATAGTAGCAGTTTCTTTCTTACCACCTGGAACAACTTATACAATGTATTCTGCTAATGTTTCTTGAAACTGTGATAAAGCAAACTTTGTGTTGTTGAGAGTGAGGATAATTTTTTTGTTACACACAGAAATTTTAAAATCCTTATCCCGTGTGATGCAGGTTAGGAATAGCACTTATCCCGTATTTACTCTGTATTAAGGCAGGCTCTAGAGACAAATATTTATTTTATTTATTTATGCATTTTTCAAGATAAATTAGAGTTTCTTCACTGACAGTCATTGGACACCAAGGGTCCTTGTGCCCTTCCTCCTCCCCAGGGTTAGACTGGATTTCTTTGCGCTGGAAAGCCTTGTTTGAGTTCATGTTTTCCCTGCCATGAGAAATACAGAAAGTTTGTCACAAGACTGTATACTTTTACAAGTTATTTCACATTATAGCCTTTTATGGAGCTAGACCATGAGTTTATCCCAAAGTCCAAGTTCGTGAAAGAAGTCCTCTCATTAAACATTGTGTGTTGGTGGGAGCACAGGGCTGCTGTCTTCACAAGGCTACACTGCCTGCCTACAGATTTTTCTTGTTGAATTTAAGGTATGTTTTTGACCTAAAAAACCTAAATGGCATGTGACTTTCACAATAGCTGCAGGCATTTGAGGGACTTGAACAGATATCTTGAAAATCTGCAATGGAGGACTGGCAGCAGAGTTTCCCTGAAGGTGTCTTCAGCTGTGAACTTATTAAAACCATCTTTGTAGACCTTCAGGGTACTTTGTAAAGCATTTCTATTTCATTATGCTTTTGGACGAGAGGGAGGAGCTTGAAAGGACTGATCCTATTTTAGAGAGTCAGCCTTTAATAGAAAATTTGTCCAAAGAATTTCAGGCAAGTTCTTTTGTAAATATGTATCAAAATCAAAATAATGTGTCTTAGAAAGGTATCTGAGTACCTAAAAATACAATTTAGAAAAAACTGTGTATTGTTTGTGTTGATGGTATGTTACTGTGTGCAAGGGGAGAAAAAAATAGAGAAGGAAAACCCCGTTTCTCATGACTGATAAAACTTAACTGCTCTGGGTTGTTGGAAGTTAAAGTGGGCTTGGCAGTCCATGGATTTGCTGATGTCTCTAGAGTTCTTTGTATTGACCCATGTACAAGCAAATGTAGAATAGACTTTCTGAAGATGTTACTCTATCAAAAATAGAAGACACAGTGTATCTCTTGACATCGCTGCTTATTTAAGCAATGTAAAGAGATATACCGGGGAAGAAGGAAACAGGAGAAACAGAACAAGTCCATCTGTTAGGTTTATTTTTTCTTTAACAGAAAGGCAAATTTCCAGGAAAGAGTATCATAAATTCACTGCTCATTTTTCAGAGACATGGTTTAAGCTGGTAGGGAGGGAGTAAGAGAAATAGTGGATGTAATACAAGGAAGAAAAAATCAAGACGAGGAAGGAAAGGAGTGCTCAGTATATCAAAGGGAGATTTGTGTAGTACAAGATATAGCTGAAAAGAGATTGAATATAAACAATTGCTGCTATGCAATGAGTTAGATTGTTAATGAATTTAAGTCACGATTGTTAGAAAAGTGCTGCTATTAAATGTATCGCGCAATAGCACAACAGATGGTTACAGTTGTTTCTTCCTTTTTTGGGGAGCTGTGTTTGAGTCTTTTTGGTCCCAGTGATGTTGGCCATAGTGGAAAAGAATATGGCAGTGCTGACTCTTTCAGCAGTATGACAATGTGTCATACTAGGGCTAGCTGGTGTCATGTAAATGAAAACAATAACTATCGGTCATTTTACACAGGCCAAGACTTTCTTTGGGGATATGCAAATTATTAGGAATTATTTGGCCTTCTTCATTTTCACCAATAGGTGGCAATATTAATTTTTCCATTGGCCTCTGTAATGATCTTGTTCTAAATTTTAAATAATCATCTCTGAGTGTATTATAGCATTTTTTTTTTGTCCTACTGCAAGTGTATTAGACAATAGGAAGTGAAAATATATTCATATGTTTACAAATAATTTAATCTCGTTTTAAAGAAGTTAAAATAAAAGAACAATGAACATGAGAACTTCTACCAGACCACCAGAAGCCAATACACAATGCTCTTGTAGCCCAGCACCTCCTTTACAATTTCCATTGCAATTCATATTTGTTGTCTTTATGGTACTGTTTACTTTAATACTGTGTCTGGTCTTCCTTATTGTGTTTTCCAATTAATTTTCCTTTTCACCTGCATAATTAGAAATTGAGGATTGTATGTGTAACGTGAAAGATCTAAATTCCTGCTTTACAGTTTTTCAATGCTATTGGGTTTTTGTACTCTGTATTTTTAATCATCTTATTTGTTGTTCAGTATGAGTTTTTCTTAACATGTTACTATCTTAAGGATCAGAGTTTTCCTGAGGCCATTGTCAATACTTGGTAGTGTTTTTCCTTGAGTTTTAGTCAATTGCCAGCACTCGACTTTCTAGAGCAATGTTGATATGGATATAAGACATGACAGAGATACTGAAGGTGCATCTTCATTTTCAAACTGAATTTATTTCTGTCCCATGTTTTATCAAGGTCTCTCTCCACACACATTAAATTTCTTCCACTCGCTCAGAAGTCAGAAATCAATATTTTTACATGCAGATGGCCAACAGTCTTTTTAGCCAAAACTAACACAGAGTTAATTGGTAGTTTTATCTGAGTAAGGACTAAAGGATTTGGCTCATGACAAAGATGGTGTATGAAAATGTATTTTCTTAAAAAGAAGAGGACTCATTCTGAAACCATACAATAGCATTTTTCAGTAAAATTAACTACTTGAAAGTGATATATTGTAGTGGGTTTTGTAGCATTGTCATATCCTTGGACTGATGTATGGTAGCAGTTAAAATGATTGTCAAAACAGGAAATGTATAGTACGAGAAAGTATGTAGACAAAATATGCACAAAGTTTTTATGGTTGTTTGCCTTGGCTTTGTTTACGAGCTCTTTTTCATTAGGCAGTTTTCTTTGTGTGTCTTGAAATCCTCTACAGCAGTTCTCATGGATTTGTAGCAGCTCACACTGAAAAGTGTTATGCAGACCTCAGTATTATCAGCACTTTCTTTCATTTCCAGCCTGAAAGTCATGCCAGGTTTATCAAATCTCAGCTCACTCGAAATTCATGGTGAATCTAGTGTATGCAGAGGATGAACCATGGAAAAGGTATTGTGTAGCACCCTTTTGACGTTGAAACTGGTCAACCTCAAACAGCTTACCCCCCATCCAAAAAAACCCCAGACCAAGACAGGAGAACTTCTTCCAGCAGAAATGGCAGCCCTTATAAGTAGAGATGGCACACAGATTCAACTGCTGCTTAGTTCAGATACTTCACTGTCTGTGAGATGTTTCTGCTTCTCAGGCTAGATGGGAAGTTTGTAGCTCTTTCTGTCTTGTCTCTAAGAATCAGCCTTTAAAGTCATTCCTTCACGGCAGTATCACTTGTATCTGGTATGAACAGAGCTGATGTGAAGCACTCCCCGTATAGTTTCTCTGAGATACAGGGTATTGCTATGTATTAGCCATGACTGAATAGTAGCTTTTTAATGGCCATCATCACAACTGAATCAACAAGCAATACGCTAGCAAAATTAAAGGTGTTTAATTTCTGATCCTATGCGTAGTTGTGTTTTTGCCGCCCATGATGGTGCCAGTAAAAAACAGACACATGAAACTGAATGTCCAAGCCTCTAGCTGTGACTGTTTAATTAGTACTTCAGTTACTGTTTAATTAGTATTTGACCACAGTGTATACAGTGTTTCTAAGGTTAGCTGCAGGGCTCTCACTGGTCTTTTAACTGCACTTTTTAAGCCAAGGCTTCTCTCAGAAGGCAGTGGGGTGCCTTAAATTCAAGCTGATGACTTATTGTATGTTATGGCTCAGTCCAAATCAGTACTAAAGGCTGGATAGAAAGAGGACTGTAAGGTAACTGCCTTGTAGTGAAAAGGAACTGTACCTCATTTGGAGCAGATTAAAGACAAAAGTGCTCCCAACCCACCACATCTCTGTGTAGTAAAGTCACAAATCAAAACAGGATCAAAGAATGACTTATGAAGAACAGCTTACGGATTTCCTAGATGATTGAAATATAAAGGCCTCCTGGCATCACACTGAAAAAAATGTCTAGGCCATTCTTGTATCTCCAACAGGTTCATAAACCTTTAGGAATATGAGACACAGTGTATGTGAAGTCCCCCTTCCCTTCAAAATTCTTCCTAACTAGCAGTACTTCCCTGGCCAACACCCATCCGTTAAATGTCTCAGCCCCAACAGGTCAGGAAGTCCACAGCTGCATGATTACCCTATATTTATGTGAAATATTGCTGGATCTCAAATACAATTGCTTTTACTATCAACAGCTGGATACTGAGCTGAGAATTTGGTGTTCAAGAACATGCTTGTCCTTCACTTCTTAATACATGGGTATCAGTATTAACTTCCCAGAATCAGAACAAGAATGTGATTTACCTGTAACTGAAATGCAGACTAAGACTTTGTCAAACCTGAGAGAAGCTGAACTCAGTGTTCTGGACTTTCCATAGTACCATTAGAGGCCTATACACAGGTCTTGTTTTCCTCTTCCCAGGATACCCAGAGGAAGGGCTGATACACACTCACATCTCCTGCCAGTTTAAAAACGTTCTGGACGGTTCTGCAGATGGTCTAACTGTATGTTTTCCAAAATTACAATGTCTGTCTGTAATGTCTGATACCCTCACCAGCTTGGGTGTATTCCAGGATAGTCCAGGACAACAGGACAACCCTCCACCCCACTCATTTCAGAAATGGAGCTGGTGACCTTCTCCTCCATGTTGATTTTACAGCAGTGACAAGCTGAAATCTCCATGATTCCCCTTGGTGCCATTAAACTGGGGCAAAACTTGGATTTTGTCCAAGCCCAAAGACATCTCTTCAACTCCATTAAAAGACAATTACATAAAGGAAATAATGAAAAACTTGTAAAATAATTTCTAATACCTTAAGCTGTGCATCAGCTACGTTCCCAGATTTTTTGAAAGAAACATATGTCAGTCTTTTATGAAATCAGTGGTCTCTGAATTTGGACCTTAGTGTTTTAGATAATAAACTTTTCTTAAAAATGACAAATCACCAGCAGATGTTTTCTATTACCACAGTGTAGCTTTGTTATAATTCACTAGAATTGGTTTGATTTTTGCCATTTTCAACAACTTTTTTAGTGTGTTTATAAAACTAATAAAAATATTTATCAGGGAGAAAATGTTACTATGCCACAACCCTATTAAAAAATTAGTCAGAAGAGTAGGGCACATAGCCTTCTTGAGAAATTATGACAAATATCATTTTTATATAAATAAAGCAGTTTCAAACCCACAGCTTCTTGAAATAACAACTTCTAGCATAATTAAATGTTAAAACAGAATGGAAATCTGGCATTGAAAGAAAGAGGGTAATGTTTCATCTGCAAGGAATGCTGCTTTGAAACTTTGGATTCAGCTGCATATTTAAGCCTGATGCAGTTACAGAAGTTGTAAAAGGTAAAATATTAGAGATGGGATATCGGTTTAATTCCTCAGCTTCACTCATTTTTAAACTTTTCAGCTTCTACACATAGAAATGGTGACACTAAGTCACTTTTTGTTTTTTTCTTTTTTTTATTTCCTGACTGTGGACTGACTGGAAGCTAAAATGATCTATGCAACTTAGAGCGATCATAACACAAAAGAAGAGCGTCTTAAACTGACCAGAGAACAAGCACTTTCCAGGCTGTTGTTCCAAAGGCATTTGGTGCCATTGTTGGGAAGTTTTCCTCAATTTGTCAATATAAATTTTCCAGATCTTAACAGCATCTCATTACTTCTATTTAAACTACAGAACCACTGTCATTATACTAATGGTGCTATACTTCTTCCTCATTGGTGTTTACGTCCTTCAAATATTTGCAGACTGTTATTTTTCCCCTTCAGTCATCATGACAGCTGGGCAAATACCTCAGAAAATTTTTGCAAATATTTGTGGAGTTCTGAAACGGAGCTCCATATCCTATTTTTTAAGCCTGGAGAACTTTGCCTTCTTCATTTAGAAGAAAAGAACTGCTTTTTCAATAACACTTTCTTCCATATATGTTAAAGTTATCTGTCTTTCCTCCAGTCCTATGTGTAACATTAACACATTACTGCGCTTGCTTTTTTCATTAGAGACAGTTTTTTGTATAATGTTTATTTCCTCCCTTTTCTGCAGCTTTTTTAACCTGACTTCTGAGAGTCTTGCAGTGTATACAAATGCCCCACCTTGAATTAACTGGCAAGCCCCATTTATAGATACTTTTAGCCCTTTGAATAATTAGTCAGCGCTTACCTAAAAGCGACATACACACTTGCAGCATTTCTGCTTGGAGCTCTGCATCTCTGTGTGCAGGTGTGAGTTTCTTTCCTATAAAAAAAATCATGGTCATGGCACACTGAGTGTGATTACCCGAAACCTGCGAAGCATTTTTTATTTCTGCACCTATCAGTGATATGATGTGATATGATTAACTTGACTGTAAAGGAATACCTGATTATGAATTTTTACCGTTCAGAATCGGATGCTAAATTATATAAACAGGCTCCAGGCTTTTTTGTTGTGATTTTTTTTTAATATTTAGTTTGCATGCCTACATGCGGTGAATACTAAGCCCCAGGTGCGATGACTTAATGCAATTCACAAACTAGTGACAAGGCTCTGCATGCCAAGAAATGCTCTGTACTTTATATTAAAAAAAAAAAAAAATTAAAAGATAAAGTGTGTTTGTGTGTGTGTGTCTGTACGTAAAATGGGGGTAGTGCCGCATGCCTCCAGCTCTATTGTATTATGTTTAGTTTATTTGCTTTGTGAGGACTCAACATCCCCATCATTTTTTTGTATTTTCTTGATTCTAGAACACTACCTATTTCCACCCTAAAGCAAAATCTAGCTACAGTCCAATAGTTTCAGCTCTGAAATGTATTGTGTCATGCTCAACAGTGAGGATCACATCAAGTGCCACTCTCCACAGTGAAGAGAGCAGTAAAACACAGAGCTCCTGGGGCTTATCTTTTTCTCCCAAAAAATATTGAATTTCTATCTGTGGCCCACAGCCCTCACTTTCAAATCCTGCTGATGCCTCTGGCAGGAAAATCTGGTAAGAGGAATATAGTCTAAGCAGAGGCTTAGCACAAAACCTGTTCCTCTTTGGCAGGCCGCCATGATTTCTAGGGGATGAGTAGAATTAAAGGATCCTAAACTGTTGTTCTTAAAAGTTGAAGGATTGTCTGGCTCAGTCAAATTGACACCAGAACATTGGGAAATATTCTGTTCTTTTTTTTTATTTTTACCATAGGTAAATCAATGTCCTAAAAAATATTTGCAGTCTTTATACTCCTAATGACACTTTACTGCTGTTAGGGAACTGTATCAGCAATGTTTTGCCATAAACGTGGAGTGATGGTAGCAAGATACAGATTTCTAGTTTTCACAACTTGGTATTATATTAATTGCTTTAGATGAAGAATTTATATGGAATGTCTAGATTACATCTTTGTGGAATATTTTTGAAGGTAAAATGTGCTTGTATTTCTCTTTAGACGCACATTCTCATTTTAACCCACCCTCTGTTCCCTCAGGATTATTCCACAGCTCAAGTCATTAATGAAACATTTTACCCAGACACTATTGGTATGTGCAATGACTTTAAGATACCTGTCCAAGCTCCCTCAGCTTCTGCTAGCAACTAGGAGAAGTGGTGCACACGCTCATCTGATTTCTAGTAGCTAGAACAGCTGTTTGGACCTGTTCAGCTTTAGTCATTACTTAGAACAGCTCTATGAGCACTCTTTATGAGCATAGTTTCACAGGAGTGAAACTCTGTCATCACCTCCAGAAATTCAGAAACATAAATGTGTTTCTCAGTCCATTAAATTAGGTTTTTAGCAGGAATGATGATGTTAGACCAGGAAATCCAAGCCTCTTCACCTGACATGATAGCAAAGTAAAATTTCCCTCCATTATGTTTGTATATGTGGCATCAGTAGTTTCAATTTCTTTTAGAATAGTTTGTTGGATCATATCTCAATTCTTATTAATGCAATTATTTAAAATAAATATGGAAGGGCATAATAAAATCATTTTATTACCAGAAGTGAGGTTTCCTTTTTAAATAAATGATACTTTATTATACTTTAATTTCAAATGTTGTGTGTTACCCGATGCTTTGCTTTTTTCACTGGACATTTAATCTGGGTTTTAATTTAAATAGCTTCACAAGACTGACACCACGTTGCCATACACATCTCTGATGAAGCTCTCAGTGCAAAAGGTGTCTAAAGCTGACACTTTCAGACCAAAAGGCTTCTTTTTCTGGCCTAGGGATAATCCCAGTAAGAGACAATCATCAGCTTCATAGCAAAAGCATGCGGGATAGAAAGTTGTTTTAGAGCATAACGTCTACATAATTACATCTTGTCACAAATTCTCCTTTGTAAATGTGTCACAAAATAGTGGCATGGTTGATAGTAATGGGCCTTCTGAAATTATATCTAATTTTGTAATTTTATTTTTAAAGTCTGTGTCTGTGTACATGCTCTTTCAGCTTTCTCCAGTCCAAAACAGGTCTTCTATAAAGCCAAAACCACTACCTTGTGAGGGAGTGTGTTAATTAACAAGATCTGTACCAATCAGAGAACCAATAGTCCAAAAAAGTTGGCTGCTCCTGGCTGCTCCTGAGTTTTCTACCATGTCTGCTTAGTTTTAACTTTGGCTTGCCCCATGCAGCATGTCACCTTTACCTCCTCCAAACCAGTGGAGGAGGTATGCATGCATATGTGCGGGGGGAGTAGATAACCATTCTGAACCATCAACACCCACTCAGGCCTTCAGCACTTGTGTTGGGAACTGTGAACCGTCAGGGACTTCATGCAAATACCATGCTGTTAAGTGCTAGGGTAAGGGGTGGGTGCTAAGAGTGATGGGGAAAGAGCATCCTTTTGGGACTGTGTGCACTTTCTTTCTGGTTTGGGGTTTGATTGTGAAGGGGTTTTTTTTCCATAGGAAGATTTTTTTGTTGGGGAAAGTTTCAATCATATGAGCCGTATGGCTTTGAATACTGACATCGAGAATCAGTCACCTTTTCTCATGGTAAGCAATACCTCACTTTGGAAATAGCCCCACAGAAATTATTGTAGAATAATTTTCTAATCAAAGGGAGCAAGAATTTCAGAAATCAACTGGGAATGATAGAAAATGGAGTCATCTTCTCAAATTTATGGGCATATATGATAAGTCGTCCTTCTTGCTCTCTGGATTTGAGATCTGATCTGAGTATCACAGCACTGGAACTTGTTTCTGTTTTGTTTTATTTTGAACATATTTTATGTATTCTGACTTCTATCTATGTGAATTGAATTTTTTCCTCTAGCTCTTATTTCAGTTATATTATATTTTTACAAGAGAAAATTTTTCCCTGCAGTCAGTTGTTTCCATATAAATTGCTATAATTTTGGGTTATTTTATTCATGTTAATGATCACATTGTTCCACAGTGTTTGTAGTTCTCTGTTCTTAAGCTTGATGAAGAAAGCCTCAAAAAAAATCAAAAAAGTTAAAAAAAAAATTGTGTAGTTTTGTTGCTATTTCTGGTTTTGTTTAAAAGTTAGAGGGATTTACATGGAAAAGGGAAGGAAGGGTATGTCATAACTTCTGTGCTAAGTGAAAGGTTATGTTTGTATAAATCACATACTGTATTCATCACGCTCAAGACAAATGATAAACATTACATTTCAACGTTCCCATAAAAATTAGAAATCTGCATCAATAACACTAATTCTACTGTGGATGGGTTCCTTTTATTTTTCCTTTCTCCTTCCCTGGCATCATTATGTAGCAGGACTTACGGCATTATTAGTTGCCAGTGCTGCTTTCCCACCTTACCATTGCTGTCTAACTTGAGTAGCTTGCTCTGGAAAAGCTTGGCCTTTCATTCCTGAGGTCCCTTGCTTTTATTCCTTTTCTGCTTTTCCTGTTTTCATTTCCTGATGATCTTGTCATCATTAGTGGAGTTATGATGAACAAGTTTGGTACTATTTATAGATTCTGGGCTTGTAGCCAGCTATTTTCATGCCTTCAGTGCTATTTAAGTCTATTGTTCATTTTCAATTGCAGAACAGCTTCCTCTCGTTTTGCACCTAGAGCTGTGAGGTTTCTGAAGCTAGCAACAACAAAATGGTGTTTTCAGTCTCCATTTAACAAGCCCATAAAATAGTGGAAAATAGTGGAAGTTTTGCTTCCTTTGTTTTTATTGTGGTCTACATGCTATCACTTAATATAAGTTATTAAAGTGGGGCTTGTGCTTCCATTGAAGATAAGATACAGCATTTTAAAAGTTTGATTCAAAGGGGATTCATTTAGAAGATCGTTCCTCTTCTATTTCATAAACTGCTATGAAGATTTGTAATAACAACATACTGTTTAAAAACTCTTGACAAATAGGGATAAATATTCAGCATTCTACATGGACAAGGGCTCCTGAGATTGCTGAATTGTTAATACAAAGAGAATACTTTTTTGTGTGTGTGTGTGCACTATACTGAAATACATCCCATTAGATTAAGGGTATGGCTCCTGCTCTTGTTCCCGTAGGATCTTTGAGTTCTCCTTTTGTGTTTCCTCACTATTTATCTGATTATGGCTCTCTAAAATAGAAAAAAATAGAACGTTTCACAGTATCTTCTCTTTAAATTAAGTCCTTCAGAATACAATGAGGATATCTTGCAAGGCTATTGCTGATATAATAAAGCTATTTAGTCACCTTGAACTGGTGCACCAACACTCTAAATATAATAAGTCAGATACAAAAATTTTAATGTTATGTTTGTGATTTAAACTGATACTAAAAAAGAGATTTGAAATTTAGAGTGATGCACTGCCTTTAAGTTAGTCTGTTGTGAATGCACAATATGTTTTGGGGCACAGAAGCATGAGTGGAGAGAAAAGCATATCATATTGCTGACAAGATCCTAACACAGCCTTTTGAAGCTTAGCCTTTGTTTATGCAGGTGTAATTTTTGTTTCTCCTTTGCAACTGCAAGTGAAAGATAATCCCAGGCGTTGCATCACAAACCCTGACTTACAAGTACGCTTAGGTAGTTGCAGAGGTAACTACTGTAATGCTTAACACAATCTGAAATTTTGCCAACCCCTAGTGACATTTACCAAAATAACGTGAGATTTCTATTTTAGAATGTGGCTTCTTTGTCACAAACTTAATGCCTTTCCAAAGTGCTAACTGGAATTTCTTATTACTCTAAGAGAGGATGTTTAACAAAAAATTGGGCAAATTGTTGATTTTGTAGTGATGTTAAGAACTTGCATAGACTACTGCAGTATATATATTTTGAATTATTTGTCTAATTTGTAAGGGATGGGTAATAAATTCTGATGTTAATAAAAGGAACTATGTCTTTCTGTAGCTGTTGTCCCTTCTTTACATCTCATCTAAAGCACAGTCCACACTGAGAAAAAGGATTCCCTTTTCTTTACAAAGTAATTGGAATGGAGGATATTCCCAGTGTAAGAGCTTTTGCAAGTACGGAAGCAGTGTGAAAATATTGTCCAGCCATCACTGAGAAAGCTGACTGGGAATGGAAAATAGACATTTGCAAATCATATAAAAAGGGAGGAAGTTTATATGGAGAGCAGGAGAAGAGAAAACCAAACCAGAGAACTGTACAAAGATTCATGTTGGTGGCTGAAGAAGGATTAATCTCTAGATGTTGAGACTAACTTGACTTTGGCACACGAGCTCTAGGTTTTACACTGCTAGAAACACTCAGAGTTTTGAGTAGATGACTTAGTCACATACATAGATTAGTGTTAATGTGAAATGTAAGTACTGATACAATGAAAACAAGGAAGAATATGTGGGGTACACTTCACTAGCAATGAAATACATCTGAATTCTGTAGGAATTGGGAGTTGTGCTATTCAGAGAAACGAGGCATTATTTATGTTTCAGATAAATAAAACTTAATTACTTTGAGAGCATTGAAATGGCCTGCCCAGAGACATTGTGGAATCTCCTTCTCTGGAGATATTAAAAACCTGCCTGGATGCATTCCTGTCCAACCTTCTCTGTGTGAACCTGTTTTGTCAGAGGGGTTGGACTAGATCATCTCCAAAGGTCCTTTCCAACCCCTAGAATTTGTGTTTCAGCTCATGAAGGAGACAACTAACAATGAGATCTTAAATTACAGCCCAGGAAACGGGATGAAGAAAGTAACATATTAAATAAGCACAGACTTACAAGCTGCAGAAGAGAAGGCTCTGGAGAGACTTTATAGCAGTCTTCCAGTACTTAAAGGGAGCCTACAGGAAAGATGGGAGGGGATCTTTATCAAGGAGTCTAGTGGTAGGAGGAAGGGTAATGGTTTTAAACTGAAAGGGGGTAGATTAAGATGTGATGTTAGGAAGAAATTCTTTACTGCTAGGGTGCTGAGGCACTGGAACAGGTTGCCCAGAGAAGCTGTGGATGGCCCATCCCTGGAAGTGTTCAAGGCCAGGCTGGATGAGGCTTGGAACAACCTGGTCTAGTGGTGTCCCTGCCCATGACAGTGGGGTGGAACTAGGTGGTCTCTAAGGTGTCTTCCAACCTAAACCCTTCTGTGGTTCTAAATCCACAGTGCTCAGCTTCTGCAGGCACTACAGGGCAGCTTGCCTCTCAGGATGGGCACCTGATTCACTGATTGCTGCGATCTTGTCTCACTGAAAGGCAAAAGGCAAACAAGGCACAGACATGTGAGAGACAAGTTTTGGGAACTGTCATAAACCACCCAGACACTTTTTTTTTCAGCTAAGAAAATTATCCTGGGCATGCAGGAAATTATTATTGCATACTTTCAGAAAACCAAAACCTTCTCAATACCTAAGTCTATTTGGGATTTACAGATGAGGTGTCTGGGGTACTGTGCCCCCTTATGACTCTGGTTTATTAGACGGCCTAATGTTTTACCCAGGCTTCAACATGAAACAAAAGAATCACAGCTGTTGTCATTCAAAAGCTTTTGATGGAGTGCAAGACCTCACCTTCTAAGTAACTAATAATCAGGTTACAGGTACAAGGTGTGGGTGACATAGGTTCTAGGTCCTCTTCAGCTTGAGAAGACATAAACCATCATCTCTTACCTTCTTAAAGTGACACCATAATAACAAAATAACCTTGAATAGGACTGTTTTTCTGTCATTCATTTGAAAAGGAGTCACTTGTGAATAAAAAACCAAATTAATGTGGTACTCCTGAGCCCTGGAAGGGCAGAGTCCAGAGGAAGTGCTGTTGCTCCTGTAGTTAATAGGAGACTGTTCTTTGGGAGATCCCATACGTCCCAGGACTGTTTATGTGTTTTCCATTAAACAGCTGTCAGAAACTATATATTGTTGTCACCTTCACATTTCTCTCCACCTGTGTTTCAAAAGAAGAAGCCAATCATCCATTCACAAAGGGAAAATGTGGACAGTGATGTCTGGTAAAAGGCTTAGGGTTAGGTATCTAGCTAGAAGTGCTAAATCTGTGGGTCTTTGGGGTTTCGGATTCATCACTCCACTAAGTTTTCTATTCTTTAGCATGGGCCTGCTCTAGTTGTTTTGAATCTAAATCCTAATTCAGTGCATAAGTTTCTCTTGAGACTATGCAGAATTTCAGTTGGCTGAAATTGGGGACCAGACAGGTAAAAATTTGCACATCTATAAATCCAGCAGGACTTGCATACAGGGTATGCATAAATCAAAGTGTGAAACCTGTTATTATTTCCGTGAGTACACAGTTTATAGCTTAGTGTTTCAGTCAGGTGATCTTCAATACACAATTATTCTGAGTTACATAAAACCTACCGAAACTTGGTTCTATATTTTAGCTGGCAGTCAAAGATGGAGAATGGCAAAAGGCAGATCTGAAGCCTGGGATCAAACTGACAAGTCTGAACTGGTGTCGTGGTTTAACTCCGGCTAGCAAAATACCACGAAGCCGCTCTCACAAATCCCCCTCCCCTCCTCCAGCAGAGGGGAAGAATTGGAGGAGAAAGAAATAAGGAAGCTCGTAAAATTGAGATAAGAACAATTTACTAATTAAATCTAAATCAATATATACAGGTACTACTAATAATAAATTATTAAAATAGTAGAAAATGAAACATATAGTGCAATATATACAGTATGATACAATATGATACAATTTCCCACCATCCACTGACGAAAGCACACCCAGATATTGAGTGATGAAGATCAGACCCAGAGAGCCCGAGAACCACAGCCCGGGAGCCTACGCAGCAGATTCCGAGCAAACCTTATCACTGATAACACAGCCAGAAAAGTCAAAACAATCCACCAGCTCCCACACGAAGGAGCCAGCACAGGAGTTAGCAAAGCAGCTAACACAGGAGGGTTAGCAAGTGCCTGGAGAGACGAGCAAGGGAGTAAGGGAGAGAGAGAGAAGGGAAGAGTAATGGCTACCGGACCCCCTTCCCCACCCCAAGAGACCAGAACATGACGTACTATGGGATGAAATACTTCCTTGGTCAGTCTGAGTCAGCCACAGTATCCGAAGTGGACAAAAGACCTTGAGTTCAGTACAGGCCATCCCCAGCACCAGCTGAGGTCTTATCAATGTTTTCACTTACTGTCCAGCAACAGAGTTCCCTGGCAACCAGAGTAAAGGGAGTTAGCCCTTTCCTGACTGAACCCAACACAACTGATAACGGTGTGTACAAAGGGACGATCTACCTTTTAATATTGAGGGTGGGGATTTGGGGAGACTAGTGGATAATGTTTCTGACTTGACCACAAACTCACTGTGACTTTCCATAGGTCACTGTGTTTGTTTGTTGTAGAAAAGAAAATCTTAAAAGAACCCTATGCCTAGATAAATTTTATACAGAGATCTACTTTTTATGCTTTAACTTTATGCTTGGGAGAAAAATGTCTATAAGACACTGAAGTGCTTCTACACTATAGTTCCCACTGGTTCTAGCAGCAGTTCATCAAAACCAATGATACTCCCAGCAAAGGGAGCTTCTTTGAAATTTCCTTAAACAGACCAAGAATTGTCTGGCTTTGTCTCTGTATACACAAATAGGTATAAATTGCCTGACTCATTAATACAGAACATCTTTTGAACCATAATTAATTAATCTTGGAAAGGATGTTTGCAATGCTCAGATGGAAAGAAAAATGTGTTATTATTATGAATAATTAATTTTCAATGGTTGTGTGGGATTTCATGCCATGAGAGTCTCATTGATTTTAATGGAAGTCACATGGCTAAGCCCACTCACTGTTGTAAGTCTGCAGTGTTTGGGGATTACAAAAAGAGATCAAAGAATCTCCAAGTCAGCTGTAGTAAATTACATGTCCTATTCTGAATAAGAGGGGGCAAAAGTGAAATGCCCATTTAAAACAACTGGGTTATACTTGTCTGGCAAGATGTTGATACAATCTGTGTTACCCTAGTAAAAATCTGGACCAATCAGAGGGTTACAATAAAACTTTGATGGAAGCAGCTATTTTAATAGACATACTAGCAAAATTATTTTCTGTCAAGTTGTAGTAAAGAAATACCTGAAATTGGATTGGTTTGTAATGTCAATAGCATATTGAAGTCTTGGCAGGTTCTGAAGTACAGTGGTCATATATTTTGTAAATGGCTCCTTATTTTACAGAAGGCTGATAAGGGAGAGATTGCCTCTCTTCCAAGAGAGGAGCAGAAAACATGATGGGCTCAACTGGGTAGGGAGTAGAAGTCAGAAGTTTTGATGCAACAAAAAACACTGTCACTGGTGGGAAATGAGGTCTTAAGGAGCTATCACCCGGCTGCCAAGCAAAGGTATGTTCTGAATGGGCAGAAGTGGAATAGAACATAGGACATGATCACTTAGAATGTTCAGCACTTGTGCAGGGCACTGAGATGCCCTGTAACTTTCCTCACCCACTCGAGTACTGTTGCTGATTTACCCCTTTGCTCTGGTCCAGTTGTTTTTACTCACTGTAATGAGCAGCACAGGCTACATTTCTCTCACTGGTCTCCAGATCCCAATTTCCTATCCAGTACTTTGTTTCACCTACTACCATGAAGCACTTTTTACTCAGCAGCACTCATTTTCTGGAAATGCTGACTTCCTCAGAACTCATTTTACACTAAAACACTAATCACAAGACCCTGTAATACTGCCATAACTTTCCTCAAGCTGCCTAGCCTCCATCAGTTACTTTATCAGTGGTTACTTCCCTACCAGTCCTTCCTCTGCAGCACTTTGTCCTTGTATCACCCTTAACTTTCCTTCTGCATTAATATAAATATTATGGAAATGGTAAAAATACACCCCTTCTGCATTAAAAATCTTCTTTTGAAAGAGGAAATATTTTTTTCCTTTTGCACAAACTCTAAGGTAATTTTGGAAACTAAAGACCAGATCCTCTGTCAGCAGAATACAAATGGAACTATTGGTAGAGATTTTGCTTTAAATTCTTTCAGCTTAGATCACAACAGGGAAAAGCATGCTTTGCACTTTTCTCCTAGGTTGCAAAATCCCAGCTCCATTCCTGCCATGTTACCAGAAAAAAAACATGCTGTTACTCCATGTGCATCATATATAAAGTAATGAGAGAAAAAAAATAAAAAAGCATCATTCACCTCCAGCTTCTGTCCATCTTCAAAATTAAGGTAAGCAGCCTTTTTTGCCCTCACTGCTGTTGCTCGTCTTCTCAAAGCTGGACAGGGCCAGAGCTACAAAAACAAATATATTGGGAAGGAGCTTCCATTTGAGATATACCTTGTATGGCTAAATAGAGTCATCTATGGGAAACTCATGAGGAGAAGCAGTTGTCATATGAATTACAGTAAAAAATGCAGCATAAAGATTCTGAACAAGATTTGGCTTAATTCAGCTTAAACATAAAGGGTGCAAGAAGCAGAACCCAAATGCTGAAACTCTGGGAACTGCAGTTTGCAAGTGTGTAATTGAGGAGGACGGAGGGGAAAAGCTCAACATTTGTCTGCCTGTTGTGACCTGAGACAGGGAATGGCATGAAGTGGAGTCATCCTTACTCCTGCCCGCTCAGCCTTGTTGAATGTTGACTGTGAGAAAAATAAAGATCAATTTGGGGTAAAAACTGCAGCTTTCTATTTATGTTAGCCTAAAACGATGACACCTGTAATGGTCTGAAGTACAGTAAATGTAAATTACCTCCATAACACAGGTTTGCTTAATGAACCTTTTTGACGTATTACGTACTTTTGTATTATAAAACTGCCACTCTCTATGTCATCAGACATAGAATTGAAGACAGTAAAACAAAATACTTCCTTGAATAAACGCTCTAAAATTGGCTGTCTTACACAGGTGGATTAAACTTTTGATATAGCCAGATACACCTGCTGGAAAAATCAGGCTTTTTGCTGAGTGCTATAGCAGCGAGGAGACGCAGCAGGTGGACCAGAGCACTTCCTGTATTCTTAAATTTCTATATGCTTTAAGGTACATCTAGGCAAAATACCACTTAAAATATCAATCCAATAGATACTTCATTGAGCCAGTCCAGTGCTGAAGGGAGAAGACAACAAAGAATGTCACTGACAGTGTCAGTGGGGGTTTTTCTTTATCTTTTCAAATATATATCTATGATGTAATGTATTTCTTACACTGTAATCATTCTTACACTGTTTATTAAAATATCTGGAAGGAGATACATGTTAAATATGAATTACAAACTTTTAAACCAAAATGATTACTTAAATCACTTCCTTGTGATGTTATTTGTTTTATAATTTACAGTTATTTGGACTACTTTATACACTGATGTCTTTTGGAAAGTTGGCAGAAAATCTAACTTTGTTTATTCAAATAAAGTAAAGAATGGTAATCACACCTTTGTAAAGACAAACTGTTTCTAATGGATTTCAAATTTATCTTCACCTTTCTTCTCTGCTTTGTGGCATTATACCAACATATATATTTTTTTCATTTTCTATAAAAAGAACGTTAGTTCTCTTTGAAATTAGTTGTATGAGTGGCTTGTATCTGAAACTTTGGAACTAAGTTCTCTGTGTGTGACAACCTTTATATCAATTTACTTGAATTTTGTTTTTAATTTCTTAAACTTCATGTGATGCCACTTTCCGTACTTCCTTGTTCTTAAATATAGTTTAGCTTCACACAAAGTTGTTTTATAAGGAAAGAAGACTGCTGTAATACCAGAATGATAGACTTTTCTTCCTTTTCCAATCTTGATATTATTTTTGATATTGACTACCTTGAAAAAACATAGCAAAAATTACAATCTGAATTCCACCCTTTGGAGTACACAAAGAAAATAAAAAGCTTGTTACACAAGTGTTTTGTATCATATAAATTAAAAAGTGATTCAAATACATGAACTCATAAGTCTTTGAATTTTATGACCTCTGAGTCATCCTAAATACCATTTGATTGCCTTAGGGTACATTGAGCTGGGTAAAATACAGGTTGCTTTCATGAAGAGAAAGGAATCATAAAAATGTGTGAGAATTTAATTTTAATGCAATTTAAAATGTAACCTTGCCAACTGCAATATATGTTTGTCATTTCTGCTTTTGACTTCTACTAAACATCACTTTGATTATTACACAGGTAAAATATTCAGTGTTATGTTATGGCTACTGCAAGCATTGATTAAAGTCTCCAGTGTTCATGAAGGCTGACAGGGATTCAAAGGAGGAAATGTAAAACTTGAAGGTACAGCAGTATAGTGACATTTCACTCTATAAAGCTGCCAATATTTTAATCCTGCACGTAAATCATTTTCATCAGTTCAATTCCATATCTTAATTTGTGTAGCAAACAAAGTATTGGATTGCATTATGTTTAATAATTAAGAATGTCTATCAATTTCCATATATTTTAAGTTGCTGAACAGGAAATAGATTTAACATTTTTAGCTTCAATTCGTTTGCTTTACAAAATAGAAATGATTAAGGATTAGATCTAATTTTCATGCTGTGATCAACCAAAGTTTCATTGTTTGCTTTTACAGAACCTTTAGTTTCTCTGCTTAAGTGATGTCTTCGTCAATGATCATGTTGTATTCATTTAGAGTGATGATTGATATGGTAATAGATACAGTGTGATTGAAAGCAACCTTTGTCAATAGGAAGGCCAAATACTCAAACAGTGTATTGGTCTGAGTTTGCTCATTATTGGAGACCTTTCATAGTCATATTGACTTGCTGTCCAAATGTTGTTACTTACCTGATGCTTTCATTGTTTAAATGGTATAGACATTGGTATTAAACATGACTTTTCCCAATATTTGTACGAAAATACACACATGGCTCAATTATCTACTGAAAATGCTTAAGGTCTATTTTCAAGGTATTAAAATGATATTTGGAGAATGCAAACTAAAAAACAAGGTGCTATACTGGTGAAGTTAATGCAATGCGTTCTGTGCCATGACTTTGTATTTCTGGATTGTATATAATTATACGAAATTTGCTTTTTCTGCATTGCTTTCTCCATAGCTGCGGAAGTCCAGGGAATCATAGAAACACAGAATGGTTTAGGTTGGAAGGGACCATAAATATCATCTAGTTCCAACACCCCTGCCACGAACACCTTCCACTAGACCAGGTTGCTCAAAGCCTCATCCAGCCTGGCCATGAAGACAGCCAGGGATGGGGCATCCACAGCTTCTTCGGGCAACCTGTTCCAGGGACTCACCACCCTATCTGTGAAGAATTTTTTCCCAATATCTAATCTAAATCTACCTGCTTTCAATTTAAACCCATTACCCCATGTCTTGTCACTACAGGCCCTTGTAAAAAGTTGTCCGTGTCCCCCCCACCCCCACCCTGCCCCAGTTTTCTTGTAGGCCCCTTCTGGTACTGGAAGGCTGCAATAAGGTTTCCCCAGAGTCTTCTCTTCCCCAGGCTGAACAAGCCCAACTCTCTTAGCCTGTCCCTATAGGAAAGGTGCTCCAGCCCCCTGAGCATCTTCATGACCTCCTCTGGACTTGCTCCTACCAGTCGATATCTTTCTTAAGTTGACAGCCCCAGAGCTGGATGCAGCACTTGAGGTGGGATCTCATGAGATCAGAGCAGAGGGGGAGAATCACCTCCCTTAACCTGCTGGCCACGCTTCTCTAGATACAGACCAGGATATGGTTGTCTTTCTGGGCTGCCAGTGCACACGACCTGCTCATGTCCAGATTTTCATCCACCAGTCCTTCTCCTCAGGGCTGCTCTCAATCCATTCTCCACCCAGCCTGTATTTGTTCTTGGGATTGCCCCAATCCAGGTGCAGGACTTTGCACTTGGCCTTGTTGGACTCCATGAGGTTGGCACAAGCCCAACTCTCCACCCTGTCAAGGTCCCTCTGGGTGGCACCCCTTCCCTCCAGCATGTCGACCACATCACACAGCTTGGTGTCACTGGCAAACTTGCTGAGAGTACACTAAATCCCATTGTCCATTTCACTGGCAAAGATGTTAAATGGGACCCATCCGAATACCAACCCCTGAGGAAAGCCAAACGTCACTTGTCTCCACTCACACTGAGTCGTTGACCACCACTCTCTGAGTGTGACCATCCAGACAGTTCCTTATCCATCAAGTGGTCAAAACTTTATTTTACTTAATCCTTTACCTGGCAGAAAAGGTCTTGCATAACCTTCTTTTTCCCCCCCCTCTAATTTACTCCCCAGAGTAGCTAGTTGTATTGCACGTCTTTTCAGGTCACTACTGACTTTTGAAAACCCACTCAAAAATGAGATGATGACATAAAAGAATTAACCTTTGTCATGTGAAAGACAAGGAAATTGAGAAAGTGCAGAAAAGTTTATACTCTTAGAGATTAAGATTTGTATTTTTTTAAGACTAAATTTTTATTGTGATTTGAACAGCATTGTTTTCCTTCTAAATCACCTAGTACTCAAAGTACCATCAAGTTATGACTTTTTTGAAGTTTGCCAATATCAGCTGTCATCCTTGCTTTGTCATGTCTCTGCCTGTACACAGTTCCTGAACTTGTGCAATAGCCATCATCATACCACACTTACATTAGCAGACTGTCCATAATATGCATGCCGTTATCCTTTGAGCAATTATACCTTTCTGTATTAAGATGTGAGAAGGGATGGTGGAGAATATTTTGAAAGAAGATCTTTCTCTTGTGTAAGTGCCATAATTCTCTCTGTAGAACCCTGGAAATAAATGCAGGTCTGGTTAATGTCTAAAGTAAAGTTTCTTTCATTCATACATTTCTGAACTGAGCAACCTCTTAAAATTGAATGTAGACTCTAGAAGGAAATATATATGTTCTTGTTAGGCTGGATGCAAAGATAAATAAATAATTTATTACAGAGTTCAGAGATGTGTGAGCAATGTCACTCCTAAATTCTTTTTTTTTAAAAAAATGTAAATAATGTCAGATGCTATGTTTGCTTCTTTGGATTTTTATTTCACGTTTGGTAATTTTCCCCTAATTAAAAATACATAAGAAAATTCAGACCTGTGGATATTTATTAAAAATCTCAGGAGAGAAGCCCTCCAGCTTCCTACAGCATTTAATTTATAGGAATTGAATGCTGTGCTGTACTCAGCATATTAAATAAATACATAGTCCCTTCCAGGAAAAAAAAAAAAAAGCAGTAAGTATAAGTTTAAGTATTTGAAGAGGTTTTGCCCTCCCTTCCTTATAATAATAATGAGGAAGCATTTTTGTTTTAATAGGAAAACAAAGTAAACCAATCTTCAACATCACTATATTCCTGTGTCCAGGTTCCTTGCCTTGCCAGTTTATATTGCACTGGAGTGGAGCCTTTGTGCTACCCCTATTTTAACATCAGATATACAAACTCTAATTTTCCTACATGTAAAATTTGAAACTGATATTTAAATGTCCATGACCAGTGATAAAATGCATAATCAGTGTTGTGACTCCTCCGCTTTATGCGTATGAACTGAAATTGCCCACTGAGCATCACCGTAATGCTGTCACAAATTGCTGTGTTTACTGCTAAACTCATAATATTTACAAAAAGCTGACATTGAATAGCACCTGAACATCATGTCCCGTTTTAAATAAATGAGAAAACCCTGGCATCACACTCTCTGGTCTATGAGGGGATGCTATAAAGAGGAAAAACTTTTAGATGCTGAAATATAAGGGAGGAAGACAATATGAACAGGAGATGTTGTGAAAGACAGTTCAGCAATGTGGAAAGGAGCCTGGAGAGTGCAATTAAAAACAAAGGAGATGAAAATGTCCCTGATGATAGACAGGCAATAGACTGAAAATGCTCGCTTTTCTTTCGAGAGTGATAACAATGTTCCTTTTCTCTGCCCTTTGGGAACATCTACACACTATTGGTGGGCAGATATGATTCCAGGCTGCTTCTCCGAGTTGTCAGGCACAAAGCTTTCTAAACTGGAAACTATTCCCATTATTGAGATTTTTCCCAAATGTTCAAAAAGGAATAGGAAAACAGGAAAATTCAGATCATAACATCTTTATTCTCCAGTAACATGAGCCAGAAATTGCTGTTTTTCACTTGATAATAGTTGCTTTCTCTTTTGTAAGTCAGTCTGCTATTCAGAAAACCTTGAAGTGCCTAGTACTTATGCGTAATGTCTTTCAGTGTTGAGGGAGGCAAAAAAACAGCTCTTGTGGGATTTCCACTGGTGAGAGGCCTTCTGGAAGAAACGGTGTTCCCTTGGCATGGGTTGCACTGTGAGGGAAGTTGACGGGAATCTACTAGGCTTCACAAAAAAAAGTTGCACATCTGTTTTATAACTTTACAGCTTAGCATAACAACAAGAAGAGCAAAGATGTTTAATGAGAGTGAATAAAATACTCCTGCTGGTAAAATGTGGTCAGTGATGAATCAATGGAAAGAAGTCACTCCAGTTGTGCAACAGTGTCGTGGTGTAACCTTATCTGGCAATTAAGTACCAAACAGCCACTCACTCAGCTCTCCCCCCCCTCCAAGTGCAGGAGGAGGGTTGCAGGAAAAAACAAGGAAGTTCGTAAAGTTGAGATAGGAACCATTTAATAATTGAATATAACTGGAAATTATAGTGGCATTACTAATATTAACAATACTACTACTACTAAGTAATTAACACAATAGAAAATAGAACATATAATACGACTGCTCACCATCTGCCCACTGACACACAATCAGGTCCCAAGAAGAGAGAGTCCTCAGAGCCAGAGCCCCAGAGTGACAACACAACCCAGAAAAAAAAAGGCTGACACCCCAACCACTAACAAAGGAATCTGCCCCACCACTAACAACCATACCAGGAGCTAACAAAGGAGCTGTAATAATAATATTTTCCTTAATATATACAAAGATTGTTAGAGGAATAAGATGGTTGTTCCTTAAGCAAACATTTCAAGTGAGTGGAGACGACTAATGGAGAATGTAAATGATGTGATGAAAAATAGGAGGATATGTTTGAAACAATCTGACCTATGCTGAACAAAAAAACCACACAAACAAAACTCTGGGCATTGGGTGGAAGAATTAATGTATTAGGCAAGGGAGTCTAAATGGGAGTCTTTCAAGAAGAAAGTATTCAGAAATATGTTTTGCACTGTGAACAACAGGTACTAGAGGTAACATTTGGTTAAAACTTGGAATGTAAAGAGACTAGAGACAAAATATGTACACACAGTAAAGAATCTAGTAATGGGAGAAATTGAGAGACAGTAAGAAATAGAAATCAAATTTTGGATTCAGAGATTCGGGATTTAAGAGTAATGATGGAGCTGCAAAATGAGAAAGGCTAAGGAAGGAACAAAAATAAAATTTGGAGAATTGAAGGAATCAAAAACTTTCAAAGCCAAACATAGCTAAATCAATAGAAAGAAAGTTTGAAGGAAATTTAGAGGTTGTGAAAGATGTAGGAATTAGGACCAAAAAGAAAAGTGTGGGAAAAAAAGACAAAATGACAGAGAGGGAAGACTGGGACCTCCCCTAGGTTGCCTTCAGTAGATGGAGACAGAAAAACAGATGATGAATGCTTGGGTTGGTTTAAGGTGCAGAGGAGCAGACAGAATAATATGAAAGAGGGGCAAAGAAGTGAAGGATATAGCTGAAATTAGAGACCATAGTGATAACAGAGGGCAGTGAGGTTAGGGAGGGAAGGGCAAATCTGTGGGCATCACAAAATCAGAGAGGATGATAGCTTGGTGATCATAAATACGAATGAGTGACAGGCTGTGGAAGAGTGAGGGGTAGTGAAGGAGAACAAGAGGTGATCTGATAGAGAAAGCACGAGAACTTGAAGATAAATAGAATGAGCTGGTTCTGATTTATTTCTTTTCTTTCCAATTTAAACAAATAAAAGCTTTACCATATGATACAGTTTTCTTCATACTTATACCCCTTAACTGAACTTTAGTTTTATTTGGCAATTTCAAATATCCCTCTAAAGGCTGATTCAGTGTACTAATAGGAAAAAAAAGAAATTACTCCAAAGAAACTGTCAGGAATACCAGTAACCAAAGAGACATTTTCCCAGCAGAGAGAAGGATAACTTGATATCTGCAACGTAATTAACCATAGTTTAACTTTAGGTATTTAATGCAAGTACATAAAAATTAAAAGTTTATTGGTGTCTGTCTTACTCTGATGTATCCAGCTCCACCTGTATTCTAATAATGTTTGCTAATAACTTTTCCTGTTGGTATGTGACTATAATTTTCTGAGTGTATCAAATCTGTTTAGCACTGTCCAAAATATAATGGCATGAAGATATAAATACTAATAGAGACAGTGCACTATGGGGAACACCCATCATAACATGAAACTAATTGCTTTATGTACATGAATGTTAAGCAAAGAATCTTGGGTTTTGTTTGAGGTTTGATATTTTTTTCCAGAATACTCATACCCTATTTTTTTTTCACCTTATAGCTTGTAATACGACATATACAACATGTAAAATGAAGCCCAAATTGCTACTTGCTACAAATTAAGCTGAAGATCTGTATCTGACCATCCTAAAGCTGTGAATTTAGCTTTCACAGATGAATGATTTTATTTCAAGTCACTTCTTTTCATTACAGTTGCCCCAGCTATGGACTTCATTTCAGAAGGGCTTAAGATGTGAATGCAGGCAGTTTTGACATAAGTTGTATGAATAAGTGTCATGGTGGGGTAGTTACCTCAGATCTGAGATCCATATTTGTGCAACTGGTAACTGCCACACAAATAAATACCTGAGTGACATGAATATCCTAAAGGGATTACAGAAGAATAGGATAGCAAGTATACAGAAGTCCACACAGACAAAAAGAATTCTTGCATAACACTAAAATTCCCACATGAAACACAACTTTTAAAGTGTGATGTTGCATGTTGATGCGTATGTCTTTAATACATGTAACCTGGAGATGATACACTGTTATTAGAGATTTATCATGCCTGATGTGCAATGCAGAGGCGTTTGCTTTGATGAATTGGAATTTGCTGTCATGAATCTGATGGCAGCAATGAGACACGTCACTACCACTAGCATTCAGAGGCTTATAATTACCCTATATTAATACATAGACATATACAGGTCAGAAGCAAGTCTTCACCTATTTGTGTCCTCCACCACAAAATTCTTATTTCCTTCAATGTTGTATACTGCCTGTGTGTTTCAAACTTAATCCTGCATATCAAAATAACTCTTAGTCTTTATCACCACACTAAGTGTTCATATCACTAGATATGTTCATATAATTCTAGACTTATTTGCGTGAGGTTTATGCATACTGTATGAAGAAGTAGAAGAGAGAGAAAAGTGATAATTTCTTCCCTGCCTAAAAAGAATGTTAGCTATTCAAAATATCTGAGAACAGTAGGAAAAGACACAGAAATGAAAACAGTAAAGTGTAGGACTCAAGTCCTTTGTTATAAGATGCATATTTATTGAAGACGAAAAGAAAAAAAAGCTGGAAGCATTTTAAAATTACACATATACAAGTTACAGCTGCTCTGGCTATCCTGTATGTCATTCAGTTTTAAAACAGACAGCTTTGCTCTATTTATGCAATTTTTGAACTATCAGAGCTATTTCTTTAGAAATAATGTAAATGCAGCTTGTGGAAAGGCTCAAGACATGGGATGCCACAAGGAGTTTTAAAGATATCTAAAGTTTTTAAAGTTCTGTTTAAAATTTTAGGGGAAAAAACCAAACCAAACCCTCATTATTCATAATTCTAGAAGATTTGATAAAGCAAATATTACTAAATCTCTCTTTTTTTCACAGATGCACAAATTACTGGGCAAATTATCACTGTATGATTGCTTTACTCTTTTTTGTTTGTTTGTTTGTTTTTTGTTTGGTTTTTTGTTTGTTTGTTTTTGGTAGGTTTTCATGAAGATCAGAAGCCAGACAGGATCTGACCCAGTCTGGCCATTCATGGGGATGTTATCCACACTTGGGCAAACTGTATATGTAACATTCAGGTATATGTTGTCTAAGGACAGCCTGGAGACACTCTTCAAGACCAGGTTTGCCTTTGCTGTCTTTGGTAGAGCCATCTCTATGTTTACCATGTGCCTGGGCATGCTGAGATAGGCACCACATGAACTAGGAAACTTTCAAGAACATAAAAGGAAAATAAAAGGCATGAGCACACTACTGTCAAATCATGTAGAGACCAAACGTTCTAAACAATTGTAAAATCATTCAGCCATCTGCTGCCTTATTTTTTTTATAATTTGGAAGGAGTTGATAATAAAGTAGTGGCATAGATTTAGCTAGATTTGCTAGAGGTATTATACTTAAAAGTGCCAAAACCTAGAATCCCTCCTACCTAAGCTGTCTTACCACTATTTGTTTTGTACAAAACACTATTGTGTTTATCAATTCATGAAGTATCTTGGCACTTAATCTCTTTAGTAGTTTGATTTTTAAAAATTATCTTCCTACTTGAATACAAATAGAAAAAATAGCCTAACTGTGGTTTTTGTCTGTTTTTTGGTTTGGTTTTTTTTTTTCAACGATGTTCCACTTAATATTATATGTATGTTACACTACCTGTGTATCTTGCTTGTGACATGCTATACCTGGTTCACTTTTTAATTTGTCTGAGCTTGTCTTATCACCACAGATGTAGTCTGTTATTGATTAAATAATTCATTTAGCTGTCCCCAAGATGACAGATCTGCTTATTGTCACAAGAAAGTTGATATACTATACTTTGTTTACAAAGGTTGTACAACAGTCAGAAAGTAATGTATAACTACAACATTTTTATGGATTTTACATATTATGTGTGTTTCATTAACCATTACATCCAGAAAGAAATGTATATTTATTTCATAAAAATTGAAATTAGCATGAAATAACTCACATTTATTGGTTGTGCTCCAAGTAAAGAGAAACAGGAAAAACTCACGTGGTGAATTAGCTTATGAACCTTTTAAAAAACTTATCAGGTTTGTTAAGTTTTCCCATTTAACTCTTTCAACACTGCTTTGAGAATCCACAGAAATTTCCTCCTGCCTTCTAAAGTTTCATTGTGAATGTATGGTATATTGCTTATAGCCATAGACACATACCAATTTTGCTTCTCTGGATGAACTTCTCACATGTATTCAATGGGTTAAGAAGAGTTTATCTTGTTAATCTTGTGCTTTAAAATACAATCCTGTTCCTACTTTGACACTACATTGAAGTAGATATATTTTAAAGTGACAGTTCTAAGAAATACTGTTCTTTCTTCACCCTCCCCTTCTCTGCTCAGAATCCTACACAGCACCTGAATTAACACATTGATTTAAAAAGTGATCATCTTCACCATCATCTTTTCCAGCTACAGATCTCCAGCCAAGCCCCACTTCTAGTCTCCGCTGGTGGAACCCACACTTCAGGGACTGTTTCAGAAATGGGCTCCGTGGGGGATGTGAAGATTTGGATACAAAGGGCAACAAGAAGGGAGCACACTAGACTGGGAGATGTGCTTAGAACCCCACTGCCATGCTGCTGGAAATGCTTTATACAGCAGAGACATTTGCAAGTAATTATCGTAAAAGTATAGTAGGAATGGTGGAATTTTTGTATTTGAGAATTGTTCTTTTCTGCATTCGGACCTGATGTACTTTTTCATCCTGTCTGCTAAACCAAAGTACAAAAGCTTTAACTTCAGTTTAATAAATTAGTAGAAACAAACAAAAACCCAAAAAGACTATTGTAGGGATTGTTCAAAGCCTCCAAAACTTTCTTAATTCTCAAGGTATTTCCTTTTTTATGTAAATATATTTTATAGATGTTGAGTAGCAAGAAATGTTAAAGAAATTAGCAAATATGTCAACAAAAAAACCCCATGTGAGTTAATCTCAAAGTGCAATGTGGTAGATAGGTAGAGAAATTTATAGCAATACTAAATGATCAGCAAAAAATGTGCTTAGGTTGCAACAGTAAAATATGGATACTGAAAGTTAAGAAGTTTGGAAATAGACTATTGTAATTTCTAGGCAAACTGTTAATTGTATTGTATTTACGTATTAGTTTTACATTAAATTACTTTGGATGTAGAAAATATTTGCCCTGTGATGTTCAGTGCTCTATTACAATCCCTAAAAATACATTAATTACTTTATTTTCTAAAGGAGTTTAATCAGGACATTTTCATTGGTTGTATCACTCAAATAAAAAATGCATAAAGTTATTTCTAAAGATACATATTTATAGATGTCTTTGTCTATTTACATACTGCAAAAATAGTGTACCTGATACATATATTAACTAAAAATGTAAATAACCCTTTTCAAGAAATAAGAACCACCCAAGTTTTTGCATAATATGCCAGTATTTTCTCTCAAGATTTCACTGTTATTTTCCTCACCAAATTTGAACATTATTGATGCATATCATTCTGTAGAACCCTCCAGTGGATTCAGATTATACATACAGATTTTCAATATATATATTTGCCATTTTTATAAGACTTCATACACTTTGTTTCAGTAGAAACAATGATTCACATGTGAAGAAAAAAATTAAAAATGTATTTTCATAAAAAGGGCACAAATTATTGATAAACACATCTATGTTTGCAGATTGGTTATTTCTCAGAGGTTATGTGGGGTCATAATTGTAAATCTCATTACCTTGCTTGAAGGAGAAGGTCTCTTTCATTATTACGGTGCTGAGGTCCATATCCCTGAAGCTAATTGCAAGGTATTGCTTCAGAGTTCTAATTGTTTGCCATCAAAATAGCTGTGTAAGCTTGATTAACAGTGTTCAGCAACATTCATAATAGTCCAAGCCTGGTCCTGCATAAAATAGAAACTGGGAAAAAATCAATAAGATTTAATAAGATCAGGAACAATCACTTACAATAGTACATCAATCACACAAAGTAATAGGTGCAGGATTTGATAGGGTCCTGAACTGCCTGAGAGATTCATAACCAGTACTCGTTAATGATTTGTTCATTTGCATTTTATCAATCCGGCTACAGCTGACAAGCCGAAGTAGCAGTAAGGAAATATGTTGACTTAAACTCATCAGAGTTTGCAATTAAAAAAATAACAGATTACTTAATAGGAAAATCAGACATAGTATAGATGTAGAGTGTGTATGTGTATACATGCGTAGATGTACTCTTTTTTGCTGCGAGATTATAATAAATTACCACACCATAGTGGCTATTAGTATTCCCATAATCCCTCAGAAAGTCTGCTTATGTCTGAGGAAAAGTAAAACAAAATATAAATTTTTAAATTCTTCTCGGTGCTTCACAATGTTTCTCTCTCATTGCATTTCACATGGTGTAACGCCATCACAATATTTAATATGAAACATGCATATTGCCTTGGTTTTGTACCCTTTTAAATAAATAAAGCCCTGGGCTTTGCCTTGGGCCAAACCCATATCAAACACAAAACCAATAATAATGAGGTGGCTTTCTGGTGATTATTATTTAGCATTATATCCTATATCAGCAGATTTTATGTCTTTCTAAAGTAATTAAGTTTTGTTTACTATCTGAACATTTTTTTAAATTGTCATGAATAAACATCAGATCTCATTTATCCAGACTCTTGCCTGTTTGTAATGCATCAATCTTTTGTTTAAAATAAGAAACCTAGAGCCAAGCCAAACTAAAATGCTACAAAAAACATGAGCTGCCTTGTGTATGGATGAGTTATTTAGAGAGGGATCCTGTGAGACTCTCTGCAAAGCATGTTTGTTTGCCTGCTTTTGGGGTCCAGTTTGATGAGTGCCTTGTTATAAACCAGATTACATACCTCCTGTGTTGAGGAGCAATTTGTTCTGTTAGGTGTAGTAATTTTAATTTATATCCCAATTAATGTGCGCCTCTAGGATCTTGGCTTTTCACGTCTTTCCACCAGTGGTTTTTTTTTTTCCAGACAAAATCTGAAAATACTATTTTTGGGTCATTTAAGAGTATCGCTTGACCCAAAACATACATTGTTTGCTTACAGCATCCCCTTTGTTGTTCATTTTAGTCAGCTTCTACATTTTAAAAGGGAGAAGCAAATTCTAAATCAATATATGCTCCTGTCACATCATCTTATACTATGACAGCATCTAATACCGGTACAAAGACAAGGTTTCCTTAACTCAAGGTGATTTAAAATAGAGATTGCCACATGGCAGTATGATATGGCAAGAAGTGAATTTGGGTTTTCTGTGCTACAGCAGGCCCTTTGGCCTCAGAGACTGTAATGGAGGAACTTCCCCAGTTAGATGACACTATGATAACTTTGAGGTGAAAGGATGACTGAGCTTACAAGCTGAGTGATGCTGTGTTTTTAAGGTTACACCACCACCACCTCAGTGGTATGCATTTCATGGAGAAAGAATTAACAGGTTGGTGACTTTGTCAGAAAATTGGCTCAATCTCTAACTGGATTTCAGAAATCACATTCTTTAAACTGCTATTCTGGGACATGTAAAAACTATCAGCTAGTGTATTAATCATGGATTAGTCGTAATAACTATTAATTTTATAGTACTTTCAATTTTTTATAACTTTACAAATATATCCTGAATTGGATAATTAAATCCACGAGCTATATTAAAATCAGAGTAGTAATAAAAGAAAGGGAAGGATTTGAAACAATAATTCTTGTGAAGAGGATATTCTTTTTCTGTTCCTGAGCTGGCCATGAATAATTTGTGATTATTATGAATATGTTTGTTTCAGTAAACAGATGTTTCATGGAGAAAAACTACAGCTTTTGCATTTTTTAGATATTTTCAGATAAAAATATTAATTTAGCTATTAGATGTGTGTGATTTAACAGCTCTGCTATCCATTTCTCCGAGTAGGCTTGATAAAAGGGTTCCCTTGTCAGCTGCTGCTCCAGCCTCCCCCATAAAATACTGCCCATGAGTCATAGATGTCCTATAGCATCTTCTAAACTGCTGGCATCACCAAATGAAAGTAAGCCAGGGCTGATTTCCACTCAGGTTGAGTCTTTTAGAGTCTTGCAAGAGATGAAATATGTCTCCTTCAACCACTGCCACAATGTGGACTGTAACCTCAGAAAAGGGAAACAAATAACTGGAACAGTTGTCTTCAGTGTACTTGCAGGTGTGAGTTAAAACCTTCAGTATCATGCTGTGTTTTCTCTTCCTTGATTAATCATGCATTACTCTTTCAGGAGCAAACCTTAATCCTCGGCTGCTGTGCCTGCAATGCAGTCTGCAAACCTCTTAAAAGAAAAATACTTCTAGAAGAAAATTTCTTTCAACATCCTGTCTCAGATTCTCCAAATCCATGAGAACAAGGCCAGGTATTTTTATTTTCCCATTATTTAACTTGTTTTTACATGTACAGGTGCATAATACCCAACTGCAAGCTTTCTGCAATCTCTAAGACCTTTTTGAGGGACAAGTATGTGACTCATGGAATGGGGATGGACACTTGTCATCTGGCTGTGGCTGTCCCTTTTAGTAGGACTTGTATTTGTGGGAAACCCTGATCTACTGCAGTACAGTCTGGCACCATCTCTCTGGGTGTGCAGCCCAGGCCAGATAGATCCTAGATTGTCCCAACCAACAAGGTTAGATACATAAGATCAGAACAAGGAAGAAGCCTTCCTAATGGCCTCAGATGAGAGGATATTGACAAGGAACAGAGATGTATGTCCTGTGTAACAGACTGGAGAGGTCTGTGAGATGCAGACACATCTACCATGTGGAGGTATATCTAGTGATTGATAACATCAAAATGTTAACATTTCTTTTTAATGAGTATATCACTGCTTGGATCCTGAAGAGACAGTAATTACTGTTTTGCTCTCTAAGTGCCAATTCAAGGGCCAGATCATCTAGACAAACTTCTCAACCAATATAGTCTACAGAAATATTAAAAAGAATAAATAAAAGATACCCAGAATTTGAAGAAAGTGGATGAAAAACAGGAAATTTCACAGAACTTACTATGGAGAAGAACTATCAGAAAACTATGTAAATTGTATTGAAGTGTATTAAAAATGGCATTAATTTTCTGAGATGTCTAATAAAAAGTGGTAGCCTGTGCTTACTGTGATTTTTTTTTCCATTCTGCAAGAGCTACATTATTTACCTCTTGCTTGTGGTGACTCATAAAATCTAAAAATACTGTGTTGGAAAGCTTATGTTTTTGCTCAAAGAAAAAAAATACACCAGAGCACAGGCTTTAGAAGCAGTTTTTCTTGTCCCTTTCCAAAGTGTTATATTAAAGAGTGCTTTAATATTGCTGCTGCTGAACTTTTAGATGTGACATGATCACATTCTAGACTTTGTGAGTGCCTAAGTGTCTAACAACACTATACCTTTGTAGAAAGAAGTGACTACGGAAAACTCTTTCAGTATTCTGGGTGAATAAGAAGAAAAATACACTGAACTGAGCATTCTTCCACAGGAGGAAAAAACATGAAACGAAGATCCAATTCTAGGCAACAACTGCTGGTCTATAAAGACACATCACACTAGAATGATTTCCACCCTATAAGAGAAACAGCAAAGAAAGGATTTCACAGGATGGTGCTGACTTTTATGCAATAAAGAATCTCAAAAACGTATTATGACCTGTGGCTGACAACTGCACCATACACCAGTTGGGAAACCCACAGACTTGACAAATGAGGGTAAGAGTCTACAATGGCTACAAAACAGGTTTGCAGATGAAGCTTAAAAAATAAACCCCTGCTTATGAAATTCTAAAGGTTGTACATGTACTGGCATTCATCTTCAAGGCCTAGTTTTGAAATGAAGAGATTAAAACAAAAGCAAATTCTGAAGAGATACTGTTAGATAATACTGATACTGACAAGAACCTTCCAGTCAATTCCAGTTTGGAAGGCTTTATATTTGAATTCTATTTTTTCAAGCTTTTGCTTTAAATAGAGTATTTAAAATATAAGCTTAATCTTCTTCTTCTTCTTCTTCTTCTTCTTCTTCTTCTTCTTCTTCTTCTTCTTCTTCTTCTTCTTCTTCTTCTTCTTCTTCTTCTTCTTTAAACTTGTCACTATGTTGTCATTTTTTGTCATGTATATTATTCCAGAAGGATTTGATGTCTGGAGTGATTGCATAAATCAACTCAACGATGTCACTACTGATAAGTTTGCAATGTGTTAACTCTCTTCATAATTTACATAATGTTTAAATAATATACCTTCTTTTTCCCTTATCCCTACATTAATGTGATTAGAACCAGTGGAAGCGCTGTAATTTTCTTGTAAGGTGTGCTTTCCACCTACACTTGCTTATTACAAGAAGTATCATTTCTAAAACTAGCAGCTTCTGATCAGCTTAGCTGTCAAAAATTATTTTTTCCAAGAACAAAAATAGTTTATAAAATATGTTATTGTTTTTACTTTGCATTCCTGATAAGTTAAACAAACAACAGAAAATTGTTGCTTTGTCTTATTTATTTCCATGTCTGCATCTAACTGTAAGTAGTAGTGGAACACATCTTCTGATATATTATGCAATTAAATTGATGGATGGTTAATTGAGTCAGTATGGCATACCATATGTGTACTCCTGACCTGAATGTCACTGGTCAGATTAAGGCTTCACACATTTGGCCAAATAACATATGCTGTTATTGAGAATGTGGCTCTAGATGGGATAAGGATTTTATTCCATGGAAAAAATCATCATAACTGGCTTTGCTCTTTGGTAGTTGGAGACCTGGCTCCTTAGAAGTCCAGCTGTAAAGGACTTTAAAATTAATGAAAGTTATTAATTAAAAGCTTACTGACATCACAGCCATTAACTTTGGCAGGGTTTTCTATGAATTTATTTGATCTCTCTTATTACATGACATATCTCATTATAGTATTTGTGCCTTTGCACCTCAAGTTTTAGCTCTTACTGGACTTTAATATGTTTAGTTTTGGGGTTTTTTTTTAATTCCAAAAAGCTACTTTTTTAAAGAAATAAAGTTATTTCCTTATTGGTGGGTGTGATACATACGTAAGCAATAAAGTAGCAGAAGGAGGGGAGCTCATATATATTTAATGACAGTGACACATAAACATCAAAACACATGCAGACTCACACAGAAACATGCATGTATATAAAGTTACATCACAATTGCAAATAATGGGAATTTTTTGAAGCGCATCGCTAAAGCATTGTTTTCGCAATGATTAGTACTAGTTTTTGGCAGATTTAATATTTCTGTTTTATCTTATTTACCTAAATAGTATTTAATGGCATTCTATTTTTTGTCAGCTATTTTGCATATTTTTCCTCTAAACCAGCTATTATGGGAGCTGTTTTATCTTCACATGTGTTTTAAAGTAAATTATGTTATTTTACAAAATTATTGCAGTAGAACATACATCTTGAGCAATAATGTTTTATCTTTGACATTGCTTTGATGACTCATCCATTTTGACAGGTAACTGTCTGCGTTAAAGCTATTTAGTTTGCATCAACACTGAGATAAAACAAGACTTGAACAACATGTACTATACAAGCAAAAAATATACTGTCATTACATGGCTAGAAAAACAAAGATTTGTAATGGGAAAAACAGCTAATAGGGAAATATCTTTGATTCAGTCATTGTTTATTGTAGCAAACTTGTGTATCCTTTGTCCAGTGACTTAACCTAGAAAAAGAGTAGTACTCTCTCTGCCACATAATTTGTTACTGCCACACTGAGGAAGATTATGATAATGTACATATAACAAAATTGACAACAATGGAGGAGTCCTGTAATTGTGAACTAAATTCAAGGAGGCTGCTCTGAGCATGAGAACTAACAGTGTCTTCATTATGATTAGCTTACCTTTTCAAGTGTTCTGCTAGGAACCTCTATCACGTAAATTGAGGCAGGAACTTTATTATCATCACTATAGCAACTGCAGGGAATTTTATTTCAAAACAGTTGGCTACCTGAAAATTTTCTTGTGATGGAAAGAACAGCAGATGATACATACATTTTAATTCATTTTCATTTATTCCTGTTTTGAAGTGTTCCATAAATGAGTGTAAGTCTGCTTTTTCTTTTTTCTTTTTTTGTTGTTTGTTTGTTTGTTTAAGACAAGATGGCCAGTTCCATCTTAAATTACTTTTCTAATTCAGCATTTTCTATTAGGAGAAAAAAGTGTTGGCAGATTTTGATTGTATCATTATATGTAAAATTTTAATTATGCTAAGATATAGAATATTTCAAATTGGCCAATTTAATGCACAATTATCTTCATTATTTAATTTTTGAGCTTAACTGTTACCTGGCTTTTCTTTTTACTTTGATTTTAAATCACATAACCTCTCAGTAAGAATAGTGAAGTGTGCATTTTCTTACTAGTTTTCCATGGTGTTATTATATCCTGTGCCTAAAGAAAAGGAAAAACTGCATAGATGAATTTGTAGGGGATGTGAGTGAACTGTAGATGCATATAGAAACTGAAAGTAAATACAAGGAAGTGGGTCCTTCTTGTCCATATAAGGACTGATCGGATGTTCACAGCTGGAATTTTTATGCAGAACCCTTTTTTCCTAAAAATGTACAACCCCCCTATTGTTACATTTCTGTAATTACAAAATTATCATCATGCTGCAGACAATGGTAATGCTTCAGAAATTGGCATGAGACTTTCATTGCAACTATACAAATTCATTTTTTTAAATTACCTTTTGCTCAGTGATATTCTGATTTGCTTCAAAATGGAGAAAAAAGACAGTGTTTTGAAATACGTGTTTGTTTAAATGTGCAGGGAGAAATGGAGGAATATTTCAGCTGCCTTGAAGCCCTTTTCCTCCACAAAACATAGAAAAAAGTGTAGAAATTCTTATTATTTATGCATTGGAGCTGGTGTTCCTTTATGAAATTGCTGTGTATCTCAAAGGTAGCCCATATAACACATTTCAGTCACTGCTTTAAAAAGTGCCCATTTTTTATTAAAAAATACAGTATAAAGTTTCCTGCAATCTGCATTAATGAGAAGATCACATGGTGGGGCTTTCCTTAGCTCTCTTTGACATTTGCATCTTTCTTGTACCCAAATTTCTCTAAACTCTCCCTAATAATAAAGAATATTTTGTGTGTTGGATTTCAGTGTGTTCTTCCTTCTACTGTGAAATGGAAATATGTTCATCTGCTTTCACAGACAGGAAGGATTTAAAGAGCCGCCCAGTTATGAGAATGTAAAACTGAGTGTAAAATCCAAATAGTCAATGCAGTTGAACGTTTCAGATATTTCACATGAGGCTCAGTTTCTTGTGCTGGAGTTTTAGGACTCTCACCAAGACACCTGCTTGGAGAGTCAAGTTGTTCCAAGGTCCTTACATAATTCATGGGGAACGTTACTCCCCCAAAACATATCACAATTGCTCTCTGGAAGTGCATTTCTCCTTACATTGACTATCTAGGAGCCTAGGTTCATTGCCCACTTCCCTTACTAGCCTCATTTTGATAAAAATCCATCAAGTCACAATCTTTTCACTCACAAACCTCTCACAATTGAAAGACACATTTTTAAATAGCAATATGGTTGGGTTTATGGTTTTGGTTTTTTCTTCTTTTTTTTTTTTAGTTTTTTTTAGGTGGTTTTTTGGTTTGGTTTGGTTTGGTTTGGTTGGGGTTTTTTTGTGGAGTGAGGTTTGGAGTCTTTTTGTTTCTGTTTTGGGGGGCTTCTCTTGTTTTGGAGTGTTTTGTTTTTTGGTTTGGTTTTTTTTTGTATTTAGAAAAGCCTGAAGAATATGCAAAATCGGGGGGAGACACAGATCTTGAATGCATTGCTGTTAATAGAACTTTTGCCAGTGACTCATGAAGGACCAGTATTTCACCCTTGTACACAAATTAAGAGTCAATTGACAAATGTCTGTGTCTTGGAAATGTTCATGGGACAAGTCTGGGTAACTGTGAATGATCAGAGATTAAATTCTTTTTTGGTGCTACTTAAATAATTGATAAAAAAAAATAGATACTATAATCCATAAAAATACAAGTGACTGCGTTGTGGAAAAAAGGGCTAGTGCTTTGAAAAAATCTATGTCTAGACGTTGAATTAGCCATTGTATAATGTCCATCCATTTAGCAGCTTAAAATGTTTTTGAAATTGAGGTGTCATTTTATTACGGCAAAGTATCTGTACAGTAATCCATTTGGGCCAGCTCCAGCATTTTATGGTAGTGCCATCAGATCCAGTCTCACTCTACATGGATTCACCATTTTGCTAGCACTTACCTGTTTGCTGCATTAGCACTGCTGCAATGTACAACAAGTTATGTACCTGTCAGGGCCCTGAGGGCAACCACAGGCTGTTCCACCTCTGCACCCTCTCCAAAGGCTTTGGCTGTCTTTTCTCAGAGTGATGTCTGATACAGAGCTGCTGTGAGACCTTAGTCAGAGCTGCAGAAGGAAGAGCCTCACCAGAGGCTGCTCCCGCGTTTCTCCTGGAAGCTGTCTAGTTATTCAGGCCCTCGCCCTGGGTCCTCACTGCAGCTTGCCTTTGTACCTCACTGATCCTCACCCTGACCTGCTGATCTGACTTCCTGACTTGTCTCTGGACATGGTCCATCACTAGGAACTCGTCTGTGATCCCTGGGCTGAGCCTGATCCTGGTCCCCATCACGAATCCTGCCATGCACTACTCATTGGACATGGTAGGATGGCACCCCATCAGTGTGGCACTGACCTGTCAACCTGCCTGTCACCCATAAACCTTGGCTCAAGTCCCCTTGCAGAGCAGACCCCTTCCCTGCTACCCAGTAGTACAACTGCCAAGGGCCAGCCAGTATGAGATAGGGAAGCAATGCTCCAACTGGAGTTGTCCAAGAACTTCTTTGTTTCATTTCATTCTTGGTGCCTGCTTTGATAAACGTATCTGGAAAGTTTTTTTTATGTAGAATGTCAGGTTTAGGTGAGATATAAGAGACAGTATGTATATCCCAGCTTAGCCAATAACACGTTTATTATCAAGAATGTGGTGCTTAATTGCCACACAGGGCTAAACCACGACAAACATAGGTCGTAGAACATAACTGATTGAAATAATACATTTTTTGTTGGATACAGGGTAGTGACTTGAACCTGAGGCACTATACAGACTCTTTAAGTTCTCAGTTCTCATATACTCCTTCGTAAGAAAATGTTTCACTTGGCTAAGCAGGAATTGTGCCAGAAAATCGATGATGAGCTCCACAACCAAAGGATTAAGGAGCTTGCTTGTGATTTTGGTTTAGGAATGCCAGCTTTGAATTCTGCTGTAATGAATGTTTGTGCAAAATGCAACACCTCAAAGGAAGAACTTGGGGCAAATCAAAATCAAGGACTGTGGCATTGACATGGGATGGTGGGACCTGGAAAGTGATCGCTTGAAACTCGTTTCTCAAATGCACGTAAATGAAAGAAAGAGCACAAAACTGGCTATCTGACAAAAGTTGAATGGTTTGCTTTCGGTGGTTTGTCCTCAAACCGAAATGTGTTGTGGTGAGGAATGGAAAATTTGAATGTTTATTGTTGGAAATTCCAGCTCTTCCCTGCCTGTCCAAAGGGGTATCTTTTTGATATTCTGATGAATTAATAGTACTACCTCAAACCTACCCAAAAAAAAAAAAAAAAAAGTAAAATCACAGTCTGATTTTCATGTCTGATCTCTGTTGCTGAGTGTCAAATCTAAACTTTGTCATAAGAAGTTGCTTTTCAACATTTCTGATTCTCCGACATTTTCAAACTCTTGAAAAGTTGGAAATGATAACTCACGCATAATACATTAGGTGAAAATTCTATAAATGTTTTTGCTTTTAATTCATTTAGGAATTAAAATAATCTCATTTTTCTCATTGAGTATATTTTTATTCCTTGTAAAACAATCATTAAAACATTTGAAATAATAGAAGTGGAATAAGAAAGCATATCAAATATGGAGTTTTAATAATAGATTGCATTGTTAAGTCAGAAGGAATTAAGTAATTGTAGACAGTAAATATTTTAATGCATGTTCTCCTCGTGGCTTGTTAATTCAGTTACTTACATTAGAATAGTTGCATAAGAAAAACAACATTATTTTTTGCTAAATCACTTATTATGGAAAGCAGTTTTTTTTAACATTTATGCATTTAGGCTACATATGAATGAACAATATTGTGTTTATATCTAATTTAAGAAACATGTTTCTAAGGAGTTAAGAATGTGTCCAGGACAGAAGGGAAGGCGAGGTATCTCACTTTGTTAGAAGGCAAAAAGGGGCAAGGTTCCTCTAATGTTATCTATTCAGGTTATGGGCTTTGGACAGAGGAACGTCACTGAATCAGGAGCTTGAACAGCAGTAGCTCATGGAGTTGAGTGAAAACTCATCAATCTGTTCCATTGAGAACAGAGAGGAAGAAGGGAATGGGAATTTGTAGACAGGTCTTTTTAGATAAGAACTTATCTAAACTTGTTATTTCCAGTTGAAGTATTAAACATATCAACATTCTTACAAATACAGAGAACTTCTTTCAAAACTTTTCTAAATATAAGCCTAAATCCAATTAACTCTAGAAGTTATTTAGATGCTTTTGAAAACCTAAGTTACTGACCTAAGAAGTATCTTTTAAAAAGGTACCAATACTCTGTGTTCAGTGTCTAAATAACTTGTAATGGGGGAAAAAATTATGGTTAGGTAGGAACACTGTCCAGAACAAAAGACATCACTTTTAATTGAACACCCAAGTCAGAATAAATAGAATCAAATTGTCTTTTAAATATATATAACACTTCACACTTTGAATGACACACCCAGTTTTCTTCATTAAAGTCCCTGCAGAGTGATGTTATTATAACTCTTGAGACACAAAAGGAGCTATTTCCCAAAGAAATAAGGGCCTCAGGATATTTCTTGAAGCTACTGCCACTTCATCATTCAACTGGAGCTCTCAGTGATATGTCTCCTGACCTTGGTGAAAATACCAGCATAGCACAACCACCACCACCAGGAAAAAAAACTTCCTACCTCCTATGGACTTCATTAATATAGGACACTGACATGAGCATTATTGACATGGTACCTCTCCAAAACACCCCTCTTCCTCCCCTCCACTGAAGGCAATTGCCAACTCCTGGGGTGAGAAGTTCTCTCCTTTTCCAAAGACCTGCAAAGAGCCAGCATTCTCTGTACCCTCATTGTGCCCTCTAAATACTCTATGTAAGTGTTGTTTGGTCCAGCTGAAGGGGATAAAGGACAGCTATGTGTCACCTTCAAGACCTCTTTGTCCTTCATTTGCAGTAAAATGGGGAAATACACACAAGACACCATTTTTTTCCTCATTCCTAATGAGAGAGTACAGATCAATGGTAACTGTACAAGCACTGGCACTTTTACAGGACTCTACCTCAGGAACAGTTTTCTGCTTTTTACTGTACTTTGGTTTGGCTGATATTTATGCATTACTACAGGATAGACTTTTCAGTATTCAAATGGATGCCAAGCACAGTAGTATAGTGCATTAACCTTTCCCTTTGAGATATTTTAGTTCAATTGGTGGCAGAGAAAACCACAAACTGTGGCACAACTGTCAGTCTCATAAATGATTTGTGACTGTGTAAATGCAGACGCCACAGCTGTCATGTAATCTGCACACAGGCTATATTGGGTATGTAACTCAGACCCTTCTGCTCCAAGAACATGGGCCTTTTCCATTTGTACCATTCCATTAGCTGTTGAAATGTCTTAAAACTAGAACAATTTATCCTTTCCCTTTTGAACTTTAGCAAAATAGGACAGAGCTCTGCATCAGCTTTCATTTACAAACCAAAATTCTCCCAATGTGATTTTCTAAAGCAAACATTTAAATCCAGTCACATCTAAATAGCTGTCAATGGTATTATAGAGAGCTGTACAAAACTTTAAAAGTAAAGCTCAGAAACAGATACTTTTTCCTGGTTTCAAGTGTCATTGCAAACCACAGGTTCATGAACATGGATTCTGTGTAACATCTAATTTATGGGTTTGGGTGGAAACCACCTAAAAGCTGCAAATGCCTTGGAGCTTTTATTGTAAAAGACCTAAACTTGCAATTCTGGCTATCATTTGCTTTTTGAGGGAGTTCATTTGAATGAAAAAATCATAAAGCAATACTAGGGAAAAATGAAACCATGTAAACCCAAGTCAGTGAGGCATGCACCAACATTTTGGAATCAAAGCAAGGCATAGATCTCTCATGCACTTCCTTTGCAGGTCCAAGACAGAGGACAGTTGCAAAGATCACTGGGTATATACCTCAGTCCAACATAAGACAAACTGGGTACTTTCCTCTCTGTTTAAGAAAGATCCAAGGGTCAGAAGGAATTTTTCAGGCCACAAGATTAAGAAACATAAACAAGCATGAAAGAAATTCGCAAATCCCATATTATTTTCTGATAAAAGGTAGCAATGCTGACTCCACTTCTGAGTAACAGATGATTATTTATTCCTATGTAGAAGAAAAGCAACATTTTCAGGAACTTAATATGGAGATATTCTAAAAGTATTACAGGAAACTATTTTCTCAGCTACTGCATTTAAACATAACAGCTGTGCTGAATGTAATTTTGTACTTTCTGTATTTGTTCATATTCAGAGGCAGTTTGCAATTCTTCCTAACCCCCTTCACACCCACCCGCTCTCCCCCACAATTCATTGAACCTATAGTTCTTCAGGCAATTGTATAGCAAAGACTAGAACAGAGATGTAGTGTTTAGTTGTTGCTTCCAAAATCTAGACTGCCAGTAACTTAATGAACCCTCTGGAGATATGCTCCCATGTGAGGCAGGTTGTGTCTGTGCTTAAGAAGGTTTAAATTAGTTATTTCTTAGAATACCCTGTGATGAAGGCACTGCTACCAACTGCTTTTCTTGTCAGGAACTCGTCAGGGCAATAAACCAATTAGTTGTTGCTATAGTAAGGGTCATTTTTTTCTATTTTAAATTCTTGGTAGGGATACACAGCACTTCACACATTTGCAGAGTCAGCATTTTCCATTCATTATGATTGCAAATGAATGTGTTTCTTCACAAAAGTAGTTTTGTTGTCAAAAAGGACTTGTTAATGTTACTGTTTTGTGAAGTGCTAGCATAAAATGGGAGTGAGGGGTGGGAGGGAAGAGAGCAGGAGGTAGTATGCTTCTTGAGATACTTCAACCATTCATTTTTTATTAATGCTTTTGAAAAATATTTGGTCCTCAGTTAAAAGTAGCCACATGCTGCTCCTAAATCACTGTTGGCAAGAAATGCCAGTGTATGCCAGAACTACAGTTTGCTTCCTTCTGGAGGTTTAAGATTTCTCCTTTGAAACTTCTATCTGTAGAGAAATTATTTTACCCCGAAAATTAAATAGGCTTGATAATTTAGAATTTGTCTTTTGGTTTTTATGAATGTCCATGTACTTATGGTTTTGGGAGGAGACATCAGAACCTTGTTTTGCCAAATCTGATCTTAAATTGTTCCACCTCCCTTGGGAAGAGATGAACACCTTAACTTCCATGATGTTCTCCACAGAGGTTTGGAAGGTTTGGTTCCAGGAATGATCTCATAAAGAGTAATTAATTCACATGTTAATTGCAATGGAACCACGTTACAACACCTACCACTGGGGTAATGAGCCTAACAGATACAGTTCCAAAGTAAGGCATGGGACTGGTAGTGTAGTGCTGTGGTTTAATTCCAAGGGGGACAGCTCAGCCCCACACAGCTGCTCGCTCACTCCCCTCCAGTGGGATAGGGGTGAAAATTGGAAGGGTAAAAGTGAGAAACATTGTGGGTTGAGAAAAAGACAGTTTAAGAGGTAAAGCAAAAGGTGCACATGTAAGCAAAGCAAAATAAGAAATTAAATCAGTACTCAGATGTGTAGCCGTTTTCAGGAAAGTAGGGTTCCATGACATGTAATGGTTACTTAGAAAAACAGATGCCATCACTTTAAATGTCCCTTCCTTCCTCCTTCTTTCCCACAGCCCTTATTGCTGAGAATGATGACATATGTTATGGGATATCCCTTTGGTCATTTGGGGTCACCTGTCCTAGATGTGTCACCTCCCAGGTTCTTGTCCACCTCCAGCCTACTCACTGAGAAGCAGAACAGGCCTTGACACTGTATAAACACTGTTCAGCAATAGCTAACACTGCTGGGCATTGGGCATTTGTCATGTGATTCAAGTGAGACATAATAATTGGAATTAGCATTCGGACCTTACATTAAAACTAAGCCCAGACCACTTATTAGATTATGTGAGTAGCTGACAAGTATGACAGTTGTGAAGAGCTTTCTTTACTGTAGAGAACTTGTCCTGGATGACATTTTGGGACCTACAAAAAGAATTTTCATGAGGACAGACATAAAAGTAAGTTCCTGCTTTGCTGAGCCTTCTGTTGAGTGTTTCCCTTCACAACCATAATTTCCTTAGGCATGCTCTGGAGTCCTGAAGAGATAATAAACAGTACACAAGAAGGGCATGAAAATGAGTCTTTTTCTTCTTTTTGTGCCTCTCATACAAAGTAATTCACAAACAATACCAACACTAAAAGCATACTTCAATTCCACCACCTAGGGAGAATATCCTGGATATTGGAGCCTAAAAAGTTTTCATGCAACACTTTTTCTTGATACACAACCTCGTAAAGTGCTGCAGCAGGACACAAATGGAAAATCTTCTTGTCTCTTCCTTGTAAATTAATTGAAAAGGCAAGGGAAAATCCTGATTTTTCCTACCCCTCTGTTGTAGTTTTTCTTTCATTTTATATATTTGAATGTTTAGTTCCACTGGAGCTCCTAGTTCTTTAGTTCTATAAGAAATTTAATGTTAGGTCCTTTTGGAACTCCTGAATTTCCAGAAATTTTTGACCCCAAACATTTCTGTTTGCAAAGGCAGATACCATTACTGAAGGAACCAGAAAAACCACCAAATTAAGGGTCACAAAAGGACAAAAGGAAATAAAGGGAAGAAAACTATACTTTTTGTAAGATTTCTAATCACCTGAGTCAGAAAATGTCCCTAATAGGTAATTGCTCTGCAGGAAGCATAGAAGACAAATTAGGGAGGGACTGGTCTGGTGGTTCTTCCACCGGTGCCAATATTGAAGGGTTTGGCTGCTGCTTTGTGTCTGAATCAAAACCATTTTGGCACATTACTGTGCTCTCCTTCCTAGAACAGACTTCTGAGACTCTAAAGCGTTACTTTTGAGGACAGATCCACTTCCTTCATGAAGCTAAGGAAGCTCAAGAGATCAGACTTACAGTGTACATAGTACTATTTCCCACTAGGATCCTAGGTGGACACTGAAGTCTTCAGACAAGGGAAGTACAGAAGTAAAGAATATAGAAAACTGGGAGTTTTGAACAACAGACTCAATGGCCAGTTCAAGCATTAAAAACCTCAGCTCTTTGCATCTCTGGAGACAGGATGAAAATGACCACTCCAAACTTTTGTAACATTGTGTAATTTATTTCCAAGTGTAGTAAATACTATTCGCTTTTGCATGTGCAATTGAAGAAGGGAGAGTAAAAATCTCTCTGCAGCTATAAGACTGAGGCCTGAAGTAAATTGTGGTTGAGGAAGGGCTGTTATATTTACTCTGATGACTCTTTTGCACTGAATCTGGGGAGGGACATCAAGCCAGCTGCACAGAGTGCCACCAGGATATAAAAGGTGATAGACTGAGAACAGGAAGGAAATATGTTGCTATGCAAAGAGTACCACCTCTTTTGAAGTAGAGAATTAATCCTGAATACATTCAGGACACAAGACTTGAAAGGCAGGCTTAGTGAGAGGTAATCTGCTCAATGCCCTTTCCTTTGCATGGCTAGAAATAGCTTCAAGACCTGCCTCAGTTTATCTGTCCTTTCTTTATCTTTTTCGTATCTACTTTTTAATAAAATCTTGCATTTCATAGTGCATTTCATCCTAATGATTCTTAATATGTTGTACAAATTTAAAAAACTGATACGTAAACCATATACTGGGATTATTCAACCTCCACAGCAATGCAATCAACACAGCAGTTCTTCAAGAACAAAAATATTGCTGTACATTGGTCATGACGGGTGGCTGTTCTGCCTTTATGTAAGTGGTGGCATCTTCACAGCTGCCTCTGAAAATGTTTTTTTGCAAGGTACAATGCACTGAGTTGTACGTCCCTGGGAAATGGTAAACTTGAGTCAAAACACTATGTGAAAAGCATATGTCCATGTGTAATTAAAGAGAAGGAGTAAGGAATTGTCAGCTGCAGCTATGAAGTGTTTTGATTCTGTGGAAGTACACAGACTGATGATCTTGGGCCTAATCTTGGCTATGTTCAAATTTACAGAGCTTTCATAGAATCCCAAAGGAATTCTCATGGAAAAAGCAGCAGTTCATTGAATGAGCGACTTCATTCTACTTTTTTGTGGTGTGGCAGATGATAGGAGTATCTCCTACCATTCCTCTTGAGAGGCAGTCTCATAAATACTGAGGGAAGCTGAATGGATTGTCTGCCCATTGAATGGAAATACATGGACATATAAGCCACAGAAATAAGTGATCGTGAGGGGGAAAAAAAAAGACCCTCTTCTAGGGACAACTAGAAGTAAGGAAGCACATTAAAAAGCACCTTCACATTTTCTGTATTTCTGTGAAGCTCTAAGTCTCTGCAACCCTGCTCTCAATGTTTCCTTTTAAGGTCACTTCATGGGTGTTTTTGTACAGCAAGGTACAAAAACCTCTCTGATCTCTGCATGAAGAAGGGGAGGCTTCAGAAGTGACAGAGGGCAAGAAGCTCAGTACAAGAACCTTCTATGTTACTTTGAAAGGACAGCGCTGAAGCCGGAAAAGATTTAGCCTATCTCAGGATCACAGGGTCAGCATAATTTTCCTGCTGCAACTTAACATGCCTTCTTTTGAAAATTTTGGCCCACAGATGACATTAAGCTGAATTTATGCACCTTTGGTCACATCATCTCCTGTTTGGGTAACCGATTACAAATATGGAAGACATATGGGAGTGGTAACGCCCTTTGGAGAGTGGAAGAATCTTGGTAGACCAGCAGCCTATCATTGAGGCTGCTGGCAGCCTGTCTAACATATCTATAATTCAAAATTTTGAAATTCTTATGGTATGGATGTGAAAGGAGAATGCAGCCCTATAAATTTTATGCTTTGCCGTTGTCATATGCGTGGATGATGACACCAAATATTTGGTCTGGAACTGAGCATGCTGCATATTTATGCATTCAGAAACCTGAGGCAGACTAGAATGCTTAAACCATTTATGAATTTTTAGTAGTCTTCCTACTGTAAATGTTTAAACCTGTAGCTTAGTAATAAGATATTTGATAGTAGCACTCCAAAGGACATCACTTGAGAGTTATTAAAAAACATCTACAGAGCTTAAATGTTTTTAAGGAAAATAAAGTGATGTGGCCATCTTTCTTCCCCCTCTGAATCAACACCACAGAAGCATCTAAATAGAGATGTAAACCAAATAATTGAAAAGACAGTTTGCAACTTGCATAAAACCAAATGAGATAAAATAGGTTTCAATTGTGTTTCAGGATCAAATAAAGCATATTTTGCATTAAGAGATTTCGTGTGTGTGCGCGCGCTATATCTGTGTGTGTGTGTACACATGCATGTGTGTATACACACACACAATTTAAAAAGCAACAAAAAAGGTTTCTTGGAGGCTTTTATTATGCTGCCTGTTTTATCCATGGTCATAATCTGCATCATCCTACCAGACATTGTTTTAATAAAAAAAAATGTGATGAAGCCACTAAAAGAGCTAATTTATTATTTGTATAAAGTATTTATAATAATTGATTGTGTGCCACGGATTTGTGTAAACTTGTAATATGATGGAAACCATCAAGAACATAATATTTATTTTCCTTGTCTAATGTGCCATAGTGTTTCCAAGATTGCAATGCTGCAAATAAGAGTAATGTCTGATGGGGCACATTGAACTGTTCCCCAGAGACACTAAGGACAGCATATGATAACTTTCAGGGCTCCATTTATAACAGCTAGATTTTCTTTAATGTTTGCATGTTTCTAATATGAACCAAAAAGAAAAATGATAAGAAACTGTATGAAGGGAAGTATTTTTTTCCTATTGAATTAATTTTAATTGGTTTTTGTTTTTCTTCGCTGCTATAGTATTTGCTTTCCTCCAGAAAGCAGCATAAATGCTTAACCTAGCATAATTATGTATATACATTCTTATTCCATTAGTAATTCATGCTTTAATTATATTTATCATTTGGTCCATTGTATATTTGTGTGACTCAGTGTAATTTAAAAGTGTTTCATTTTCACAGGTTTCTGCTATTTTTCTATAGATAAATTAGGAAAGCTTGGGAAATTGCATCCTGAAAATTGAAATGAGGACTATACAATCCATTTTGAGACTTGCCTTTTGGTGTTTACCTCAAAGCATGCTTCTGTGCGTGTGCTTGATTTACATTTAGCAATATCTAAGTGCAAATAGTAATCATACACCAAAGTAAACCGGACTATATGCAATTGCTTCCTCTGTTTCTTCAATTGCAGTTGCAATCCCATAGATTCCAATCTTGACAGGTAGCATAATTAGAAAATTCTCTTTGTCTTATTAAATGTGACTCTTCTCAATAGAATTCACTTCATTGCAGGCAAAGAACAGAAAATATACTTCAAATCTAAAATGGGAAATCAAGGGGGACTGTTTTATTTTTATCTGTCTTTGTGCAAGCGACATTATTATCAAAGGATATTGTAATGCTGAAAATGTACTTTTGGGATTTAAATCACGTATTAGCCTGGAAAGCAAAAAGTGCTGTAGGGCCCATGCAATATATTTTCTCATTAATCTGATTGAAAGATTATCCTTCCTATAGCTATGAAAAGTCTAATACCCATATATCCATCTTTCCTGCTAGTAAAATTCAGCTTTGTGCGTAGTCATTGTCTCTTGTGTCTGAGGTCCTACACTCTTCTTCATTTCTCTGTATAAGCCTATCTGTATTAAAATAAATTCAGAACAGGCCGCCATTTCATGCACACATTTTGATTATTTCATAAGCTGCTGAGGAAAATGGAAGTATCAGCAAGTCATGCAGTTTTCTGGTAATGTAATGCTGTCATTACCTCAGTGGTCATGTGAAAAAGTTTAGCTATAATATCTTTGACAAATGTTCAGTGAGTCAAAACAGTGCATTTAAATGAAATGCAGATATGAATGAGCCATTATTACAATCACAACTCCAGCTTAGAAATTATTAAATATGAATATATACACTTTCGCAGTAACCTGACATTTGTAATACATAACTAGCTGTGCATTTCTCACCCCCCTCCTCCCGTTTTCCTCCCCATCATCCCCCAGACTGAGAATAGAGGAAGTCATTTTGATCAGAGGCTGCACACAGTAATTGAAGACACTCCTGATGATTTCATGCAATCAGAGTGGCACATTATTTGTGATGAAAATTAAGTAAAGAAGGAAAGCAGATTTATAGGTTGTCTTGCTTATGGTCAACTGCCTTTACAAAAGATTAGCAATTCTATTCTAACCACCCCAACTGCATATATACTTTTCCACATCGTAGATTTACTGAAATTTTCATATAACCTTAGTCATAACTTGCAGTACCTCATGATTTTAAGCTTTTAATGAAACTACAGAAGATGTCTTAAACTGAATGATTTCTATTCTGAGCTCTTTGAGTGCTGATAGCATGAACAGTATAGATGGCTCTAGCCATAACTGTCACACAGATAATATTCTTTTATGCCTCAAGACACTAAGATGGTGCTGTAGATAACCAAAAGGAATAAGCTGCCACCATCACTAATCTGCAGCTTTGAAACAGTATAGCTTTTGCATGGTTAAGAGAAGGTAAAATCACCTAGAAGTGTAATATAGGAGATATTTTTAAGTGAACATAGAAGACAGAACTAAAGGTTTTCATATTTTGTAATCTATATCCACTCTGGATCAAATCAACTATATCCCCCTTTTTGTGTGTTTATGGATAACAATTGAAAATGCAAAAGAAACTGAAGCCTTTGAATCCTCTTAGGATACTTTACACTAATGTAGTGAAATTGAAATATGGGGAATAGTTAGCCTTATTGTTCCCTTCAGAGTTTAACTTTCAAGATGTTTCATATAGGCGTTTGGTTGGTTTTATAATTCATGTAACAGATTTTGTCCACAATAATATCTGCTTTGTGCCAGAGGAGTATAATTTCTGTTGATTATTTTTCAATATGTAAAAGCAAATGCTACTGAAACTTTAATAAGAGACTGAACTTTATTTACATTTGTCATAGTCACCAAATTAAAAATAAAACTGTATAAGAATACAAAGTGATGTAAAAAGTGAAACTTTTACAAAGTCTGTTCCACTTTAAGGTGGAATTGCCTACAAATAGCCTTGTTTATTCCTAGTCTTTAAAAATATTTCTAAACAAATTATGGTTTTTAGCATACATGTTGCATATAATCATCTTATTATTTGTCCTCTAAACATCTCATGTGTGCCACTAGTAAAAGTTTGTTTCTCATAAATAAATAAATAAAACCAAGGAACCAGTATCATTTTTGCCAAGTAGATTTTTTTCCACACACAGTTTAGAAATCCCTAATCAAAAATCCTATTGTTGTGAGAATACAGCCTGACATGAAAGTGTCAGGGAAGCAGCGAAGGAAAAATGATGAACTAAACATCAGTGGAGTTGCACCCACTATAAAAAACATTTTCTGGGGATGTTTTTAAGATACTGCAGTACGCTTTCCAGAGAAAAGAGAAATTCCACTTGAAAGTTTCAAGCAATACTCACATGTTTTTATTGAACACATGAACTATTAATAATAATCTGCTAATTTGTGCTCCAAAATACAATCATTGTTGGGACAAAAATTACAAAGCGTGAAGGAACCTATTGAATGCACAGCAGTATTTGAAATCGAAACACTCTGGCTTGTTGTTATGGCATGATGACATTATCGGTTCTTGTATATAGTTACATAATGATCTCTGAAAGCCATATTTTAAAAGTCATCTGTGAAGCAGTTAAGGAACATCAAAATCTGGTTTCGCCATCAACTTTCTAAGCTCCATGCTAAGCAATACCTACAATTCTTCTGTTTAAACAACTGTAGGCAGTTGAAAACAAACAAAAATAAAAATATGTTTCTTCCCTGTACAAGAGTTATGTTATATAAGAAAGAATTAAAAGCTTTATTTCTAAGTAAAAATGGGATTTTAGTCTCTTGTGTTGCCTGGATTAAATTAATGCAGGTGCCCCCTACCCTTAATTCGGCTTGTCTTTGACTAACTCTGCAGACTGTCATTGCTGCTTTTATGGCAAAACCAGGTTGTCAGCCACTAGATGATCTGGAAACCATGTATATTTTGATTGAGAATAATCCCAAATACTGAGGAGAAATACTGAGTCAGAAAAAGGAATTCATCTTCATTCTGTGACTCCACCCATTACCCTGTTCCAAATTGTCTTAATATTAAATCCAGAATGGTTTTAAAAGAGCTGCCCAGCAACAAGGCACATCACTCGTGCATAGCACTGCCATTTACATATAAGAAATGTCATTTTTTGGTCCCAATAGTGGGTGAAGGAAAAGGTTTTTTACTTACTTTCACGCTGCTGCTCTTCACATACCCATTTGATTCTCACTACCAGAAGAATTCACAAATGGTCTAAAACAAAGAAATGTCTGCAGGTTTATCCCTATCTAGCTATTACTATTTACAAATAATAGAAGAGGTATTGTTTAAAATAGTTTGGAAAGTTACTATAGGGTCTTCTCAGAAATTAATTACCTTTTGTTTTCATTTGTATTAATGACAAAACACCTGGTTTTGATTACTGTACATATTTGCTGCCTAAATTAAGGTAGTATAATGTTAATCAGAGAACTTGATATGAGTATCTAGAAGATGTTCATTATATACCAGCTCAAAAATACACCAAAACACAGAAAGTGATCCTTGTGTCAGTCTTTTATGTGGCTTTATGCAGAGCTTTGCACTGTAATTTCCCTCCCCTTTCCAGGTTAAAGGTAATTATTCCTTCTTCAAGTACAAATACTGTACAATAAATGAATAGTCTATGTTTACAAGCTTTCCATCCTGATGTTGCCGAATAAGAAGCACATAGTTCTTTAAGTTATGGTTTTCTCCTGAAAGGTGTAAAAGATGAACCTTCATTTTCCAAAGGGTTTGAACCAAGCCAGCCTTTTGGTTTTTTCCTAGCTGTTGCTAATTGGCCTTGTGTCTGTGCTGCAACCAGGCATTTTTTGTCTCTGGATATGCAATATTCTCTGTTTAGAGAACAAGGCAAAATTGCATATTGAAACAGGAATGCCACAGCTAACACTATTAGTGCACTTTCTCTGAAAGCATCTACTGATGCAGTTGTCCTATGTAAATCTGCTTTACACATTAACACATGGGTTGTTGCAAATGAAGGCAACAGAACTGATTAACAGAGAATTTGGATTCATGTCAGCTAAAAGAGAATCAAGAAGTTTCAGTACAAGAAATATTTTGACAAGTTCTTCTCTAAACTTGATGATCTCTAGCTGTTCCCATCCATCATATTCTGTGATGCTATTATTTTGAAGTTTAGGTCAGTTAAGTTGTCTATTCAACTTCAAGGTTAGACAAGTGCCCCCAAAACTGATGTTTTCTGCATAGTTAAAAGAAGGTGATATACTTAAGCAGCATTGAGGCTATAGGACATTGACTAGTGTTTCTTTAGAGTATATAAAATAAAAATTAATAAAAACCACCTAGTACTCATGCACAAATTCAAACTGGAAATGTATGGTTTAGTACCATGGCTAACTGCTTAAGACAGTGTATACATAATGCCACTTTCATGAAGATTCTCGAAGTGTCAGATGATACTTCCCAACCCATTATTACTAGACTAAAAGGAATGGCACGTAACGTTGAAAATATCTTTGTAACATTATGAGTGCTATTTGAAATTTCCAAATTACTTTCATCATATAATTTTAGCAGCATACTGGAATTAGTACAGTACTAGCATTATACATATTGGAGAAGCAAGTACTGCATAGATGAGTTTATATCAGTACTTGCATTTTATCAAAGATTGTAGTCCATTATTCTATGCAGTAGTAAAACAATAATAAATAAATTGTGGTAAATACAATGTTATGAAAAATATGACTCCACAGATCATCAGTTATATGCCATTTTGCTTTTTTAAAACTTACAGTGTTTACACAGTATAGAATATAGACATTACAGCTGAATTTTTTAAAAGGGCAGATTCATTTATGACCAATAACAACATCTCTAGTTATATTGCAAAAATAAGCTTTATGAGATCTTATGCTTCTGGACGTAAACTGATCATTGAAAAGGTCAGGATATAATTTTTATGCACACACACAACTTTAGATAAAGTTTTTGTTGTTGCTGCTCTATGCTTTATGTTTTGTGGTAGGTAGAGAAATGCATCAGTACAAGTAGCAGGCCACTGCATCTGATAAGACTTTAATGAGTTTAAAACTTTATGATTCTACAACATACATAGTTTCTTTAATCAAAGGAATACATGACCATAACATGTTACTAGTCACTGTAATTCTGTAGCAATCTTTGTCTTTATGCAGAGGCTGGTAATGCTCCTGATTGAAAAATAATGCTATTTTCCTCTTGTGCTTTGGGGACATGAAATATTAGTAAAGGTACTATAAATCAAGTGTTCTAATATCACAGAAGTATCGCATTGAAATAGGTTACCAGTTAGAAATAGGGGACTTCTGTTGTTTCTATTGTTTTGATTTCCATTCCAGACAGGTCTTGATCAGGCATATCTAGACAGAGCTTATGATGCAACAGTGTATAAAATATATGAATAAATCTTGCCTTGTATAGATGTAAAACTCTGGCTTATTTCCTGCATGAACTAGGAACAGGAATGGTCAAACAATGAAAAGAAAAAGTGGTCTCAGTGTTAAGGTCTCTCTGTAGAATTTGATTCACTACAAAGTAATTAATTAGTTCCAAGCAGTTCCTTAAAGTAAAAACTTTTACATTTGGTTCTTAATTGGGTTTATCCAGTCTGAGAAACTTGTCCTCATATCTTCAGAAGAACTGAGAGCTTTAACTGCAACTAATTTTAGTTGGAAATGTATTCTGAGTACACAGTGTTTTAGAAAAGCTCTATTAATACTAAAAAATCATTCTGTCAGGTACAACACCCAAAATTCGTGGATTATTTTTATGTTCCTCCTGTTTCAAAATGAGGACAGCAGAGTTTCCAGTGTGTTTCATACATGGTGTGAAGATAAGCCAAAATATGTATAGCATTTCTGTTCTGTGAAGAACACCATAGAAAAGGCCATTATAAAATTAATAATTTTATATTCAGTGTTGGGTTTGGCTTGTGTCAGGTGAGCAACCAATGTTAAGGTTAAAAAGAGACATTAAACAGGCTCTGATTCCTTGAGCTTTTCTGTCTTATGCAATGAATCAGACTGGGGTCTGGTGGGAAAAATAAAATTTGATCATAATATTTTTATGGCCATTTGAACTTGCTCTGGCTCTTAGTTCCACGTGCAATATCTGAGAACAGAGTCATGGTAGGGTCTACTCAATTCTCTGTGGGGACACTTTGAAAGTCAGAGTAGTTCTACTGCAAGAAACTAGTCAAACTAATCAGCACTGCGGGAGAAGCCTAAGCTGGATTTCATCTATAGAAATCATCTCTGGAAAATCTAGTGAAATTTCAATTAGGGAAGTGGACAGTGTAACTTTCTCCGGTGTTTGTTGTTCTGATTAAGGTGTTCAATGAAATCCTATCGAGGTTCAGAATCTGAGAAAATAACATCAGGAAGAATTATGCCTGTCCTTTTGGTTTCATTTATATCTTGGTGAATGTGTTCACTGATCAATTGGTTGCACAACAAGAAAATTCATGTCCAATGTAAGTTCAAATATATTTAGAGGGATCATTTCATTTGGACATACTGAATATCCTCAACTTCTTTTACATCCCATAGCAACCAAAGGTTCTCAGCACTTGATAGTATTAGAAAATTAATGAGCAATTTAGTTAATTTTATACTTTGAGAGAATCTGTGGAATTGCAGAAGGACAATGTAATATTTGTAGATATTTTGGAGGGTAAGAGTGTGTGTCATAATAAAAAAAAAAAAAAAAATTTTGCAAACTCTAGTTGAAATAACAACTTGAACTATAATCCCAAGGATCAGTTCAGTCACAGTTCATGATTATAATGGAAAATTAATTATAGCGCAGCTGGATGTGCAGAGACACCTTTAGGGACTTAAATAGTACAACATGTCTTGTGATGTAAGATGTATGCTCCATGATGAAAAGAGAAAGCTTGATTTCTCTTCAGACCAGTAGCAATGTTTTTAGTGTTTCTTAATGACACAATTTTTAGTAGTAAAATGGTTATCCAGATGATGTAAAAGATCAAAATGTATCTTCTTTCCTTTATTTTCTTTTTTACTTTCTTCTGCAACTGTTCTTTCCCTCATTGGTTGGTATCTTATAGTTGACTTTATAGACCCAAATTATTTCTCAGGTAGCATGTACAAGAATTAATGGTATAGTTATCTATAAGATACTGTTGGCTAAAATAACATAAACCAGGTGTGTATTTGAGATAGATGTTCTTACAAATACCTATAAATAGGTGGGAATTTGAAGGAGAGGGAGGAGCCAGAGAAGCAGGGAGGGGCAGGGGGTGTTTGCACTGTTTTATTTTTTTACTGGAAAAAAACACTACCTGTGACGTAATTAATTTTTACATGCAACACTTTCAAAGCCAGCTAAAACTTCCTTTGGATAGACAGCTCTATTTTTTATTATAAAAAGACGTAATTTGCTTTCACTGACTAAGTCTCCTCAAAATGTCCAGTCTTGATGGCCACTTCTTTTCAGTAAAAGTGTGGTTCTTTGCCCATTTATGGAATTTGTCAGGACAGTAGTTATCAGAGGGTGAAGGCACAACGTGGGGGAAGGCACAACGTGCACACACAGAGGCCTGCCAGCTCATCAGCACCCATGCTGGGGGCTTACCTGCATGAGTGAAAGGACCTTTGCATTCTCACCGCTGTTCATTGTTTGGATGCTCTGCTGTGACTCCCAACACAGGTGCTGAGACCTGCACCGAACTGGGCCACCAGTGGAGCTATCTAGGCTAGACTGGAAGTGGCAAATCCAAAGAAAAGAAGGTAACATGCATGCTTCCTATTTCTAGAATACGACAATTAAGTTATAAGGGATGTATACAGGGAAATGAGTTCATGCACTTTCTATTCAAATGGACGCAAATCGACATAAGAGCTTAGGTCTTCTGTTCCTTGAAGTTCTCTCCAGTAAAAAACCACTTGCATGAAGATTTAATTTAACTGTAAAAAAATCACTGTGGATAAAATCACTAATACGAATGTCAGAAGGGATATTTCTGAGGTGAAAACTTTCAGAGGAAACAGGGTTGGTTTGATTATAAGTGTACAAAGCTCAGAATTCCCAGTGGTATGATAATCCTTAAAACGAAAATGCTTCCTAAACAGAACACACTGAATGGGAGCATCTTTTAATACACACTTATCTGAAGTTCTTTACAAACAAAATCCTTACAACAACAAATTCTTATGGGGTAAAGGGAGACCTCTTGGAATTAGAGTCATGAGTAAGAGAAAAGCTCCACAAGCCTATGGTGCTTTTGAGAATGTAATGAATTTATTATAGAAATAAAATTCCATGTTTACTACTAGAAAGTAAGTGTCTGCCTTTAGCAAAATGTCACTCTTATCTAAATGAACAGTCCAGTATGGAGGAATACTTATTGACACATTTTATTAGTAAATACAGATATTTAAACCTGGGTAGTAGTGTATAAATAATGTTGATCTACTGCTCAAAACTAGTAACAGTTAAAGCAGAAAATTTTGAGAAACTGTATACAAGCAAAACCAGTAAAGAATGCTTACTTGAAAGGCTTATTTTCTTGCCTTTATCAACTTGCTATTCAAAACCTGTTTTCCCTTCCTTTTCACTTTTTCTAACACAATGATACATTTTTGCTTATTTTTAGGGCTTTTCAACTTAATATTTACTGCTCTCCGGTCCTTTGGGAATGTTGTTATCTCATGTACAAATAGTGAATTTCTCTGTTTTACATAAAGATCACAATTGTGTCTTTTTTTTTTTTTTTTTTACCTTCCCCAGCCCCCTCCCCGCCGCCCCCCCCCCCCCCCCCCCCCCCCCGACACTTTTTATTCTGTCTTTTTAAAATACCTAGAATAGCAAGTAAATGGATCATGTAGGATGTCTCATCTTCAGGAAGGCAATGTGACTTACCAATCTTTTTAACACATGAATGTTGGAAGCAAAAGACTTTCAAATCATTGTCTAGTGATATCAAATATATACAGCTTTGTCAGTGTGAAAGAAGTCACCAAGAAAGAACTTTCTCTTTATTAGACTAGAATAAATGTCACATCAATTAATAATTCAGTAATATTTGTTCAGCTACTATTTTCACAATAAACCTCTATGTTTGACCAGCATTAGAACAAAAATAGATAATCGAATGAAGCTTTATCACTGTATTCAGAAAACTGGTAGTGATGCTTATCTTAAAATATCTACCTTTTTGTAGAGTACGCTGTATTTTGATTGTTGATTCTACAATATAATCAGTAACTACACTCAATAATATGGTGGATTTTTCAACTTGTTTAATCTCCCTGTCTTGATTTCATGGTGAGATTGTGATGAGCGACTCCCATTTACTCTTGAGTTCAGCATTAAGATAATTGCATAATAAACCACAATCAATGAGGACCCTCAAAAATTGCCACTTTATTTTCAGTTGTTATTGTTTTTAAACACAAATCTTGACAACTAATTTTGGCTAACTCCCTAAAATGGTATTCAGAGTGGTAAGGAGATTTGTATATAGGCATGAAAACTGATATCTATTTTATCTCAGTTATCGAACGTCTTATAAAAAGAATATTTGTATTTGGAGGAGGTTAATGTGAAGTCAGATCTGTAATTAATTTAATAAAAAGTAAACAATTGATCATTTGTTCATATTTCACATTTTAATCTGTTTGTTTTATTGTTTGCTCTATTTTCTCATAGGGTTGTGTTTTTTTTGAGGCTTGTCTGAAAGAATGTTGTACATTGGAGCCAAACCACAGTAAAATGATTCTTTCTAACTCTGAAAGACCCAATCATTTCTTTTCATATTTTATAATAACATATGACATGTCAATTTAAACAAAATACACAATATTTGCTGACTACAGTAAAAGGTTGATATTAAAATAATGTGTTGCTGTTAAGAGTAGATAATTGAGCATACTGAGTGTAGGTACTATCTCCTATAGCAAATGTAATACAAAAACCTAATGTTTCCTTAACAAAGGGTGCTCATACAGATAATATTTGGTATCTAGAATTTTACACTTTCTTAGTGTGACTGTTTAGCAGAAATATCTATTTTTTGTACATTTATTCTACAATAAATTTTAAAATATGGATACCAGTCCTCAACAGTTTAGTGGCAGCAAATATTGCAAAATATTAATAAGATTTTTCTTCTGGGTAATGGGGTGTGTGTCTGTGTCTGTATATGTATGTGCATGTAATTTAAAATCAAATCTTATTCTCTTGAGTTTGACTCTCGGAATTCACTCTGGGTGAGTCACCAAGTGTTCTTTTACTCGTTATGTTTAAAAAAATCCCCAAAACCAAAAACATAAAACCTCCAAATTCTAGATCACCTGTGTCCTAGTGCAAACAAAAATGCCTCCTGCTGTTAAAACAAATGTTTTACACAATTCTCAAATCTTTAGACAAGCTAACTTGCATTTTTCCTGTAAAACTGTGCTCTTTCTTTCACTTGTGTTCCAAATGGGCATGTATCTTATTGTGCCTAGTATAACCCAGGCATCTCTATACTTCAGGTTTCTTGCCTCCTAGCTTTTTCCCAAAGTTCTGGATGGGATGCAATCAACTTTATTTGCTACTTCATGTCATTTTTCTCACTTCCTTCCCTCAAATTGTGTTTACCTTGTCCAGCTTAACACTTGACCCTGAAACTCTATATCCCAGGAGGAGATTTCTTCAGGTCTAACTAGAGCTCTGCTAAAACTTCTTGTACTCCGATTCTTTCCAGGTTTCCCCCTTGATTACCAGTCCTGCTCCTGACATAGCAATCTAAATCATTCCCTGCAATAATCAAGTTCTTCCGAGCATAGTTCCATACTCTGCTGCCCCTAATAGCAGACGAGGGCTGTTCAAGGGGGATGAAATGTGATGTCAACAGCACAGCCATTTTTCTCATCACCCCACTCAGTGTCACTCAGGTCACATTTGCACAGAGCCAAAGGACAGGGTGGCTGTGCAAAAGCTCCTGTCATTCTGCCATCTGACCACTGGCAGACAGCAGAAAACACCCCAGTCTGACCTGGGCGTCTTCTTATCTCCCTTCTCCCCGTTCCGATCTATGCAAAATTGTATATGCCTCTGCAAATTGTTAATTTTATGAAGAATGGAACTTCTAAGGCCGTGTAGCAGAAGCAGGTTTTGGATGCTCAGCCAAACAAAACTCCAGGCATTCAGATGTTTTGTTTAGCTAAGATTATAGGCTCATTCTTCTAACAGTGTATTTGATTCTGTCATATTTTTTATGTATAATGAAAAATTGAAAGTGATACACTACATTCTTTTCAATGCATTTCTACTGCAGTGAATCGGTGACTTATTGTTGTCTTATGTGTAGACCTGCAAGAAGTAGACTGTTTTGCACTGCATTCCGACATGTAGTTTTTGTTACGTTAATGATACGAGATGTATGATTCTGAAAGCTGCAGTAGGAAAAGAGGATTTGTTGAGAAGAGTGCTATCTCAGTTTGGGGTACCTGTGCATAAAAATGAACTCAGAAGCATAAATAACTCTGCATTCATGTTGATCAACCTTCCGGAGGAAAACAAAGCAAACCAAAACCAAACAAAAAGCAAAATCTTGAAGCATGATAGATTTAACCTTTTAAAAACACAATATTAAAAACCACTCCAAATTATTTCATATTTTATGTGTTTGAATAAAATAACTTTTATTTATTCTTTTCTCTTTTCAAAGATCAAAACCTACTTCTCTTTTCAAAGATAAATATGAGAGTTCGGGACTTTTTGTCTTTTGTCTAGAGGTCCTCTAAATTTTAATTTTTTGTGTTATACCTATGATCTTTCACTGAAATTTACCTCATTTTTTGAGGTCTCTACAGCAATTTGCTGTTGAAAAGATCTGCTCATCTGTTGCCACCTTAGCGTGTTAACTGTTCATTGAAGCTATGGAATGTCTATGTCCAGTGAGCTGTGACACAGGTCGTTGTCAGCAAGTTTGACACTGAAAATGGTGGGAGGAAATCTCATTGCAAATCTGCCTGCAATATCTACTTAACTTTACCACTTCTCTTTTTCTTGTGACTGCTTGTCTGCCACACTGAAATAAGATCCTGAAATCTTATGAAGGGATTTTGAGCTCCTGTGGACTTCAAAATAAAGTCATAGATATGCCTCTACACTTTTGCAGTCCACATTTAAAACTCAAAATGAATTTACACACAACCAAATTTAAACCGTATCTGTTTAATTTCTTCCCTCCTCTACAAATAAAGGATCAAATTGTATACAACTAAAATCCAATTCCCAGACAAAAATTTTTCCATTTTTTGTGGAAACTGAATACTTAAGATAGTCCGTAAATGAGATACAAATTTAGTGTAGGGTTTTCTAGAAGAGGAAAAAAAAAATCAGGGAATTTTAAAATATTTTTTAACAATTGTATTTATTTACAATTTATGCTGCCTTTTCCAGAGAAAGGGAAATTATCTGTGGCTTAGTTCAGTTTTACCTTGGGATAGTGTGCTCATAGATACCTTTTCAGGGTAGATGGTTATAATCACAAGTTTTATTTGAGGGATAAAATTTTAACATTGTTCACACTTTCTTGAAGTAGTTTTTCCTGTCTTACTTAAGTACTGTGGCCAAAATCTTCATTTCTGTAAGTATTAATAGAATAATTTTATCACAAAATCGAATGGAAGGCTATATTAGTGAGGATAAATAGAAACTAGTGATTTTTTCATACTAAAAGTGTGTATCTTGAAATCCTTGTCCTGCTTCTTTCCCCCCACCCACCTCCCCCCCCCCCTTTCCCTTCATCATCAAAGATATGAAAGGCTGAAGCCACTTATCTCAAGCACTGTCTTTCACAGTTTCCCAGTGTGATTGCTACACTCATTTGGGATACTTGGCTGATAGATCCCTGGCTTTCATCTTGTGACAATGGAAAGGAGAGCATTCTCAGCAACAGGCCAAAATATGAAACAAACTTCCAACAAGACTGATCCCAAACAAGTGGAGCCTCTTTCACATGACTTTCAAGCTTAGTACAAGGCATATCTGTATTAACTGGCATTCCCCAATAGCTATGTAGTAATGACACTGAACACAGGAGGAATCAACCTCCAGAACACTATAGTAAAGAAGCAGCTTCAAAGCAGAGAAAGAAAAGTGGTACCTTCTAGAAGTAATTTTGATGTATCTTTAATCATTTCTATGTGTTCAAATACTCCAATGATTAGTGTCATAGATATACCTATAAATAAATCACAGAATGTTGGAAAACATCTCTGAAACATAAACCGAAGTAGTCATCATATGCAAAGCACATGAGAAATATTTAATTAGCTGTGCAAGTGGGCTCACATGCAAGTACAGTATTTTAATTTGCAGAATTTTCTTTGAGGAACACAAGCTGTTCCTTAACTGTACAAAAATGAATGTAGCTTATACAAAATTAAGTTCTGAAATCAATGGCAAACTTCTTTAGCATATTTAAGCAGCACTTGGTAAAGACATTGCAGTTAAGAGATGATCAGCATTTCAATTATAAATTCATATGCTAAAGTGTGATGTTATTACCATTATACCATTATAATATTATGCCAGTAATTGTAGGACTGGTGGAAATGAGGAAAAAAAAAAAAAAAAGGAGGTTAAAACACCAAATATGTGGCAAAAGTGAATAAAATGAAAACAGCAAAAATATGACAAATAACAACTAGCGGAAAAAAATGTTACCATTAAAATAAAGTTGTCAAGAATTGGAAATATTATCTCATGATCTGTAATAGTGTAATAAAATATTAAGATCTGTACTGCCAAATGCTTACTGTCATCTAAAATAATGAGGAGGGGAAAGAACTATGATCACTAGGTAAGATTTCAAGAGATCTTCAACTCTTGTAAGTGGAATAGAACAGTTTCGTTCTATGCTGGAGATGAAAATATACCCTACTTGGAAATAATCAAAGAGATTATTATTAGCAAGGTGTTTGGAAAGTTAAGAACAGAATATCTTTTCAAGAACTTTACCAAGAAATAGAAGGTTAGAAATAATGTGATAGTTAGCAATGAAATTTGAACTGCATAAAAGCTTCTTAAGGGAGGGTGGTGAGAAAGTAGCCACTTTAAAAGCTCCAGGAAATGTGTCACTGAAAAAGTGATCATTAATAATAGCTGTTATGTGGCGGGAGAATCAGAAGAAGGAAAATCATCAGACATAAGGTAGAGGGAAAGTGCTCCTGTTTTCATATTAGGTGATATTAATTGAATCATGTAGGCAGAGCAGGGAGCAACTACACTTGGTAATAGGAGAAGGATAATTAAAAGTTACAGAAAAGGAAGGGAAAAACACTTGGGTTAAGCAGTACATCAGGCATGAGAATAATTTGTAACTGGAAAATTTCTGTTTATTATTCATTAAACAACATTTAAATTGATTTAAAAACAGTGACTGTGTAAGAAGAAAACATTGTGAGGTACTTTCTAGGTGATAGATTTACAAGTCAGAGTATCAACATTAAAAAGTATTTCTCAATTTCAGAATGGAAAATAAGTCACATAGCACAGTAGTTTTTTATGTCACTATGATCAAAAACTTATGTTGATATTTAGGAGGTTTGCAGGGAAAACAGATATTTGTTTCTCAAGGGGGACGAAAATCATCGTAAGTATAAAGCCAAAATAATCTAAATTTGAGGATTATTACACAATGCAGTGGTAGTACATATTTGCAATTACACTTATAGTTTCTTCTGATTTTGAGCCCCCAGTGTTGAGGTAAATTTGGGATTGATGAAAAGCTTTTCTAAGAATAGGGTGTAAATCAGATAAGGTATACTTTGTATTATGACAATTTAAAAAGAAATTCATAATCTTCTGTATTTCATTCCCATCTCTGATCTTTAGTACCAGTAATTGTCCACTGCTAGATAACTGTGAATTTAATTTCATCTTAAAGAAAAAATATTAGTGATATACTTAGGAGATTAATAGAAACATATAATTTTACTTCAGATATTGAGAATAAACAAAGTAAACGCTTACCAGAAAGTTATAAGCAAAAATAAAACTGTGTTTAGCTAAAAAGCAAAGATTAAATAACTACTAAAAGGGCAAGGAAAATTATTATGGTTATGGCATTTAAGGAGATGATGGATAGTTACAAATGAAGAAACAAAAAATACAGTTTTCAAGTCTAAGAAAATTATTGATATAAACTTTTTAAATCCTTGGGAAAATTTGATGTTAGTGAAAGAAATTATAAAAGAAGCAAGAAGTTTAAAAGAATCCATTTTTGGAGGAGAGTTTTAGGTTAGCTAGAAAAGAAAGGCCCAAAATGTTGAGAGTTCCTTCAAGAGTACAAACTGACTTTGAGAATGCACAGGTAATAGGATGGGGAAGATAAAAATGACTTAGAAACAAAGGGCTAAGCAGGAAGTGTGGCAACTGTGACAAGGAGACTGCTTCATATTGGGGAATCTACATGAAAAAGAAGCGAGGCAGGATGAAGTATAATTTATATAGCAATGACATTGTTAAGAACAATTCTGTACTGTAAGGTGACTTACTGAACATATATGAGTTTTACACAAATTTTAAAGAATTTAATTGTTACAATGTCTATAAGAAAAGATAAATGTTCATGAGATTAAAAAAGTGAATAATACAAGAAGAAAAAAGAGAAAATGAGAAAAAGGTTAGAAAGCTCAAGAAAAAACAGGAAAGCAGGAAGCTTATGAGAAAAGAAAAAAAAATCCAACAGTGTAATAGATGCATTGTAACTAGAAAGTAATAGGGATGATTAATGGAAGGTGAAATTAAAAGAAGTGATGTAAGAGCAAAGAGTTCTACAAGGTCATCTATAGCAATGAGCTATATGAACCCTGACATTTTTACAATGGGTTTTCAACAGAGAGAACTGATCCTAAAGTATAGCAGCTTGAATGGGACAGAGGAGAAGGAAAGAAAAGGTTATGTTGCAACATGATGGAAAAAAAGGTTGTCTTAAAAAATTAAGTCTTTTCAACAGCTTAAGCCTCAGAGAGTTCCTTAGTGACCTGATTTGTCAAATGGATTTTTGTCCCTTGCTTGGTATTTTCAGTTCACTGCATTCTCTTACCCCAGGTTTCAGTAAATAGTATCTAAAAAAATTAAAATGCTGTAATGTTTAATTTAATACCTTGGCTGAATTGTGTTTCCCCATCTACTTAGTGTAAGCATTTTCGGATTACTTTAGGAAGATGTACACTCTGACTATTGGTAGCAATTGGAGGGCCCCAAAATGCAGGAAAAAATATCCAGTTCAAATCCAGTTCAAAGTATCCCTCCCTACAGCTATGGATTTTGACTTCAGACCATATCTCAAAATCACTTTTTGTAGTAACCTACTGCTCTACTAAACGCTAGTAACACAAATCAATCTGGCATTCCCAGAAGCCCAGGGAGAATTCTCACACAGCTTTCACTGTAAGTGCATTCAGGTTGCAGTGGTTGATCTAGAATCAGAGTATCTCAAAAGAGCATACTGCTAAAAGAAATAGACTCCCTAAAAAAAAAAAAAAAAAAAAAAAAAAAATTAAAAGGGACATTCAACTACAAAATTGCAAAGTCATCTGGCCAGAAATGTGTACCCCTGCCCTTCTCTACCAGGCAGGGAAAAATGATAATGCATTACTTGGAATGTCAATCACATTATAGTGTCATTATTATTACTAATACAGCTGCATGTCCAACACAAAAATCACACTGGCTTTCTTGGGTTTTAACTTGCAGATTTTGTGCTTTTTCTCTTAGTATAGGAAAAATCCCTGTCTTTCATCTTTCAGTCTCACTATTCCTTTTTGCATGTGAAAGCAGACCGGTTTTGTTATGTTTTCCCAGGCATTTTGACTGAAGTGGAAGTGAAATATGTGAAATACATGCATCATGATCTACATAATGGTCCTGTTTTGTTTTGTGTTTTGTTTCACAAATGAATGGGGGAAAGGGTACATTTTTATTACTTCAGCACATTTTTATACAAGCTGAATATCGGGAAAGGCTGAAGTAGTTCAAACAAAATAAGAACAGGCACAAACTTCTACTCACCTCTGAAGAATGCTGCAATATTTTAAATGCAGCATTAAAGGAAAAAAAAAAAAAAAAAAAAAAAAGAAGCATCTTCAATGGGCTTTGGCTGATACTGTAAGGATAAACCAGGTGATTCTGCTTGTATTTGCGCAAATCTGCTACCCCCCCTGCAATAGTCCTGGTATGGGAAAAAGAGGAGACTATATGAACAGCTCATCAGTACCAGATATAGAAGAGAAAGAGAAGAGCTGCTGAAAGATGCCTCATGTCCTCATCAAACTGCAGTTTAAAGCTGTTGGTTATTTAAAACTTCTTAGGGTGAGAGGGAGGGACATTCAGGATCTGAATTTAACTAAAGATGCATCTTTAAAATAAATTGGCGCTACAACATTCAAACTCTCTTTCAACATTCACATTCTGTATTAAAACAATTAAAGTATATTAAACCTTAGTGAAGCAAGGAAACTTAGATTATGAAAGAGAATGTCTACACAGAGATTTTATGTGATTTACTTAATCTACTTTACAAAACAGTACTGAGTTTCTTGATGGTTCTGAACTGACAGATCCTTATGATCTTGTGGCAGCTGTCAGGGACTCCTTTGCCCACCTTGTTCTCCAGTCTTCTATGCCACATAAGACTCAGGCCCCAATGAGAGTTTGTGTTGTACTATATTTAATTAGGTCATTATTCATTTTGTTGTTGATACCTGCAGTCTAATGAAATGGCTTCTAAGAGTGCCAATGGTAACAATAAATTATATCTACCCTCCAACAATAATTAAAATCTGCCTTTTAAAATGTGGTTGAGAGGTACGGTCTCAGTTACTGACTGGGACCTATGTTCTTAACCATAGATGTTAACCATCTTAAACTCTCTGAGAAAGTACATACTGGGATATATGTATATTTCAATTTAACTCTAAGGTTTGGGGAATATTGTTATTACCAGTGAAAAGGGCAATGTTCTGTTATTAGGCCTCTTGGCAGGCTGGAGGGCTTGCATTTTGTTTTCATAAAATTGATTGGTTTCTGCTGAATGTAAGGCACATGAAAACTTGGCAAACAGCACAAATCTAAGGGCCTTCTTTACATAGTGTAAGTCCATTGAGTAGAAACGTGGAGACACATACCCTATATTTCTAGATAATGCTCAGTACTGGCAGCTAACCCCCTGGTACATTTTGTTTTATGACTAAACACATATTGATGGGTAGAAGAGGCCTTTGTACTTTTTCTATTAAATTTTGCTCTTAAGCAGCTGGTAGCTTTCTTACTACACAATTAGTCTTCTTGCTCCTTACAGGAGGGCCCATTTCTTTGATTCTCCTAGGATTTTTAGAGGTTGATCTCACTGCCTGTTGTTGTAATTTATCTATTCAGGGAAGAAGGTTATCTCACAGTTTGAATACAGAAGGCAGAGACCAGGGAAGTCTGGCTTCCAGCATGGTTCCACTGAGGGCTCAGAGGCTATGCACTATGCAGACCACAGTTCTCAGCCCAAATTTTTGTACTGACCTAGCTGGGGTCCCTCACTTTCAAGAGCCCAACTGAAGATGTTCAGGTCAGGTAAGTTACTCAGGATACGACCTTAGTATGTTGAATTCTGTTCCTACTTATGTCCCCCGTCAGCAAAATGGGGACAAAAATTTGTGTAAAGTATTCACTAAAAATAAAAGCAAATCAAATGCCCAAACATTAGATGTGATAGTATAACTTGCAGCGTTTAAGCAAACATAAATATTTTTGATGCATTTTATTCACAAACTTAAAAAGCAATTTTTAATTGCAATTTTTTAAACTATTTGTCTGTAGGCAACTTCTGAATAAGAAGGATAAGGAATATAGGGGAAGTTTAAGGTAAGAGGTACTGTTCTTTTTCTTAAAAAACCACCAAGTTCTCATGATAGCTCAGACTTGCCTCAAGTCTTAAAAAGAGCAGCATTCAGCCTGTCTTGTCATTTTTTTCTAAACAAAGTTAATGTTGATGCTCCCTCCACAGACCTGGCCAGAGAAACCCATAAAACATTTATAATACCCATACTGTTAATACAGAAACATCATTAAAATATGGAAAGTTATGACTATAACTGCTGGTGAAGAGGCAGACAAAAGAGCAGTGTTATTAAGGTAGAAATTTCATTCATTAACAAGGGGACAGGGTGGTGGAAGACTTCCTGTGATGACTTCGGAGCAAGCCTTGGGTTGTAAATGGAAGGGTAAGAAAAGGAAAGCAAAGATCAGGTGTGTGTTCTGCACCATCACCTCCATAAGCAAAATTCCCCTGCCTCTGCCTGTCCCCCTCCAAAGGAGTATTACTCTATCTGTTAAACGAAGATAGAAAACAAAATTCAGCAGGGAGATCTGTGCCTTCAGCAGGCTTTCGGAAGATTCTGGCAAGGCTTAGCCCTCTCTCATCAGAGAAAATAAGCCTGATTTTATCAACAGAATGAAAACATTAAATAGCAATTTCTACCCATATCCACATTCTTAGTTCCTTTTCCAGACTAGGGGGGTCAGAGGAATAAGCTTTTTCCTGATCCCTGATACAACACTGTCATCTGTAAAAAGTCATCTGCTCCATCAGAGAACCTAAATGCCACTAAACAGAACCCACAGAGACGAGCGGAGAATTCAGACATGCATACAAAGGAATCACAAGAACATTAATCTTTTCAAGAACCAACTGACAGTACATTTCAGAAAGCACATATAACTCAATTAATGTTTGTGCTCACAAACCCTTTTAATTTATGAACTACAGCTCTTGGGGTTTGCTAAACAATTAAAATCAAATCCAACTTCTCCCCTAAATTTTGCAAAGCATATTTTATAAGTTTAATTCCTGCAAGTTCAGCAGGAACAGTTCTTCTACATGATCCTGATAATAAGAAAGGAAATCTTATTGCTCAGTGATCTGCTGTCATCAATGGACAAAAATTAAAAGCTTTTGCTAATCCTTTCACTCTCTCACTAGCCATTGACCATGACGCTTTGTTGACCTCACTGGAAACCCTGGCAAGAATTATTGAGAGGCACTTGAGTGAGCTATTCTTTTCTCTCAGGAAAGAACCAGAGGGTATTAGCTGGTGATTGCTCTTTTGCCTCAATGTGGTCTTATGCAAGATACTCTGTTCCTCCTACTTGATATACATGCTACATTGTTAAAGGAATTCAGCATTATGTTGTAAATACTGCTTTTGGATCTGATCTAAACTGTACAGTCACGGCCATGTCGAAACTGGAACTATAGTTCAAACCAGATAAAACAAAGCTATTGCTGCCAAGTTACTTGAAAAACCTTAGGAGGAGATAAGCTATTTCTCTGTTAATGTCGATATTTTTAACTTGCTTTTCACAGTAAGACCAACTGTTTAAATGTCTTTAAATGCCTGGGTACTTTTAAATGATCAGCAGCAGTTGTTTTTAAGTGTTTTTCAAATATCACTTTGAGTTGGGAACTTCACTGCAGTAATTTCTGGTGTGCCTTTTCAATGCTGAAAGTTTGATGTTGCACCTTTTAGCTGTGGCTACATACAGAGCACTTTCGGTTTCTCACATGTTGGCCTGTAGTGATTGGGATCCCTCTAGCTTCAAAAATTACTTCTATTTTAAATGGACCTTGATTAGACAAGCTGAGATGACCATTGGAGGCAGCAGTTGTGCTTCATCCATCGGGTATCTTCTAGGGTCTCCTTTGTGTGTACTGCAGAACACTACTGGCTCTTTGCTGAGCTGATTTGCTTCTCAAAATATGTATAAAATTCATCCAGGACTGAAAAGCATCTTGTTTTCTAAGAATGAGCTTGACTTGAGGGGATGCTGCAAGAAACACTGACATTACGTTTTGTCATGTGGGCAAGGAACACGGACCCGATGGTAGATTTTATTCCTTCAGCTGTCGTTGGTTTGAGATATTAATTTTTAATTTTCTGTAAAATTGTGGTGTGGTTCACATTATCTGGGAACATAGAATATGATGGGTAAGTTTTAGAAACTACATGCAAGGTTTATTCAAGAAATGAAGCCATTCCACAGTTCCTTGAAACTTTCATAATTCCCATTTACAAGAGCACCAAAGTCCCATTAAAAAACGGGGGAAAAAATCAGTAGGGACTTTTTTTTCAGTGATGAAATAGGTTAATTTCATAGCTGACTTGAAATCTTGTGACAAGTTATGGTATTCTATTATGCCATTATTAGTAGAAGAAATAATCCCTTGCAGCTGTGGTAACTCATGATAACGCACAATATATACCCATCAAGATATCTCCTGACAGCAATGAAATTAACTCGTGTCACCCCTGTGTCTAACAAAATGTGCTTGCAGCTTCTTCTTAGTATGCTATTTCAGATACCAATGAATTGATATATGGGGGAAATGCATCTATTAGAAACAATTGCTTATACCAAAATTTTCACTACCTGCATCGTACAATTGATGACAGATGTTTCAAGCAAGGTAAGCTGGCATTATAGGAAACTGATCAAAAGTAAATGAATTCATAGTTATTGCTTACTTCTCAAAAATGTGTTTTCTTGAACTACAACAGAACCTGTATATCTGCCCTGCACAGTTACCGTTATTCCCAATACATCCTTGGTGAGGTTGCAATCCGTTTCTGTGTCCTCTGGCTCAGAATCAGTGTGTGAGCTGAAGTCTAAAGCCATTGCAGTGTCTGCTGTTGCAAAGAGCTATTTTGAAATTACGGGATGATGAAAAAACTATCATCTGTTACTTTCACCTTCCTTTTACCTCCTAAACTAATACTTCTAGTACAGAATTATCTATGTGTCTATGAAGCTTTGAGAACAGGTTCTTTATGGTTAGTTTCAAATTTCTGGGATGAAAATATGTTTTACAGTATTTCTAAGGAGAGGAAGAAAGCAAATCATATGAGACCAAACGCATTTCAGCAACACTTTCAGACTGTAATTTTAATGACTTTTTAAAATAGGTGTTTTGAAACAACGATTGAATAAGCAAAGAGATAAAACCCATTGTTTACTGTCAGACATATTCTCACTTTCTGACATGTTTCTGTAATCAAACACTTCCCACATCACAAACATTATCCAAACACTTTGTACTCCCAGCCCAGTATGGGTTATCCCCAACTTAACTTCATGTCCTGCTTCCCTGATGACTAGACCATTTCTGACTTTTATTTTTTATTTAAAAACAACAACAACTGAACTACAAATTAGACTCATGGAATACCCTCAATTTAGCTCTTTTAATAAAATGGAAAAGTTGAAAGCAGTCTGGTCACAAGGGGAAGTGTTACTTAAAGCTCCAGTTTGGCCATCAACATTACAGAAATAAAAGACAGCTTTAAAAATAGAGGCTAGTGACTTTACTGCTGCTCTGTGTTGCTTCCCTTGTGAATAAGCAGCTTTTAGCTTTAAATTTTTATTAAATAAAAAAATAAATAGAATACCTTTTTTTTTTTTTTCTTTTCTTATTTGGGCAGATCCTATTTTGGGAAACAAAAGCCAATAGCTGCATAAAAATAAACAAAATACTTACTGTGCAGAAGTTGTGATTCTCAACATTTGGAAGTTAGAAAAATATGAATTCTTATAAATAAAGCATAGATTAATTCTGAACTCACAGCGATGTGACAGTATGAATGGACACAAGCTGGATTTATAAATGGCAGAGTTTTATAGCCTGTATTTCATACAGGGTGACATTATAAATTGTAAATTTACAATGCGTAATTAATGAAGATATAAGGAATACTTGAGCTGTGTCCTAAAGAGCAGTGCAATTATATCTTACAAAAAAAAAAATAAATAAATTGTTACTGACACTAAAACTCTACCACTTAGGTTTTCAAAGTGGCATGCAACATTTTAATGGCAGTCTACTGAGAGGCTAATATCCTTTGCTGGACTTTGAAAGTGTAAGGATAAACATTTTAAAGCCAGGGGTTACTAGGGGAAAGGTGTGTCAGTGAGAGTGTACGGTGCTGCAAGAGTTTTGATTGCACAGCTTTGGGATTGCTATGTGGATCTTGCCTTCCGAACCTTCAGGCACCTCTACCCCCCCAAGACATTGAACCTCTTAACCGATACATTGATTTAAAGCTGTTTTAGAGAGACCAGCTGCGATCCATCTGAAAAAGGTTAGATGCCTGGACCTATAAAAACAAACATGAGAGAGTATCTTTGCTACGCTAAAGTGGCTGCCTCCCACTTTTATTTTCAGTCTGTTTGCAAGTCTCTGTGCCTGGCCCTCCTCCCAGAAACCACCTGCTACTGTTCCTGCAGATGTTTTACTTTTGCTCTGGAGGAGAGATGGCAGAAATCGGTAAGTGGTATGTACATAGGCAGCATTTTCCTAGTTTCAGATAATTTTCACAAATTGTGTATGTTGTTCTATGGCTAGCTCTTATCCTTCAGCTTTCAGCTCCTTTAAATATCACCTTGGAGTATTATTTATTTTCCTCTCCTCACCTTCTCTCTTTGTACTGCTTGGATTGGAAGTGTTTTTCAAGGTAGGTGTGAGTCTTATGCTGCGTTTGTGAAGGAACAATGTACATTTGGGGAGTCATGAAACCAACAGAAAGGGTAGAACATGGAATTGCAAGTATCATCAAAGGAATTGCTATGAAATCAAAGCACTCCATTAATTACTATATATATATACTTTTATGTAGTGCTTTTATCTCAGAAGGTTGTGAAGAGTACAACAGATGCCCAAAGCATAATAAATCTGAAAAACTAATTGCTGAGGATCAATTTTTGTTCAGGAAAGAATGCAGACTGGAACAGGTACAGAGGAAAGTTACTAGGATGATCAGGGGGAGGAGGTGCTAACCCAGCTTGGATCATTCAGCCTAGGAAAATGAAGGCTAAATGTACGATACTTCGACACGAAAACATCGGAAGTTTTAAACACCAGGCAGAGAGAGGAGCTGTTTTAACTTGGGGTCAACAGTGTTAGTTGACCCTGAACAAGTTTTGCCTGGACATGGTAAGATGGTTTCTAACATTCACAGATTCTGAAATGCATTTTGATGAGAGGAATAGTACGTCAGCAGTTAAGACAGCAGTAGACAACTGGGATGATACATCATGTCTGTTTGTGATAGCAGAGACTTGATTTGATGAGCCAGATTGTCCCTTCTTGTCTAAAATTTTGAGGTAAATTATCATAATTTTAAAATCTTGGTAAAATATGCATACTGATTGGGGCAGCAAGCTCAAGGCACAGAACATATGACTCAGATCTGTTAAAATAGCTCCCTTGGCCCACCCAACAAAAAGGTTGAATTTAGCTTTTTCAATAACGTTAAAACCTAAATAACATTACTGAAGTCTTGATTTCTCTGAAAAGTTGTAACTGATCTGACTATGCTGTAGTCTTTGGCAAATTATAATGCTGATTGAAAGTTTCCCTTATTTTTGTATGTCTCAATTTTCTTTGGCTTGTGCTTTATAAAGGGACAAAAGGATGATTGAGAAGGCACAGAATGCAGCATTGTTTTTGTCATTCTGCTAGCGCAATAGTGCAATATGTTTCTTTTGGAAACATAAGGAAGAAAGTGAATAGTCAGTATGGAAACTCCAATTTGAGATTCAAGTATTTTATATAGATTTTTGAAATAATTTTCTTTTCCTATAAGATAACAACTTCTCACTTTCAGGGTATATATAAATATAATTTTATTTTTGGTTTGATGTTTTTTTTTTTTAGAATTAAATGTTGTGCCACTGGAGAAGTTTTGTAGCAGTAGAAGCAGTAGAAGATTCAAAGACGGAGAAACAGCTTGCTGAAGAAGTTAGAGCTCTGGTGTTTGAAAAGACAATATTTCCTTGCAAAATATGCTTTAAAGTATATTGCTTAATAAGCATGTTCTATGTCAGCTGCTTACTCCAGTGTTTAATTCTGAAAAAGTAAGGTATGTATATGAGTAGTTTGGGAAAATATTTTCCAGGGAATGAACAAGTCTGAGACCTAACTGAATTAATTATAAGTTGATGATGCAAATTAGGGGAATATATTTTTTCCCTGATTACTAAATATGTTTAGTGAAAACCAAATTCATTAGTAACGAATAAACACACATGCTATAATTAAATTGTATTTACATTTGACGTATGCCTGTTAGCTGAAAACATCCACAACTGGTGGTTATAAACTTTCTGATGAAAGTGTCTCCTGCCAAAACCCTGGTGTTCTGTTGAAGATTAAAGCAAATAACTTGTGGTTTCTTTATTATAGCTGGCTCTGACAACATATATAAACTGACGGGAAGTTTCCATTGACTACATGGTGTTTCAGGATTCTGCTAGATGTGCATATGCACATATAGCAAGGTTCAGTGGAATTTCAGCTTTAACAGGAAATGGTGGGATACAAATTGCTGAGGAGACAGGGATTTAGGGATGTCCTGATTCCCTCCAAATTCTTCAAAGAGAGGAGAGAGTATCTGACTACCTGCTTCAGGCTTGGCACAATGGAGTATTCCTCCCACAGAAAACAAAATGTAAATGTGTACCTGTCAGAGCAATTCCTAAACAGGCACTAAATGGGCTAACTATGGAGCTGGAAGCAATAAAGCTGCTTCAGACTGAGGTTATGCCTGAGCTAATTGCCCAGGTGCAGTGCCATGCTTCAGAGGCTATGCTGCTCCAAGTAATTGCAAACCTACCTGCTCAGGGATGTCTAACATATTGCTTCATTGTAATATTTAGACATAACCCAAACGAATCATCAAAAAGCCAGAATATATAAAAACTGAAGATCTTTGGGTTATTTTATATAGTCACCTCTGGTGTGTGGGTTGCAGTAGCATTCTTAATTATGCCGCAACGGTATATTATTTCTGTGGGATCACTGCCTCATTCACTGAACACATTTGGTGTCAAATAAGACTAAGCTGCACAGTGAATTGTTATGGTACAGAATACTGTGTGTTATACTCTGTAATGTCTGAATGATGTCTTGTGAAACAGAATATTATCTACCGCTTTTTGCAGTGAAATAGGTATATAGCAGCTGTGAACAGAATAAGGATCAGCTGCAAGGTAAATATAAGTTTCAGGGTTTCATGGACATCTGGCTTTCATGTCTTTCTTTGCCAGGGACTTCGTGTGTAACTTGCTGGAAGTTCTTAAGGATGTCTCCATTTCAGTTACTCGTTCGGAAAATGGGGGGTCATAATACTTCTTGGATAAACAGGGCTTTTCTTACAGGTAATGTATAAAGTTTTATGAAGCAGACTAAAAGCTAACGGAACATCAAATGATAATGTGAGGAAAAAAAAGTAAAATCCTTATTTGGTGCGTGGCTTAACCAGTATGAAGTACAGGAGCCACAGTTCTGGACAATAGGCATAAAAAGTAGTGCTGAACAATTTTTCTTTAAGCTGTGAGGGGAAAACCAGTATGTGTTGACCTAAGAATGGAATACAGTATCATGCAAATTACTCTGTGCCATGTCATGACTTTTTAGTCCTTTGCTTACAGGCCACTCATGTTCTAATGTTGCTTTCCATACTATGCTTCTTCCATCTGTTAATGTATTTCAATGTACAACAATCCCTTTTAAATCACCTATCCTTAGATCAGCTGACTATAAAAAGACAAGAATGGCCAAATAGTTAAAAGACTAGACTTCTTTACTGGGAATATAGAAGGCAAGTTTTCTTGGACAGTCTGTCACTATGTTTGGGAAAGGTCTACTTCTTCTTTGTGTCCCTGTGACTCTTTTCACCTTGTCTCTCTTGTGTGTAGTTAGACTGACAGTGTGCATGTAGAGCTTTGTCTATCAATAGAAATTTGAACACTATGCTAATAAATGGAATCAACTAATTAATGTGTAAAAGAGTATCAACTGGAAGCAGGTAACATTTAAATGGATAAATATATTAATTCAAACAAACTTGCTTTGGGTATACTGAAGTCAATAAAGTATCTGAACATAGATTTATACTTTGGATGTCAGAAAAGCATGTCTCATCTGACAATACTACACTATCTAAACAAGCTCTGTATTATTTGTGAAGATATTCATGCTAGGTGTTATCTTCTTAATTTGGGGAAATCACATGGTATTGTATCAGAAATAGTGTGGCCAGCAGGACCACAGGGAAGTGATCATCCCCCTGTGCTCAGCACTGGTGAATACCTTGAATGCTGTGTTCAGTTTTGGGCCCCTCACTGCAAGAAAGACACTGAGGTGCTGGAGCGTGTCCGGAGAAGGGCAACGGAGCTGGGGAAGGGTCTGAAGCACAAGTCCTGTGAGGAGCGGCTGAGGGAGATGGGGTTTGTTAGCCTGAAGAAGAGCAGGCTCTGGAGAGACCTTATCCCTCTCTACAGCTACCTGAAAGGGGGTTACAGAGAGGTAGGTGTTGGTTTCTTCTCCCACATGAGAAGACAAGTGAAAATGGCCTTTACTGCCAGGGGAGGTTTAGACTGGATATTAGGAAAAATCTCTTTACTGAAAGGGCTGTCAAGTGTTGGAACAGGCTTATCAGCAAAGTGGTTCAGCCAGCATCTCTGGAGATATTTAAGAGACGTTTTCGTATGGCACTTAGGGACATGGTTTAGTGGTGGACTTGATAGTGCTAGACTTTTGGTTGCAGTCAATGATCTTAAAGATCTTTTCCAACCTAAACAATTCTATGTTTCTATAATTATATTATGTGTTTTCCTAATATGGAAAGACTGCCCTTAGAAACCAGGTGAGATTTATCTTGTCTACACTGCATTGCAGCATATGATGTGTATCTACCTCAAGTCTCATGTTTAAAATAAGTAGCATGGTCTGCAATTCACAGGTAAAAAATTGAGTTCAGAATATTTTTAATGGTTTTTAATTAAAACAATACTTATTCCCTTCTTCCAGTTTTATCCTCTAGCTATCAGGGTTTGATTTTATTTGATTCTTATGACTAGTGATATTTTAATGAATTTGAATTTTTGGGAAAGCCATTCTCTTAATTTCATGCAGTTCAGAGTTTCAGTCAGTACCTACAACCAGCAATGAAGTTTTAGATTCAGCAGCTACAGGTCAACTCTGACCTCCTCTGCCTCATGGAGGTTAGATACAGTGGCAGCTTCAGAAATGACTGATGCTGCTGCATTTCACTTCTTGGAAAAGGGCTCACTTCAGCCATCCTTATAGAATACCTATTCTCTTTGCTTTGGTATGGAAGAGAAGTGATGGAACATGGTTCTATGTGGGAAAAGGTGGAGACACATTGTTTCGTAGTGTAGGATGTGTTTTAAACCAGAAGATGAAGAAGTGTATCTGAGAGTAACAAATAGACCATCGTACCTCTGGTACTTGTGGTAGTCCTAAGGAAAAGAGGTGCTGGTGGTCGAAATTGTATTAAATGGAAAGGAAACATACATGGAACGTTCATATTTCATAGAACTATTTCATAGTTTGGGTTGGAAGGGATATTTAAAGGTCATCTAGTCCAACACCCCTGTAATGAGAAGGGCTATCTTCAACTAGATCAGGTTGCTCAGAGCCCAGTCCAACATGTCCTTGAATATTTCCAGCGATGGGGCATCAACCACCTCTCTGGGCAACCTGTGACAGTGCTTTGCCACCCTCATTGTTAAAAATTTCTTCCTTATTTCTAGTCTGAATCTACACTCTTTTATTTTAAAATCATTACCCCTTTCCCTATAGCTAAAGTTTCTACTAAAAAGCTTGTCCCTATCTTTCTTATAAGTCCCCTTCATGTACTGGAAGACTGCAATAAGGTTTCCTCAGCACCTTTTCTTCTCAAGTCTATCCTCAATTCTCTCTGCCTTTCCTCACAGGAGAGATGTTCCATCCCTCTGATCATTTTCATGGCCACATTTCTCAGAAATGAGATAAATACCTTCTTGGCTTGCATATTTTGTTTATATATTTTAAGCTGTCAGTCCTGTTCGGTGTATGTGCAGTTCAAAATAAGGGCTCAGGATAAGAGGCCATACAATCCATTAAGACATTCTCATAATATTTTGGCTCAGAGTATGTGTTCAGGCTCAGAAAATAGTAACATTTGCTATGTCACATAAAAGTGGATTTAAAATGCTAATAATTGGGGTTCTTTCCCCTTAGATCTTTGGCACCTTCTTAGCACATGGTAAATATTACATAAAATGGTGGATGGTCAGACTACTTCTCTTCTGAGTGCATAAGAGGATGGATGGATTTTATTCAGTTTGGATATCTGTCCCTAGTAGATTCTCCTACCCAGGGTTAGCCACTTACCCCTCTAGTCTGTCCTCTGTAGCTTTGACCCGATCTTCAATTTCAAAGGATATTCTGTAGCAGGGCAGCAAAAGCTGCCCATTTAATTGCTGCACAGTTCTTTAGAGTTAGGCAATCAGCTTACAGCAATTGCAACTCCCTATTTTATGAATTCCCACCAAATCCTGAAGTTTCTCAGTAAAGTTATATGCCACCTTCTCCTGCTTTACTCTGATGGCTACACTTCCAAGCCATATGTCACAGCGCTCTTGCCCAGACCTGGTGTGCAATTCTTATTCCTAAACTGACCTTGCTGTGACCCCAGGCACTCACTCTGTGCTTGTGCTGGTCTGGTTAACACCACACGGATAATGAGGTCCTCAAATTTTGTTTCCAGGGATTGTTTCCAACTGCATTATTTTGATTATAAAATACTGCCCTATCTGTACATATGTATCAGGGTGTCACAACTTACATACCAATGTGTATTAGCATTTCTTCAGTCAAGCAAAAACTCACACTTTTTTTTTTTTTTAGCTCCTGCTTCATTACTTGTGATTCATCATTTCCAGTGTTTTGTTCTGATAAATCTTCAACACGGTTTCATTTTTCTGCTATTATACAGTGTCAACTAGCTCACAAAACCAGAAGAATAGTTATTAAAATGTTCACGCTTCACAAATAATATTTTGACTGTTGGATAGATATAAAAGTCCAGTAGGAAAAATATTCTGACATGATTTGTAACATGCTATCTTTCAAATGGCAAAAAATATCAAAATATAATTGAAACAGCCTGCTCATGATGCAATCCCCTTCCCATTTTCAAATGAATGAAGGAAGCACACAGTATGTATTTTTCTGTGAATCTCAGGGCTTAGATCTGCACAATATATCTATTGAGGCAGACAGTTCAGCAACTTTTCATAAAAGAAAAATAGACAACAAATACAGTAATTGTTTTGATAGTGTGTGACTTTTAATTCATTGCTGGGACTATTTCTATATATGTTTAATTTCAATAGATAATTATGAGATTAATTTGCTTATGAGTATTTGCAGGATTTGGGCCATCATGTTTAATGGAATGAGAGGGTGAAGTTGGAACTGTGAAAACAGATGTTTTCTTGTTAAAATGAAACCATTAGCTTAATACAGGATGCAGAAAATAGACTGAAGAGATGAGAAATCCCTCTTGTTAAATGTTTACGACATGTGCCTTGTTTGAAAAGCAGAATGTTTAGCTCTCACTCTACCTCTGTAATGTGTTGACCAGATTTTTCTCTGCAGATTTCTTTGGGCAGGCACTATTTTGTGTAATGTAAGATTAACAAAATATCATCTGAATGAAACGCTGATGGACTTGTGCATGAAACACATACAGTAAACTGTACCTTTTCTATATATTCACTGTAATATCAAAAGTGAGACATGATAGACCTGCGTGTCTAGAATATATACTTATGCATGGACACATATGTCTGAAAATAAAATATACACATGAATATGTTATATAGGTGTCTTTCTTCTCCCTGCAAGGTTAAGCTATCTGATTAAATCAAACTCTATTCTTTCTGTTTCATCCATCACTACCAGCAGATAGCAGAAACAGTATGCACCTTCTGAAATATTTTTTTCTGGTTTTATGATGTGTGAGGCAGAAAGAAAGAAGGTTTAATTTAATCTGTTGGATTGACTTTGCAGAGATGATAGTAACAGGAGCAGTATCTTCAGCTAAGTAACCTGAACAAACATGACATGGAAATCAAAAAGGAGTTTATATATACAATACTTAAGCCCCACTTCTACCTGGCCCTTTTACAAGGATACTTGAACAAACCACCTTCTATTTCAAGCAAATTTACCATGAGTAGGCTGGTGGCTTTTCTGTTGTTGGTGGGGTTTTTTTCTGGTTTTTTTTTTTTGGTTTTGTGTTTGGTTTTTTGTTTTGGTTTTTTTTTTTTCCTTCTAGTTCTTTTTGCCTTGCTTCTTATTAACTTTCCGGAAGATCCCTTTGATGTACGTGCTCATATAATCTAGTGAATTTTTCATTTAGTTACAGGTAAAAATAGAATACCCAGAACAGCTATAATGCGTGTTGGTCTGTACTGAATCCAGTCCTTCAAAATAGTTATTCCTTTGCATTTGTTTTTTACAGTGATACATATTTATTTAATGAAACTTAACAATAACTCAGGAAAATTTTCTAGTTTAAAAGCATTTTAAATTGGAAGTGAAATCAGAAGGGTTTGATTTTTTTAATGACTTTTCCATGTAGAATGATTTGGTTTGGATGCCAATAAAATTTAGAGTAAAAGGAAATTTAGAGTATATTATAGTGATAGAAACAACATGTGTTTCTTTGAGACCTCTATCTCACCTCTTCCCCACCCAAATAAACTCAGCCCAAATTTTAGTTGAGAATGAAGAAATGACTAATCCTAACCCTTTCCCAGTTTAGTACACACTTAAAGTGCTTGCAGACTGCCATATCTTTTGAAACAAAAGATAAAACTGCTTTTGAGATTCTAACTATAACTGTAAATAAATGCTTATTTTCATTAGCAAGGTAGCTGTTTAAAGCATTAAGGTTTCATTTTTGGTTTCCGTTCATTTTCATGCTAACATGTGACTTTCAATGTACAACATATCTCAACTGTTTCTTTATGAAAAGAATGAATCTCTAATGCTTGTCATTCTTTCTACACCCATCCTGGAAAGTACTGTAGTAACTAAGGTAGTAACAAAGCTTGAAATGCTTTTTATAGGTACTGCAAATGTAACTTTGGCCATGCCATAGTTTTTAGCTCCGTGTAAAGGAAAACTTAAGGTGATTTTCAGTAATCTCTGTAGTATTTCCAGTTTCAAAACACAGTGTGTAATTTTAGCAGCTTCCTCCACTACAATGAATGGGTAAGTGTGTGTCTGTTTGTGTGTGTGGTGTTGTCTGTGGATGATAATTTAGTTTGCTACTTCTGAAGAATTATGTGTCCTAGAGGTACACAAGGCTGAGACTTTGGGAAATTTTTGTTCAAGCTTATATGAGTTCAACTGCACACAAAAATTCTCCTTCACATGGTCCAAGCTCTGACTGTGATTTTATGCTACCGAAGTAGTGTAAAACTTCTGCAGTCCATTTGAGATCCTTCCTCATACATTCATTAATTGTTGAAATTACCCTAGGGATATAAAAGTAGAGATGGACAGTCTTCAGAATTCACTGATACAGAATGTCAGCTTTATAAAGGTGTTACCTAATGAACTCTTCAAATTGTCAACTATCAACTTTTTTCTTCCTTGCCAAGCTATTTTAACTTAGCACTAACAAAAAGTGTTAGTAAGGAACAGGGTCAGGTTTTTACAGTAAGAGAAGTTGGTTCTGTCTATGAAGTCCTCTTGGGTAACAATGAAATACACTCTTACATGGACATAGTAAAGAGAGAAGAAACGGTGTTGTGCTAAAGCTCCCATGTTAACCTTAATAATGGAAGTTAAATACAGGATAATTTAGCAATGACTGCAATATGTAAGAACAGATGGCTGGTGGATGACTTCCTTCTGTGTACTGAAAAATTCCAATTAAGGCAAAATTAAATGAATTAATAATATCATAAAACTACTATTCCACTTTTTACTATGGATTATGCCCTCCTTAGTGGGGAAAATTGCATTAATTGCTTCAAGAAAGGAACCATTCAGTGGCTGCAGAGGACTTGGTGGTGAATTGCTCCACTTCCTGCCATTGCACAGTTATACATAATGTGACCATGTGGAATTCACGAATGGTAAGTAGGAAAAGAGTACAGCAAGTTTTTTGCTCCAAAACCAAAGTGCTCTGTCATTTATCCATGCTGGGTAGCCACTAGAAAGAGATGTGCATAAGAATATGTGATATCACACTCATTAGAGGACGTTATGATGCTTGGGCCATTGCATAGCCTGCAAGAAAAGTTTCTTATGCTATCTTCCATAAGCAGCACTAAATATGATTGTACTAATAAACTTCCTCTACATATAGTAGGTCTTGACTTTGGCTGTAGAGAGAGTTAAAAGTGAGTGAGGAACTGCCTTATATTGCTTTCAAATAATTTATTTCGATTTATAGGATTATTCTGTATCCTTGAATAGGCTATTTTGACCTTCATTTGTGTGAGGTGTTATTCTTTTTTAGTGAGACAGTGAATAAATGTTTGCTGTTTTCTAGGTTTCTGTGACCCAGTCTTGTCCAGGTCCCTGGGACCTAGTTGTATAACAAGTGTACAATCGTACAATCTATCTGTATACTGTGAACAGTATAATTATTGTGTTACCAAAGGGTAGATTTAGACTTTTTATTTATAATTTCTGTAATAGTTTCGTGTCCAGACTCATGCCTGCTCTGTTCAGATGTGAGTTGCCAACCAGGTAAGGGGTTGAGGTACATTCTGAAGCAAAACTCAGAGTTCTTCTAACACGTATATTTTTTTTGTTGGATCTGGCATGGACACGTTGGGGATCTGGCACCCAGCCTAAATGATACATACTGCCCACCTGCCCAGCAGTAGTGCTTTGGACTTGCATGCTTTGGGTATAGTTATGACCATGAGAGTCCTTGAAGGTCCTTCCTTCAGCCATGATGTCTTGAATAGTGAGGGCTGATGTGGTCAGTATGTGGCAGCTTGACCACAGACTGCCCGGACGTGTAATAGTGTGGTCACACCTCACGTGAACTGGAGTCATCCTGCAACAGCTGTAACATCATCGCTGTAGACACAGTCAGAACTTTGGTGTCAGTGTCTGAGTGGATCTCCCCAGCTTCCCTGTACAGTCAATGGAGAGAAAGACGGACTTACAGTGAATGATTAGGTGACTCATACTGCAGAATTGCATGTCCTCTCTAGAAACTACACAAGAAAACTAGATAAATAAACTGTGTATATTTACAGATTAGCTATAGGTGGTCTAGTGAATCTTACTCAGGCACGTTAAATATTGAATATATAAATGCTCCAAGAAATAATTTCCTCTTTTAGTGTTTCATAGCAGCATGGCTCGTCTGGCAGCGTATATCAACTATGTGGAAAGCATAGAGGAAAGCACATTAGTCTGTAATCGGACCCTGACTTGTTTTAGTTATGATATGTCTACAAAGTAAGTTTGTAACAATGGCAGTGGCATTCTTCTAAATATGTGCAAATAACATTAGAGAAACCAAAATGAACCAAGACAAATCTCTTAAACTGAACTTTATGAAAAAATACGTTATCAATTGCAGAAGACAAATAGTTATATGGCACCTGCCGTTTTGTACAAGAATTTCGGTTTAGCCACAAAGGTAACATAGAATCCTTAGAAACACAGACATTTGACTGCAATACACACTGGCCTGTGCAGCTAATTAAATTATTACAATTGTCCACACTAGATGCTTACCACAGCATTAAGCCTCTATACCCATCAATGTAGCAGGAGTTCTGGAGACCCCAAAGGAGATGAGTGATATTCCTCCTTAGTATTGAAATGTACTGCTCAGCTGTTGCAGCAGCAGGAGATTGTAAGATCAAGAGGCTTAATAGATTTGGTACAAGAGCAAGTGCTACATTAAATGCAGTAAAATGCAAGAACTAACTGTATGTTCATAGCACTGCAAGCCCCCTAGCTATACATAAAGGGGCTGACAATCTGCACATCTGTAAGAGTTTGTAAGTTAAGCAAGTTTAAGAAGAGTCTTACTATACGTCCTTCAGACAATGGTTTTGTTTCAAAACTGTTTCTGTGTTTCTGCAAATTTTGCCTACCAAAATATTGTCTTTCATGATTGCAGACCCATCAAACATGATGTTTTATAGCAAGAGATGCAAAACTAAACCTGTAAGCCTATTTTTGAAATATACTTTTTAACATGTGTTAAATGTTTTGCTTTTACTTATTTTCTGACTGTTTCAAACCCATTGTGACAGTTATTACCTTATTGTTTATGGTGCATCTTCATACCTTTGCTTTGTTCTTCTCATCCTTATTTGTGTGGTAAATATAAAGATTAAAAAAAATAAAGATGAAAAATGTTTATTTTCATAGATTAAATTATTAGAATATTTTCCTATTTTGCCTTTTTTTATGTTACTGCATGGAGAGCCCCATTTTAATTTTTCTTGAAAAGAATATTGGTACAGAAGAGTAATACAAATGCTTTCAGAACTTATTTTATAAACCTGAAGATTAACACTGAGAATAAAGATAAGAAAAGTTCCATTTTAGGTATTACACAAGAACATAATTACCTACTTGCCCTTTCACTTACCTATGTACATGACCATATAGTCTCTGCCACAAACTGGCATGTTAACTCAGGTTCTGTGCTATAACAGCATCCTCCTTCACAGCACAGGCCTGTTTTACCGAGATAGGTCTCCATGGAGAGGGCATTGGGAAATAAAAGACTTGAACTATTGTCTCTGGTTTGTATCCACTTTCAGCCTTTTGGCTGCCTGTGGCTGCTATCCCTGTACAAACTGTCCCTAGTCCTTCGCTGCTGAAGCTTTCTGAGCAGCATCAGCAGCCCTCCCTTGCACCCAGTATGTCTCCTACCTCTTCTTCACTGTCTTCAGCTTGTGTTTTTCCATCTTGGAATACAGCCATTTCTGCTGCAGAGCGAGCTCAGTTAACAGTGCTTGTGCAACTAATTTGAATGTGTCTATGTCAGGTTGTGGCTGATTGCCTGGGGATAACTTTGCTTCAACAGCTTCTACCAGGAAGGGTTCTATGAGCAGCATTTTGAGGTCTTTTAATGTCTTTCCTGCATATTCCAATTTTCTTTCTGAGAGTAATTGTTCACATTGCAGTTTACTGAGTTCAGAATGTGGTTTTGACTGGTTTATTTTACTTTGCATAAGACATTTTTTTCAAATGAAAATTTGAAAAAATTTTTACAGTTTTTCTAGGGAAAATCTTGTACCAGAAAAGCAGACTTCCGTACCCTTTCCGCTCCTTTTATTCCAAGACGTTTTGGCCTCTTATGGCAAATAGAAAGGCACAGCAGAGAGCCTGCTTCCACCTTCCATCCTGAAAATTTTGTACATCCCCACTGCAGGGAAGAGCAAGCACTCTGAAAAGTGTTAATTACCTTCACACCATGGTATTCCTGGAAATCCCCTGATAATAACTGGTTTACACCTTTGGAAGTGCAGTCAAGATGGTGGATTTTGGCATTAGGCTGTTCAAGGCTCATTCTTGGAATAGGATGACTTAAACTTGTGTGTGGACATACTTTCTGCCCTGTTGGTTTTCAATATTGCATCATCCTTCTCTAACAGTCAATACCTTAAGAAGATCCTGACAGCCATGGTTTCTTCCCAAGCTTTCTTCCTCTGGAACATTGTTCAGACACGTTGATAGGAAATTCCAGGTCTTGAGAGAAATATGAATTTATATCTGGGCACTTAGATCTGTCATAACTTGCAAGAGCTCTAGTTATGGAGAGGGATAACATAACAAGGAATAAGCAGAAAGTCGTCTGCTATTAAAGACTACATGCACAAACATTCTTTCAGCAAGAAATTATATCCCTTTCCAATGTCACATATTTTGTTCATTTGTCAAGATATACTTGACCAATTCTTCTCATCTTCTAATTTTTTCTCAAGAGTTTTGCAATTATTTTGAGGTATTAACAGCTGAAGGAATGTTTCAGAATATAAGAATTGTGTTCTAAATCCCATTTAATGCTGTAGACATGGCTACCAGTACTTTATTCACGGTTGTGGTGTTATAGAAGTAATCAAGGTTGCAATGCTTTAGTTTCCCTAAGGAGGTCTAATCCACAACTGACAATGTCCTGTCTGAGGGAAAAAAATCTATTCAGTGATGAAGTGCTGCAGTCATTAAAGTGCAACATTGCAATCAATGTAAATCTTCCATTGGACCAACAAAAGAAGGCAAAAGTATGATCAGTGCCCTGTGAGGCCTAATTTTCTTCAGCTTTCTTTCCTTTTCATACTAATTAAAGGCAAAAAACCTTGTGTACTGAAGAAAACTTCTGGTTCAGGGTCATTGACTCCCTGCTTGTCAGCACTTCGACAGATCTTTGTGGAAGGTCCATTAAAAAGCACAAAGCGATTTCCCCTTTCATTCTGTATCAGCATCTTTTCCTGCTCTATATCTTTTAATAAAAAAGTTTTCATGCTTCTACATGGAATAGTACTGTGACAGGTGGTGAATAAAAACTATTAACATAGAGTTACACTAACCAAAATTCTATCTAGGTCCTCCAGCTCCTACTAGTGTTTCTTTGGCTGTGCCATGCTGTAACAGGATTTGGATATACATTTCCATTAATCTCAGGGGAAAATATTCTGCAATGTCTGTGTCAAGATATTTTTTTAAAAAGGGAACCAAAACCCCACAAAGGCTGGAGATCCATATTGGTGTAGGAACCTTTGAAGGCTGAATCAGTAATCTGGATAATGAATGATTACGTCTACAGTAATGATTTGGTCACTTCAGGACACTGATTTATATCTTTCAGCATGCAAGATGTTTTACATAGGCCTTCACAGTTAAAAAACAACTTTGCTATGTCAGCAGCGCTTCTAGTCCAAGATCATAACACTCAGTATGGCACTAAATATCTCGACCTCAGCTCCTGTTTTCTTTATCCCTATTAGTGGACATTCTTCTCCAGAAAGACACTAAATACTTTGAAAGTTAATGAACAACTGCTCTGCTCTCAAGTGCATCATCTGGTCCCACCAACTTAGTGTCATCCACAGACTTGATGGGGGTGCACTCAGCTCCTTCTGTCATTGACAGAATTTATCATTTATCTTTGACAAAGATAGTAGCAAGAGGTTGCCTGCCACCAGTTAGAGAATGATCCATTAATTGCTACCTGCTGAGCCTTTTCATCCCACTGATTTTTTTACTGATCCAGAGAATAACATCCTAATATGATATACATACAGCAATATTGTGAGTTGAAAGTCTTGCTAGAGCTAAGGTGAAAGACAGCCACTGCATACCCTCACCCGCAAATCCATGTGTCAATACTTAATGTTTGCATGAAGGTCCTCATATGCAAATAATAGCAGATGAAACCATCAACATATTCTGTAGCAAAACTCAAGATGGAATGAAAACTCATCCACATTGCAAAGACATGGTCAGTCTATTGACAGACTGCACTGAAATACTTTCTCACTTTCTGCCCATAGCCCAAAACATGCTAACAATAAATTCAGACATTTTGAGAAAACAGAGTATGGGATGATGTCTTGATACGTTCAAGGAATGGGAGCATGCCAAGAGTGATATAAGGGCTGCTATGGCCAAAACAATACATCCAGCAAGAGAAAATAATTTTCTCTAAGTTCCTACACTTCCTACAGCCAAAGTTCTATCAGTTCTATTTAAATTTACTTGATTATTTGTCTCAGAGTAAGTGCTACTTATTTTCTTTCATTCACCTGCTGAAAAGATCTTGGTCATTTTATATATCAGAAACATTAACCATAAATGGACTAAAGGCCTGGTGAACAGGCCTTTTGCAACAGAAACCCATTGATTTCTCTGTCATTCAGATTCATTAAAACAGTGGCATTGGCAGCTAGAAGAATATATGGGAAAATTTCGTTCATAAAGCTGATCCTGTTTACACTCCAACTTTGGGAAGGATATAATTCACCTAAAGTAGTACCAGAGTTTTAAATCCAAAGACTAATGTGCCTTGAATAACGGGCCTTGAAATACCTCAAACTCATATCTTAAAATCTGGAACCGTATTTTACACTTTCAATTTTGAGCATACGTCATTTTTGTACATACACAAGGAAAGGCTACTGGAAGTTCATCGCCCTGTGTTTAAAGTTAAGTTGTATGACTAGTGATCTAAACTCAGAGTGCTTCTCATAGAATAACAAGCTCCATAAGGATATCTTGGAAAAATTATGGAGAGTTACTATATTGCTTTGATTAGGGGACAGTTTACTTAAGAAACTTAAGGGATCTAGCAAACAAACACCTTCATGCTGGATCCTTTCAAGCTATCACATAGAACTCTGTTCATACTTTAACTCTTGTTGAAGTCTCACGGTTTGAAATGTCAGGGGGATAGAGCTGGTGAATGTAATGCTGATTCAAATGGGGAAGGGAAGATTGTCCCTCAGGCTTGATTCATCAGTCAGTGATCCTTCTCTAAGTAGATGGTGTTTTGTAAGAAGCATTGCTTGGGGTCATATAGAGTTGGAAGGAATAAATAGGCAAGTGCTTTAAGTGAAGACAAAATTTACTTTTAGCTCGTTTGCCTAAACCTCCACTCACAAGCCATTCTTCCTCGCTTCTAGTTTCTGTGGGTTCCTAGGCATTTAGGAGCTGACAGGAAAGAAGGATTTACATTTCAGGCCTGTGTGTTCAGAAGAGGGTTGGCTGATGTTGTAGTTAGGGCTATGAACAGATAAATGTAACTGACAGAAATAGCATGTAGGGCTATCAAAAACTGTTATATATACATTCATACTACACTAATAAAGAAGCTGTCTAGATGGATGTATGTGCAAGCCCTTCTAACAGGCCTCACCATAATATCAGCTACCTCCCCCCTAAGTGCCTTCTGTATAGGTACAGTGTGAATATGGCTGTAAACAATGAGCTTCAAAGGCGAGCTGTAACTAAATAGCCCTTGTTTTCATGCTGATATATCTATCAATTAAATATCTTTTTAAAAATGTTATATTGACAAAGAAACTTCTTTCTTGCCATTGTCTTTGTTTATATACTTTTTGCATGCTATTAATGAAGAAACAGTGTAAAGTCTTTATTTTTATTAGTATCTCTCAATCTTTAGTCATCCAAATACTTCACAAACTAACAGCCTAAATATGGTTATAAAATTCTTGGACTAAAAGGTTTGGCCTGATCTGATGACTCCTTTTAATTACCTTCCAATAAACACATACTTATCAAGACTATATAGTTCTTCATCAGAAGGCTTTTTTATATTATGTTTATAGTCCGCCTTTTATTTCAAAGGACTTTACAAGCTACAAAGCATGTACAATAGTCATTCTCTTTATATGGTGCTTAGGGGCATTACACAACAAAGTACAAATAGCTTATCCTTCACCTCCACTGAAATGTAGTCACCTCTGAAGTGAAAGGTGGCAGCTTTTTAATAGCAAAAGAAAAACACTATACCTAATTAAAGCTGCAAGCTACATGTAGTTAGAAAGAATGTGGTTGTTCAAACTCGAATCTTACATATGACTTATTATTCATTTTTCTGCTTTCCCTCCCTCTCTTCACTTTACATGCCAGCCGAGAAAAATGCCTTAATGTATGACCTGCTCTTTACTTAGACCTTCTAGTTATCCTCTGCTGTTTTGCAGGACTTTCAGAACTGTTTGAGCTTGATCCCTCTATGTTAGCTGTGAAAGAATCCAACAGCTGCCGCTTCATCTGAAGGATTTCTGTGGGGAAAAGGGGTTCTTTTAAACTAATTCCTCAGGCTGCTCACAACCTGGACTTTCCCCTTTAGATGTCCTCCGTGGCTCCCTAACACTTTTGGGACCCTTTGAGCTGCCTGAGCTGTCTTCCTTTCCTGATGGTGGCATTTTCTCTTCAAAGAACTAGTTTTGCTGCCCCTCTATTCTATGCAGGGAGAAAATTACTTTGAAATCAATGTGGTTCTGCAGCCAGATAATAAGCATTATATATATATATATATATATATATATATATATATATATATATATATATATATATATAATCTTCTCATTTGTTTAAAATCTGCTAAATCCGATAGCAGTTAAACAGGTATGAAGTGATTTTCCTTTAATGTTGCTTCCTTCTGATAGACTGTGCAACGAAGCTGCATCAGTTTCAAAGGTTTCCCACTCCCTGCCTAGAACAGAGCTGTTATAGCAATAGCCCTTTGAAAAGGAAATGGCAAATGGCACCAGCAGGACAGGCAGACAGCTTAAGTCAGGTTCATGTAGCCCCAGAAGTGCTTGGAAACAGAAGAAGACATGTGAAAGAGGGCGGAGGGAAGAGAGTCCAAGCTTAGAAAACATGTGTTGAAAGAATTAATGGGAAAAGTCATCCCACCCAAACAAAGCAATCACAATCAAAAGCAGAGGATAACAGCTGTAAAGACAGTAAATGTAGCTATAGAGGGCTCCTAAACTTGGGCAAATATCCCATGACCTATTATTTAAAACAAATTTAAAAAAACCCCAAACATGTTCAGACTGGAGTCCTCTCTTTCCAAAGAGACTACTAGGTACACATTTGGTTTGGTTTTTATACACATTTCTTATGTTTAATATGAACGTTATTATTCATTCCTTGGTGACCATGTTTATTAGCATGAGTCTCTAAGCAAGAGGCTTTCAGGATTTTTAAGACCTTGCTGCTGTGACTCTACTGTCTGCTGCACACTGGTTCTGACGATGCAATCTATACTTGTAAATAAAACAGATCAAGACATAATAACCACACAAATGGCCAAATTCTCTTCCCCTCTGCAAGCCTGCTGGACTTATCAATACTGCCTATTGGGAACAATTACGGAGGCAGCACAACTGGCCAAAGCATAGCTGGGCAATACCCAGGACAGTGCTAATTGGCACAGAACAAAATCATTCCAGGGAGCATCCCGCCATAAGACAGTATGGACATGCATTTAGCACTGTTTGCATCCATGGCCTAACCCTGTTCAGTTTACTAGCATCGGTATGTTCAGATGTCCTCCAAATGATGCTTATCCCCCTACCTGTCCCCACTAAGTAGCAAGGGCAGTGGTCCTAGCTGTGAAGTCCTGACTCTCTGTGCATGCAGGAATACGCAGGCATTGGAAACATATAGGAAAGATGCAAGTATAGTAAAAAGATTTTTAAGGTTTTGGCAGTATGCAATTGCCTAAAGACCATTCTTTCAGAAAGGATGGCTATAGCCATTGATTTAAAACTAGACCTGTGTGTAAGTATCTTGCTGAATGGACACATAAGCATTTTGTTAAGTTCTGTGTAGTTTGGTCCTTGAGCTTATGGAAGGTTCAATAGATCCAGATATTGGATTACTTTGTTTTATACTTTTGAAAACCTACCATGGGAGGATTTGTGTCTATCTAGAAACTTTCCCAAGAAAGATGAGCATGGAGAGTAGTGGCTTCTGCAGATAATTTAAAAAATGTGTTAAAAGGTTAAATAACCATAAAAGGTTCTACCACTTTAATATTTCTCAGAAAAATTGTGAAGTTGTACAACTGAAAAATAATTTTAGTTTCAATAGAATCCTAATATTGTACTTTTAAAATCTTGAAGTATGGAAAAAAATTGTTCTTATTCCAGAAAACAGTATCTGTTTGTATAAAGCCTGGGCAATGTTGCTTGATATATTTATTCTTGATGATAGGGAAAAAAATAACATTTAGGCAGTTGGTTTGTGTTTGGTTTATTTTTATTTGTTCACCTTTTTCAAGAAATGGCTGAGTTTAAAACCACAATAAACAGGCAAGCACTTAAGGATGCACGTGGGAATTAGGCACAGATTTCTCTCTATTGTTAATAGGAACTGTGCATCTAACACTTGCTCACTGTAGTGGAAATAGACTTGAGCCTTAATCTAAAGTGCATTGTAAGAAATTACTTTATTTTTCCATTGGAGACTACTGTGAAAGATGCAGCTGTGTTGGACAAAGCAAATATAAAGGCAAGTAAAGTAAACTGAAAGTCTACCGTTGGATCAGGGGCTATTGGACCAGGGACCACTGGCAGAAACAGATGCTCCTTAACCCATCATCATATTAATAATTTAACACCACTGATCTCCCATAAAGGGTTGAAATGTATTAGTTTTCCTTTGAGACTACATGTACCTTCTTTTTTCCTCAAATTCTATTTTATATGGACTTTCATGAAACTAAAAACCTTACCCAGAATCAGTGGAACTACTGTGTATAAATGGACATGACTCTTTATTTAATTCTCTTGTAAGCTTGTATAGCAATTGTGCAGGAAACCAGTCTCTGCAGTGTTTTGGACTGTGCCTTTATTTTTTCTTATTTTGTTGCTTAACTAGAAATGTTACTAAAGTGATGGAAACACTAATGTGAAAATTACACCACAGAGGTTTTTCTGAATGTCTGATTACTAATTTTCATAGTATCATAGAATGGTTTAGGTTAGAAGGGACCTTAAAGATCATCTAGTTCCAACCCCCTGCCATGGGCAGGGACACCCTCCACTAGATCAGGTTGCTCAAAGCCCCATCCAGCCTGGCCTTGAACACTTCCAGGGATGGGGCATCCACAACTTCTCTGGGCAACCTGTTCCAGTGCCTCACCACCCTCTCCTTGAAGAATTGCTTCCTTATATCCAACATAAATCTACAACTTAAAGCCATTGCCCCATGTCCTGTCCCCTTATTTCCTACCTTTTGTCCTACCTTTTCCAATTTTGTGCAGAATTTTGCTCTGTGCAATTTTCAAATGTGAATAGATACCATAAGACAACTCATTATGACTAAATTTTAGGGTCTTGATTCACAAGACATAGCTCAGTAACTTCAAAGTTGCCAAGTTATTTACCAAATAAGGATAGCTTTCTAAACAGCTAGTAGGAGATTGAGGAAATGCCTTTAAGCACCCAAGTGTCAATGTGTTGGCCTCTTCTAATTTCTTAATCTCTCTGATTCCTCTTCCTGGAGACAGAAGATGAGCAAAATGTGACACACTTTAACATCATCACCTTAGTGGGTTGTGCTCTAGCTCTGGCCTGCTAATCAACAAGAAGCAACCAGCGATTCCATATTCCAAGTTTCTACAGGTTCTCAGGCTCTCTCTTAAGCTTTTATTTTGACTATAGCTTAAAATATATTAAAAGAAGTCAAAAAATCTTTTAAATATTTGTTGTACTCTACAGATCACATAGAAAATCCATGAAAACAATAAATTGGGCAATACATAAATATTGCCTTATAAGCATATTAGTGAATGAGCTAGGGTTGATGAACCACCTCTCCTTTGTCTGCCTGCTCCGATAGAAAGCTAACCCCACCAGCTGCTTCCTCAATCTCCTCCAGTGGGATGGGAAGAGAATAGGAAGGGTACAAGCAAGAAAACTTGTGAGTTGAGATGCTTTAATAGGTGAAGCAAATCTGTGCAAGCAAGTGAAGAGAAATCAGGAATTAATTCACTACTTCCTATCGGCAGTCAGATGTTTAACTATTTCCTGAAAGCAGGGCTTCATCATTTGTAATGGCTGCTTGTGAAGACAGGTGACATAACTCTGAACACCGCCCTTTCCCCCGTTTTTATTGTTGTTTTCATTGTTGAGGAGGATGGTATCCTATATAGTATGCAGTATCCCTTTGATCAGCTGGGGTCAGCTGTCCTAGCTGTGTCCACTTCCAAATTCTTGTGCACTCCCAGCCTACTCTCTGCCAGGGAAGCATGAAAAGGAGGCCCTGATTCTGTGTAAGCATTGCTCAGCAATAGCTAAAAGATTCCTGTGTTATCAACACTGCTTGGTAAGCAATTTAAAACAGCATTATATGGGCTTAAGAAAGAAAGAAAGAAACTGCATCCCAGGCAAACTCAGTGCACTGTCTCACCTTCCCATCCTTATTTGGATTTCACATAATCAGCTCAGGGATTGCAAGGAGACAAATCCTTTTGGGTATTATTTTTAGAAGAATTATCTCAGAGTGAAATAGGGAATCTTGAACACTGTCAGAATTCCAAGTAATGCACCACAGTTTGTACTAGGAATGTAAACATGCAATGCAGGAAGTTCTTACAATGAGATAAAGTAAATATAGTACATTATGAAATGAAACTTGTGGGTTGAGGCAGGAGCTGAGAGGAGATCAGACCATCAGGAGTAAAATTAATCAGAAACCAGTGTAGGATAAAAATCTGAAGGGATAAAAGGAAAAGAAAAAAGAATATATTAGCATAATAAAAAGTGTGAAATTAGGAGAATAAGGAAACCTAGGAGAAAAAAATGCCTTTCAGACCTCGAGGTTGAAGAAAATTGCTTGAGTAACATGAAAAAGTATCGTGGAGATTCATAGAGTATGAAAGTTCATCTCAGGAAATTTTGGTGATATAGATCAGAAAGCAAGGCATTTTGCTGGAATTACCTAGTGCAGATTTTCTAGAAAGAAGCATATTAAGGGACAAATGGAAAGATCAAAACTCCCTAAATCTTCTCTGAGCTCCCACACCAAATGTGCTTAATTATACAGGCCAATATATCAACTCATCCTGAACTTTTGCTGTCATTAACTGAATTTTTCTTATTTGAGATGATAAGGCATTTTTTCCTTCACAATTTAAAATACAATGGTTTCTGAAAGATAATGAGAACAAATTGCACTGGTTTTGTGGATGTACAGGCTGATGACACAAAATATTATTGCAAAAGAATAAACAAGCATCATGGACATGATAAAGTTTCCTAGTAGGCATGAAATTTGACATATTGATCAATTAGAAATTTAAATGAGATAAGAAAGATCTCATTCTCTCACACTTGTTCAATATTCCTTTGATGTAAGTGGAATTTATTCCAGCATAAACTGTTGTCAGAAGAAACTTAAATCTAAAGAATGTACACTGTACTATCTTGTAATTTTGATTTCATTATGATGTAGAATATTTTTTGGAAGCATATTTTATTGGCTTTAAAGTTTGCAAAGCCTTTGTTAGCCTATTGTTTTGAAACAAAAGGTTTAGCTCTTGAATGCCTATGCATTCTCTGATTATATAAACTGGACAAAATCCAAAGTGATTAACAATGGTAAAATAAGAATTAATTTTAGAGAACAAAATGTATAAATCATAGCTTAGTTTTTATTCAGCAAACTTCATATGCTCTTCTCAGTTACACAGTAAGAATGTTCTGAAATAGCTGTTTCATTGAATTAATTCTTTTAAGTGCAATTCAAACTGATAAAGTATTGGTGAAAGTAATTCAACACATCTACAAGGTGCAGCTTTAGGTTCAGCTTGATGAGGATAGCATACTATGCTTTCATGCATGTAAGGCTTGGTTGGTAGATCTTGTGTTTTGCAATTGACTCTTTGCAATTCAGAACTGCTTAGTATTAATGAAGAATGACCAAAGTTTTAAGTTAATTTGTACTTATCCAGCTCTTTTTGCTGACTCCCACGATTCTGTTTCACTCAGCATTAAACCTTAAAGTGTATTACAAGCAGTTAATTAATTATGGTATATGATACTTACTTATGCATCAGAAGAGCTTTAGAATATTAGCAGAATACAAGCTATTCACTTTGACTTGTCAGCAGCAGCTAAGCGTCCACTTTAAAGGGTCATGCACAAAATATAGACTGATGCATGGTGGGAATAATGATTCCTTAAATTCAGAATGAAATAGCCAATAGATAGCAGCCAATACAGAAGGCTAAAATATCAAAACTACTTACAAATTAGACAGCTGGTATGTTTAGTTCAATAACTGAACTAATGAAGGATAATTTGGCACATCCTCAACATCTATTCTGCTTACAGTTACTGTCTATCTATAATATGTTGATTATCATGTTTAGAATATTTAGACGAAGGTTTATAATTTATTTGAAACATGTCTGTAAATAATTGCACAGAGTAGGTAGACTGGCATCAATCAAATGAGAAATAAGTTCCACATGAATGACAAAAAAGGATGCAAAAAAGGTTTGCAATCCTTAAAATCTTTTTCCTTAGAAAAATATTGTTCTGTCTCCTTGAATTACTAGAATTAATTCAACTTCATTCTACTCACTTAAGATACTTTACATTATGGGTCTAAATAAAGGCTACTACTTAAAAAAATGTTGAACAGTTATACTCTTGATTTATACATTAACATATTTTAAATGGATTAAAGCTATATTTTAAAGTGGGAATTATCAAAATGTATGTTCACTGCACTAGTTTTCATCTTTGTTACTGTATTTTCAATATGGGAAATTGTTTGAATGAAAGACATAGCAAAATCAAAGTAAATTTCAATTGTTTTGGTACAAATTTCTGGTGTTTATTGAAGTTAATAAGTGTAGTATAACGTTTCTGTAAATTTTTGGAACTGAAGAAAGGAAGATTCTGTGCAAAATTTCCCCAGAGAGACATAAAATGTAGGTTAGGACTAATAGAGCTTTCTTTACATAGTTGAAGTTTGATGTCCTATGTTAAAAATTTACATTCCATCATTTATTTCAATGATCATGTGAAAAATTTCACTATGTAACTTTGTACATTTTTAAACATAAAGTGAATTCTTCAAATACTCTGTTTTCTGGAAAATAGTCTGGTTTTAACTACCTTTCCATGAACACAAGCTACATTTTAATTCATTCATTTTTTCATAAGAAATCCATTTAGTCTCTCTAATATTCTGTATGATAGAGACATGTATTGACTCCCATTTGCATGTCATTATTGTACACAATGCCACATAAGTTATAATAAATAAGTATATCTGTGTCACATATAGATAGATATTCAATCGTAAACTGTAAAGAAAAAACGTACACTAAAGGATGAACTAAGTTGTTACTACCACATAAATGTACATTCATGAATTTGTGAATTAGTTGTCACAACTCTGTCCTGGGTATTGGTGACAGAGTATCATAGGGGTATCATTATTGTTACACTGACACATGGAAATAATCTACGAACGGTTTTGTCTTACCTACTTTGATCTAATTTTGTCAAAACAGCAATGGAGGTTTTTTCATTTTCTGATTTTACCAGAATGAGCACCATGAAACTTGAATCTGTTTCCTTCACATCTCTTCCAGGTTTTGTGCTTCCCATTTGTCTCTCTTGCATTAGCCTTGACTTGAGCCTTTGCTACTGCTGCAGGTCCAAAATCTGAAAGTCCTTTTCTTTCCACATTGCAGCTCTCCTTATCTCTGGCAGGTTCTGCTCTCCGTCTAGGCTGGCACTCCCTACCCAACATCTCTCCTGGCAAGGTTCCCACCTCCAGCCCAGCCTTTCTCAGAGAAGCATCCCAGACCCTGGTGCTCCTGGAAATGTCCTTAGCTCTTGTGTTACACACAGCGATGAACAGCAGCATGTCTCATATCCCCTGATTGACTGATTTCATTGCTGTCCAAGAGGCATCTGTGGCCTACCTTTATTTTCAAGATACTGTTCCTGTTGCATCCCTTATGCCAGCCACTTCTGTCTCTTCTGCATCATTACCGTTGATGCCAGAACCCCCTCTACAGCTGCAAACCTCTGTAATAATCTTCAACATTTATGCCACTACACTCCTTATCTGGTTTTAGGTGTCAGATGAGAATGTATCCTTTTTTCCTTGCCTTAATTCCTCTATGCCACTGGTATTTGTTTCTTACTCAACTCTCTGTGTTTTTAATTAAACTTATAGAATAGTCATACAATTCCTTTAAATACTCTATACAAAGATAAGTTCTATTTATGCATTGGTAATTTAAACTGCACAGATTTTATAAGCCTATTCCTTTAACATTCATGAGAATACCTACTGTTTATTTAATAACTACCATATTATAAAGTACATATGCTATCTATAAGCTACAGAAGTCTTAAAAACCACACAACCACACACTAATTTAACATATAAAACTTTGATTTTTTTAAGAGTGATTTCACAGAACATGTGTAATAACGAAACCACATGCTTTTCCAATTTGCCAGTTATTGTTGTTATTTGTTGTTTTCAAACTTAGAAAGTTATGTTTGATACTGAAAGCAAAAGTACGTTTTGGTGGAAAGAGGAAAATGGTGATTTTTTGTGTGTGTGTGTGGCTTTTTGTTTTCTTGTTATGGAAAACTAGCAGGAGATACATATAAATAAACAGTTTAGATGTTACCGCATGTAAAGTCAATTTCTTGCTTGGTGTAAGGAATGACCAGTTTGTTTTAAGCACAAGCAGATGTTTCTATCTGACCATCTGGCCTTTATTTACTTTATCCAAAATCCTATGCTGCCTCATATACACAGTGAGAAGAAAGGTGGTAATGATGATTTTTTTTGTTGTTGTTGTTGGTTGTGGAAGTAAACCACAATTGTGCTATTTCTTGGCAGGAATAAAAAGGAAGTATGAAAATAAAACCTTCAAGCAAAGAAAAGACTTTTTAAGTGACTCATAAGGAAAGGATTTCTCCATTTGACAAATCAGCACATTTAGCAGTTCTGTTGTGAACGTCATGAGCGCATCTCACCTCTGTTCTGCCCAGAATCTAGCACTGAATACCTATTTGCCGCTGATTTGTAGGGAGAACATGACTGAGTCTTCAGTTATGTGTAAGCCTCGTATACATTGTCTGCAAAGGGGTACATTTTATTCCTCAGTGACCAGTTTTCATCACCTCTAGAATATTTTAATCTATTCAACCAAAATTCTTTTATCTTGATTAAGCTTGACAAATTGCAAATCCTAGGGCAGAGAAAGAAAAATTCAAGTAAACACAAACCTGCTTGACTTGGCTTAAAAATTCCAAGATAAATTCTTGTACTTAAATTTTCATTGACTCTGCAAAGCTATTAATAGCTGCAAATTGAGCTTACATTCCGTTTAGAAAGTAGCATGAATATCAACAGGTCCTTACACTGGTTTTTATGAAATTCAAAGGTTTCAAAAACTGAGACCTTGCCTCACTCTTCACACTGCGGACTAAGCAAATGAAGGTCCGGTTTTTTAATCGTAGTGCCAATGAGTAGGACCAAATACTGCCTATGGAGACCAGATTCAAGCCATCCAAATATACCTTTTCAGATTTGAATCACATTTAAATCCATTGATAAATGGATTTAATATATTATAACCTAAATTTTCTGTTGTGAGATCCAAATATTTCTGCCTCTCCTCCATGAGCTGAAATAAAATGAGCTTTGCACTGGAAACACCCTTGTTTCAGTAGAGTGTCAGTAGAGAAAACCTACAGGTTCTCATTAAGCCAGACGAAGCCAAGTAGGTATTTTCACTACAATTGTGAATCTCTTCCCTTATATATATGTTATATACAGTAGTTGGTCTATTTTTCTTTTAATATTAGTTTGCTTTATAAATTAAACTTGCCTACAGGAAACCCTTTTGTTCTCATGTCAACGTTAAAATTTCCACCTTTCTGAAACATAAAGATCAGCAACCTATCATACAAATTCCTGTAGCAAGAAAAGAAAGTCTTACTTTCTACTTTTACTGCAGCACATTAGGCTTTCACTACTTCCACCAGTTGCATTGCACACTTTGTGCTTAATTTTCTTTAATTCACTGCGAGACACAAAATATTAACACTGTCAGCAGGAAGACTCAGACTGAAAGTGAAGTTGGTTGCTACAGTAAGAAAGCCAATTTGTGTTCTCCATTATATCATTGCAAATCAAGACTAACTATATTGACTTCAGTGGGGAAAGGGGTTGGCAGACTTATTGCTACTTCTACAAAATGAACCATGCACCTCTAATGATACAACAGCACAGTTAATTGTTTAACTCTGGCTGAGAGGATGATAGCTGAGAACAGCAATGGTGACTTCCAAGTTTAGGGTTACAGGTGCAGACTTCAAATGGGTGAATCTAGATAATTTAAATAGCTAAAAGCATCTGTTTGGATCTTTTTTTAGAAAAACTTCAAATGTTGACTGTCTTAAACAGGATTTAGTCAATAAGAAGATAGTTTAGGATCATTGTTTGGCACAAGGTCCTAAATCTTCTTCCCATCCACACATTCTCATCTGGGCAGAAAGATCAATCTCTTAATTAAGCTAGGCTTTTATTTATCTGTCATCACTATTGTATTTGAATTCAACGTAAGCATTATAGAGACTTCTTTGAGGAGAAGAAGCAGCATTTCAGAGATCAGAAGGGCTGAAATACAAAGAAATTGAAATCAGAATTTTCCTTTTCAAAGGCCCAACATCAGGCACCAACTGTCTGATTCTTTCCAAATACTCAGGCTTTTTGATAGCTCTTCATCTGCCCAACCTTGATATCCATATAATTCTGCTAAAATCCATGCTTTCAGGTCATACACAGATCGAAATACATACTTTTAAATCAAATACCCAAAGAAAAGACAATAAATTATTAGCTTTGAATACACTGGTCTGAGTTACCTGCCTACTAACACCCAATAACTTTGTGGCCCAGCAGGATGTAGAGCAAAGGGTTTCACAAAACTTAGTTTCTCAGGGTTATGTTTACCTAAACTAGATGGGAGTTTAAAAATGGTAGTTTCATTCCCCATCTCTTCTGTATGCACTTTCCAGTTTCTGCAGTATGTGAGAAAAGAGATCCTGGACAAAACCCGTTTATATATAAATTAAAATATGTTAATGTAATCTTTGATCTGAATCAGGCAGCAGTTCTATGAGAAAAATAGTGTATGATTATGGAAAGAAAGACTGTATCATATTGCTGTATCATGTTGGTATGGGCAACATGAATTACATAATTTCCTAACATACTGAGTCATATAACCTATACCAGTATCTATAAATATATATCTTATGCTTTATCATGAACTGGGGACTCATACAGTCATTAACCAGACCTTCACACTTGAATTAGCAGACTAGAAATATCACCTGCTCTGCCTCAGAAAAGGAGAAGACACATTGTTTTCCAATGGATTTCACTAATATTTGGTGACATTTTTTTCACATCTTAGCTTCTCATCTGATGTGATTTTCATCCGTATTTGTTCTTAATTCCTCAGCTCTAGTAGTTTTAAGGTAGTTTAGTTCTCCTTCAGTGAGGCATGACTACTTCAAATTACTTTGCTTTCTTTTCACATTAATATTATCAACATTGACACAAGTGTTAGATCGCTACCAATAATATTCACCCTGATTTTGAAGGTGAAATTGCAACTATAAAAGCAACGTAAAAGAGTACTGGGACTTATCAGTGGCAATGCACACTCTGTAAAGTATCATTTAAAAGTTATTTCCTGTCTTTTCCAGCAGCACATGAGATCCCAGTCCAGAAGAACCTGTTCAGCAAGACACAAGCTACCCATACCTCCCAGAGAGAGTCCTTTCCTTGAACACCAGGCTCTGTGTGCCCACGCAACAGAGGGTTTTTTAACTGGTGTCTGAGAAAACACACACTAAAGTCAATGGAAACATTCAGAGTGACTTAGATGTCTTCTGACCAAGCCTTCACAGAATGTGAACAGAATAAAAAAACACCAAATGTCTTTGCTGTTATATAACTATTTTTTCTTCTTAAACCTACTTATTCCCAGATCACCTTAAAGGTGATGTATCATTAGTTCTGATTGGGTTTTTACTGGCCCTCACTTGCCAGTAGTGACCAAGCACAGAACTAAATCAATCTTTGTCAGCCCTGTAATTGAGCACTTCCCTAATTTATGAGACAGCTTTTCCATTAACAACAAAATCTTGAGAATTAAATAAAAACAGACCTTCACAACTGCTCCTGCATTGGTGAATGAAATAAAAACTTTGATAAATGTACGCCCTTTTTCCCAGTCCGACTTTGAAAAATTCTGTGTCACAGACCTAGGTCATATTCTGACAACAATTACGAACACTAAAATAAATAGTTGGCAATTCTTTGTTATGACAGTCTATGCAAAGTTGGGAGGTTTTGCCAACTAATACAGCAGTCTGTGACTGTGAATTATGTTATTGCAGTGTGTCTGTATGTATATGTATAGTTATGCGCCTTTCAGAGCATAACTTCTTTGTTTTAAATCTGATTCAACTGAGATGATGAAATTTTACACAGAGGGATGGAAGCATTACCATAAGTTTTGCTGGAATTTTTTCCGTTGTTAAATTAAAACATTCACACAAAACTCAACCTGAACATTTTCCTTTGGTCTTTCTAATGAAGCTTTGAATGTCTCATCAATTAAGACACTTAAACTAGACCAGATAAATCACTAAAAAATGCAAGAGCCATGACAGAGATGATGGATTGATTATCTAATAGGTATTTTCTTACATCTAAGGGATGCATCCCTGAAACTTACATTCATGTGAGTAGTTCATTGATGTCAATTGTACTCTTTCTGTCAAGCTTGAATCAAGCTTTATATTTTATGACTTTATGAAGTTAAAAATAATATTTAATAGTTTCCTTTTTTTTTTTTTTCCCCTATAGTTCTTCTCTCACGCTTACTGAACATGTTTGGATTTGGAAAAAAACTGTGATGTAATTACAGAACTTGTTGACAAAATATTTTCAACATCTCTTTGAAGAGAAAATGATTTTTTGAAGATGCTTACTTTGAAGAAATCCAGATACTGATTCTTTGCGATTTATTACACTTAATAAGGCCGCATACTTTTTAATTATTTTCGTTTATGCAAATGCACACACATATACTATCTAGAATACTGGCAGTTTCTAAACTGTGGACTATGTAAAGGTTTTGGACAAACCAGCATTAAGGCTTACACAGTCTCTCAGTCAAACTGAACTTGTTTTTTGGAAGCAACATCAGAATTGAGAAAAAAACTACATCACACATTGCAGAAGAAAAATAGAAAAGAGGAGTTTACTACCTTTTTTTTCCGGCCCCACTGGTAACAGATTTAAAATTTGAAATGTTTAAACTTTTACCATTACACATATTAAGCGTGTCTTTTTCTTCTTTTAACAGTTTGATAGTTAAAAAATATGGCAAGCATTTGTTATACATATGTACATAACCACAAGCACAACAGTCCGTGAATGTATGCTGGTAGAGCAGGAAAAAGGGGTAGAAATACTTCTAAATAAAATTCTTAACCCAAAATACAGAAGGAAGTTAATATCAGTATTTGATGTTCCAGAAATAGCACTATAGCATTTTAGTGGATATTCATCCATTTGAAGTGTTTTTCATATACAGTTAAAAAAAACATACAAAGATAGATTATCGTTGCATGTAAGTAGCATGAAACTGTCTAAAATCAAGCCTAAACATAAGTCCTAACATGTAAAATTTTGGAGTACTAGAAGGAAAATCAAAATTGGAATTGGAAGTATAAAGCAAGACTGTTAGATGGATAAAAATCCAGAACACACACATTCAATGGAAGTGAAAATCCTTGGAAGAAATCATCCTGACAGTGCAGGAACAGAAATGAGTCTTATAAGCTTCATACTGCTGGAAAAGGTGTTGGGAATTTGGTCTGTGTTCTATATGTAAGGTACCTCATTATTAGGCATCCCAATGTTCTCATATTCTCTCCAGCTGAGATCTGCCCTCCTTTTTGGGTGAAAGAGAAGGACAGCTGGGATTAGCATCTCTCTCTAGTATATTTTGAATCCTCCACCCTCGCTAGAGGGATAACAAAGACAGGACGCCTAGCTTTCACAACCTTCTGGTTGTGGCTCAGTGTTGGTCTTACTCCTCTAGATCTCAGACCCCACGCAGTCAGCTGCACTCCCATGCATACTGCTGTTGCTCTTAGTTCTCTAGTGGGAAAATTAGAGAAACAGAACGAAAAGGGAAAGAAAGAGGGCAAATGCAAAGTGGACCAAAATCCCTTCATGCAAATCTCTTCTTTAACAATGGCCAATGAATAAATTTTTTTTAACTGCCACTCTTTAGACACTGTAGATTTAGCTATTTCACCATCAGTTGCACATGCCTAGATTATATCAAAGCTTTACTTTTAGTATCCCCAGCCTATTACCTAAGTATCTTTTCAGTTGCAAATCTCTGTTGAGCACAGTAGTGGTCCAGGACCATAGCCCCCAGACCAGGATTACTTTACCATCCTGCAGCCAGCAATGATAGCTGTTCTTGTGTCTCTTCATACATAAGGAAGCTTTTTTTCTTCTGCATGCTTTGGGTCTCCAGAACTACTATGAGCTCCTCTACTGTCCACGGCTCCATATACTGAGGCAGTGGTTTGAACCATTTCGTAGCAACTGGAACAAACTTTGGTCCCTAACAGTAACTTAATGGCTCATTCAGAACAGGACAATTAGCTCTACAGTGGTTTACTCCCTTGATCAAAGATACAATCTGGAATTCAACTTGTTCTGTTGATCGTAATAGAGGTTCAATAAGGCAATGGTTAAGTACGAATTATAAACTATACTATAAAGAAACAGTCTTCCACTGAGTGATTCTGGAAAACCTTCTTTATGTCTGACATCTACAGTCCCAGCTTGCTGACCATTTGACTGGTTTCAGTTTAGATGTGAACTTTCCAAAGTTATAATGTTTAATTTAAATGTTTAACTTACTTCACACTCAGTGTATTATTGGATCTTGTTTAGTAATTACCAAATCACAGAATGGTTGCAGTTGGAAGGAATCTCTCTAGGGGTCATCTGATTCAACTCCTCTGCTAAATCAGGGTCATGTACAGCAGATTGTCCAGGGACATGTCTAGTTGGGGTTTAAATATCTCTATAGATGGAGGTTCCCTGACCTCCCTGGGAAACACGTTGCACTGTTTAACCACACTCACAGTAAAAAAGTGTTTTGTGTTCAGCTGAAATTTCATATTTTTTAATGTATTCCCATTGCCTCTTGTCTTGTCAGTGGGGTCTACTGAGAATAGTCTGGTTCCCTCTTCTCCATTCCCTCCCATTGGGTGTTTATACATATTGATAGAATCTCCCTGAGCCTTGTCTCCTTTGGGCTGAGTAATCCCAGCTCTCCCAGGATCTCTTCACACGAAAGATGCTCCAGTCCCTTGATTGTCTTTGTAGTTCTGTGCTGGACTTTTTCCAGTAAGTCGGTATCTTTCTTGTACTGGGAGCCCAAAATTTATGGAAGAAATCAGCAGTCTCATTCAAGCAAACTGTGGACAGGTCACCACTTTACAGAAAAAAGAACACTGTAAGTAGCACAAATGGGTACCTTTATTGGCTGTTTTTTTCTGTCAGGACTGAGATGGATTAGAAGAGAGGCTGAAATATTCTCTTACCCCTACTTTTTGTCTTTCCCTTTCAGTTAAGGCACGCAGTTTGTCGTCCCCCCAAGCCCTGCACACCCAAGAGTACTCATTCTGTGGATAAATAGAGGGCTTAAGTTTTCTGGGTTGTTAATCTGACACCTTTCACAGCACTAAATTGATTTAAAATTCTAAAAACAATTATTCATACATTGTATGAGGTATTTTCATTGGCACTGCATCAGAACAGTTTGTCCTTTGGATATGGTATTGTGTCAAAAGAATCATTACACTTTTTTGATAATGTTTTATCAGTGCTTTATGCAATGGTGAATTTTTCTCTTTGAAATGCTTAAAGAAGATACATTTTGTAAAATAAATGTTTACATTTCTAACAAAATATTTCAGCTTACAAGCTGTCAGTTTTAGAGGGTCAAAGGAGAGAAATAAAATCTTTCAACATTCTACCTAACATCTTTATATCTCTATGCACGCCAGAATTATTTTTAACAACTTTAACTGACTTATGATTTTAATAACATAATTTTTATGCAGGCTGACAATGTCTATGCCAAGTTTTAGCCTGATACAGATTAAAACAGCTAAGGTATAAACCCCTGAAAAATGGGGTTTATAATGGAAATGGCAACTGACCCTTAACTGTAACGGTGCTACCGGATGCTGCTATAATAAGCTTCCCTAGATGCCATGGTGTAAATGTATTAGCTGTACTAAGAGACCCACTCCTGGTATAATTATGTTAGGAACCAATAAGACAGCTCAGAAATCAATATGCTAAGACAGATAGAGTAAAGGACCATGGCCAGCAAACTGGGAATAGATTAGTCTGGCAGGTCCCTAGCTGAGCCATGAAGAAGGGGATATCTCTGCTGTTGTAAGAAAGCCATTAATTGTAAATTTTCCTGAACAAGGAACTTGAAGGGAGAGCTTAGGCTGTTGTTCATACCACTCAGTGTAGGCTGCAACTACTATTGATCAACAGTTAAGCTTTTTATTCTTATTTCAAAAACCAACAGTGAAAAAAATCTGCATGTGGAGAAAGAGGGTGCTTCTTTTGTTTTGTTTTATTTCTTAAAGAGACAGTCCTACCCATTCAACACTAGGTTTTCTCTTTTAATTTGGTTTAACCATTTTAAAAATAACAGGACACTAAAATTTTGCCAGGTTTCCGTTACTAAAAGCAGCTAGCCCTGTAGAACTGCACTAATTATCTAGTCAATAAAATTCTACAAGTGTGATATGATTGATATGATGTGATAAAAATAGGTACTGCTCTTAACAGCATTTTTAAAGAGTCAAATCAAATTAACCTGTGCCATTAAATACTATCACGCTCTGCAATAATTAAATCTATGACAACGAGAATTTTGCTGCTGCTAATTTTAACTAATTTCAGTTGCTTTTTTTCTGGCTTTTTTCAACGTAAGAGAGTAATTTGCTTGATAAACAGAAACATAGTATAATTCAGTGACAGTTCTAGGAAAAAAATAAAAGAAATGGAAAGGAAACAAAGGACAACCTTTTGTGGTTACAGTATGGCACATCTGCTCATGTCCAATCAAACTTTCAAAAGCGTAGTAGTAAACAAAAGCAGCCATCAAGCAGGGATAAAGTCAGAGACATAAGTGGTTTGAATGAGTGTGCAATTTCTGCCCATATGACCATCCTGACACAATTGCTCTAATTTTCTTTCCAGAAATGACTGATAAAAGATTTAGGTAATTGCTATGGAGACAGACTTCCTTCCATCACGGGGTATCTTGAATAATACAGCCTCAGGGTCATAAGATGGAGTGTCAGTTTCTGCAGAGTCCTAAATTAATACTTGTCCCTGTTTCAGCTATACTTCCTGTACATCTAATGAAGTGAATGTAATTTATTTTGACAATGTATTGAAAATCACTTGATCAAATGACTATTCTGTAATGAACACAAAACACCATATAGCCTTGAAAACCATACCTAAAAAAAGACAAAAATACACATCAATTTTTCAAAGCACATATTCCTCTCCTCTTGCAAATGTTGCATGTGTTCAACATAAAATAAAATAGTTTCTAAAAGCTCAGTGATTCATGTGATTGCTAGAAAAAGAGCTTTCTCTGATGCCTTAGTTCAACCTGTGTCCTTTCAGCTCCTGACCTTGTCCTCTGTAATCAAAGTTAATTTACCTAGGTGATCTCTGTACTCCCAAATATTGAGTAGTACTCAGAAAGAAATTCAGAAAGCCTCCTCAAAAGCTAATGATTAGTAAAGAAGTTTTAAAAGTACTGTAGATCAGCTCCAATGCAAACTAAAGTTCATGCATGAAGAGTTTTTGAGGCAAATCTTACACACCCACTCACAAGTAAAATTTCATCACTTCAGACAATCTGTAGTCCACTGTCTGGAGTGTTATGACACATTCAACAGCTAATGAAATCAGGTGGGTACAAATGAAAGATACCTACACAGCCGTCATATATTGCTCACAATTATAGAAGCTATCAAAAAGCCACAATTTGTGCCATTTCTAATGACAAATATTCCTTCTGCAGGATTGTGAGTGCTTTATAACATTTAATTTTAAAGCATGTGAATTTTTTTAAAGACAAACACAATCATTTTCAAGCACTCAACATGAAATAAAAATATTGGTCATTATTTCCTTTTCCCATTCTTTTAGATGAAATGTCCAAGACACATTTTTGAAAAAAACAGTGCATCCAAAATGTGCATGAAGTGACTGAAGATGTTTTGAAAACAAAGTAAACCTGTCAAGAGCTTGCCCAGGCTGCCAATGTAAAGGCAAACAACTGTACAATGGCAGCAGAGAGGCACTGTGTTGTGTTTAAATACAGTCAGGCAGAAGCCAGTGGATAATGCTCAGTAATGGGTTAATCAATACTTATTATGGTTTTATTGGTTCACTAAAGAGAGAACAGAACCTAGTGAGCACAGAGTCGAAAAATCACTGCATCTGATCTAGATAACATCTTCTCTCCCTTAGGGATTTCCCTATTCAAGAATCCAATTTACCATGCCTGATTGACAAGGATTGGATCCTAGGGAATCACATAACTCTTTTTAGGACCCAATAAAATCCTAATGGATTTGTCTGACCGGTCAGGAGATTCAAGTTTTACTAAACTGAGGGGCTTTGTTGCAATTAGCCTGTATTCTACTTGCAGTTGAAAAACTAAGCTATTAAGAGTCATTGCTTTCTAAAATGCTGGAGTCATGCTGGGTTGTGAATGCCAGATAGAGTTACCTTTCTTTGCAAAAGGAGGCTGTTACAATGGATCACAAAATTCAGAAAGCTTAACGTTAAATCACATTAAATTGGTGACCCAAATGATGAAAAATAGTATCTTTCAAGTTAAGGGCAATGCTTTTTTCTGCATATTATGCTATTAAAAAGATACTATACAGCAGATTTCAGCCTTTGAAATACATTCTTAAGAATAAATGCATTATTTAAACTAGAATATTTAACACTTAAAAACCCAGACTAAATAGATGAAGGCATTGTGCTTGAAATCCTTTGTGTCAGTCTGTTAATCATAGTGGAAAATTATTTGCTAATGTTTCAATTTTGTTGATATTATTTTTTCTTTTCTTTTTTATTCCGGTGATGTTTGTATTTAAAAAATATTGGTTCAAGACTGAGCATCTGCTTGTTTCACTCAGAGCCTTAGCCTGCCATGCAGTAGTAAAAAGGGCATAAGTTTTGAGAACTGAAATGTTGTGGCAGCCTATTTCTGGCCTGTAAAAGTAACTAGAATGCTGTAGACTGGATTTCAAATATTGAGTATCACAGTCTTACATTAATGGTCTAACCTATACCAGACCATGTTTCACCTGCATGTCCCAAGTCTAGTGATTCTTCCGTAGCATAATTGAAATAACATATTCTTATATTTTCTAAGTACCAAGTTTACATGGGCAGCACCTGTCATGCCAGCTTACTGCTACGAAGGTACATATGACTTTGTCTCCTACATGAGAAAAATAGAAGTTATTTAATACGTCATTTAGTGATTAGAGTCATACCTGACAGTTTGCAAAAACTCAGCAGCTGTTACTTTCTGTCCCTTTCACACCATCTTGTTCCTTTCACACCATCTATGTAGTGAAAAAGAAATATTGTATCACTTAATAAATGATCTTCATTTATACTGCAGTTCTTAACTGGTTTAGAAAATAATATAAAGGCAGAAATAGCTATAAAAAGATTAAAAGGAAGCATCAGGCACATATTAAGGCAATATAAATTTTGATCTACAAATGTCTCCCTTTGGAAGGAAAAAATGAAGAAATAACAAGAAATCCTTCAAGATGATAGAGTTTGCCAAGAATATCAACACAAATTTGGCAAACACTCAGTGTTCTGCTTCAGACTAATGTCACATGTACTATGCATCCTTGTTACCTCCCAACCACATTGAAATATCTGGAGTAGGAGTTCTACAAAAAGAGTGAAACTTTTAAGTTGTAATATGCTTTACTGTGATGCTTTCCTTACTCAGAAGAGAAAGGAAAAAAGCTCCTCTGAGGCCTTGTTTGCAGCTTCCAAACATCTTTCTTTAGAAACCCCAGCCCATGCTTCATCTGTTTTCACAGATGTCTGTGGACAGATTAAGACTTGTATCACTGAACTTCAGCTAAAAACAAGTCGTTGAAGAGAAGAATTTATGCATCTAAAATACTTCTGCAATCAATGGAGAAATATGAACATCTTTCTTTGGAAGGTGCTTAGTCTCCTGCTACAGTAGGGACCACAAATGTCTCTTGAAAGTGCGTATATGGATGGAACTCAGGTGGCCAGCTGAAAGCTAAAATAGAACTTTTAAATTGCTAAAATGGAACTACATACATCTGTCCCACAGTCATGAAGGTGTCTGAGGGAGAGGGAATAACTAAAGAACAGTAAAATCCTCTATAGATTTGAAATATTTTGTGAACACTGGAGCTTTTTTTGAAGTTCAAATATTTAAATGCCTTGTCTCTATCTTTTATAGTTACATGTATCTAGACATCTAATAAAAATTCCTAAGGAACTTCTTTAGAAAATATTCCTCACCCACAGATCATCTAATTTTCAGGTCATAGTGACTGATTTTATGGAAATTTAATGCTCAAGGAAAGTATATATTGGACAGAACTAGAGCCTGAAGTATTTTATTCATTTAAAACAACGGTGTGGTTAATGACAAGTCAGTTATCCCATATCATCCCCTTATTGCGCCTTGTTTTCTGGTAGGTTTTCAATCCTTCATAGTGTGGAGCATATTTTAATAGACAGATTATTTAGAGTCTGCCTTACCTCTCCAAAATCCACTTCCCTATTTTGACTGCCTGACACTTCTCTGGTAACTAGACTAATCTCTTCCAATGAAAATTTATGTTAAGAAAGTATGTAGATCAAAATTTTCAAAAGTCAATATTGGACTGGAATAACTGACTTGATACACAGAGGTACTCTACCTTTTTAGAGAGGTAATTTTATTTTTATTTCCTTCTTCTGAAAATCATAACATTTCTTACAGATTGTAGTGTGCATGTAAGATATCTCCAGATCTCTTTGGAAATTCTTTTTCATTTTCAAAATTGAAAGAAAACTGCAGATATTAACAAGTTCTCACTTCAACCTTTAAAGCACTTCATTTGGTTCTCAAAAACTATATTGCAATGAAAGAGTGAATATGATTATTTATTTCAATTTCTCTCCGAAAAATGTCTCTGGTTTCAGCATTCCCAACCCTTTCAGTGTGGAGGTGTGATTGTCAGACATGTTTCGGCCAAGTTGTTCCAACTAAATGCGTCAGTTAGAATCCAATAAAAAGAACCCAAGGAGGTTCCAAATAACATTAAAATTTTCAAATTGGACTCCTAAAATATAGTTCCAGATTCTATGTAGCTGTACACAGAGTACATAAATTCTCCTGGACATTGAGTCTAATCTATAATTCCAAAAATCAGTCTGATTATCCATGGGTGCCAAATACTGAGATACATTAATTTGGACACCTAACCTTGAATTTCATTGTTTTCCTTAATAGTAGAATTTCTTAACATTATTGAGATGCAGCTTTCTGTCTGTGACTATGAATTAATTGTCTGTCTTTATTGCTTTCTGATGTGAAGAGGGTATGGATACCAACTATTTATTCTCAGGATATCTATTTCAACTAATATTTGAAAATTATTTTTAAAGGATCTAAACTTTCTGTCAAAAGTGAGATATTTCCTCTTGTTTTCTATGATCAGCCTGTTCCTTTTTAAAATGTAAGTTTATTCGTAAAGAGTTTTAAAAAATGGGGGCTATTTTCCTTTTCATCACCAGTTGAAATGGAAAATAAAAGTGCTAAACTTACTTGTTGCAAACCAAATTGTAGCCCTACACATACAATGCACATTACACTCGTAATTTTATACACATATATGTGCTTTTTTTGCCTTTTTTTTTTTTACATATACTTAACGCAGTATAGGGGCTTGCTAGAAGAAATAAAACAAGTACAGAAGACATTATGCCTTATGAAGTAGCCTGCTGTGTTATTTTATTGATGATTCATTCATTTTTGTTTGCTTTCTTTAATGACTGTTCGTACAAAGAGGCTATGACCTTTTAAAACTGTACCATACATTTTATTGCCTTTTACTTGAATATTTCTTCACACTTACTTTGTTGTAGTAATAAATAAGTTCATTTAACATCAATTAAAACAAACAAAAATTATATATTTCTGCCTTTTAAACTTAAGGCACCATGTCTAGTTTGGGTCCCTTCACCTGCCAAATGAATGGTATTAAGAAAAAAGTATGTATCAATGTTGCAGTAAAGAAAGTTCAAATTTAGGCCTTTTTTCTCATGCTAAAGCACAGGTGCTTCAGATACACCTAATTATAGCAGTAATTAAAGTTATTACCTTACCTGTTTATTCAAGGGCACAAGGACTTCTAATGGGAACAAATCAAGATATAAAGAGTTGCTGTCAATTAGGCTTGAAGGCTTGAGGAGATAATGAAGGAGGTTTGGAGTCGGGTTTCAGTCCTGTACAATAACAAAAATAGTAATTCAGCACCTCTTACTTTTCCTGGAACCATCCCAACAGTTCAGGAGAAGAAAGACAAGAAGATTACCTGGGTAACATGATCTTAAGAGTACCAGAGAATAATGGTGTTCTGCTGTAGCCACATCTATGGCAGAGCCTGCTGCCAACAGAAGATGGGATCACTGCAAATATAAGCCCGTCAAGCTGAGAACAAGAAATCTGTTCAGCTTCTTGTCACAGATCCTGTCAATGTAGTGCAGGCCAGAGAAGGACAGGTGAAATGTGACTCTGCTGTGGGCAGTGCACTCGTGAGTCCTTGTCTTAGTAAAATGGTATGACATGACTAGTGCTACTTTCACAGAGGCATAATTTAGGAGTGACAGTACATTGAAAATATCCTTCTGCTACATGTTTTCTTAGACAGTGTACCTCCATTAAAGTAAGGAAAGAGGAACTATTGCAACTATAGGGCAAGATAAGTGATTTACTGAGCTTCTATACTTGTTCTATCATTAGTTCTATCATTGTGAACCTAGCAGGGTCAAATATGTCATACTGTCTGGGAAAATTCCTATTGGATTGCTTATTGGCTTTAATAGAATGGTGTACATGCACATAACACAGGTTAGATAACTACAGAGGTTGTTTGTATATTACCAGCCAACTGAAAATATCAACTGTGCATCTCTTAATGAATTAGATTAGTCACACATTTTAAATATTCTGTTCTTGTTGTCTGATTTCATTATGGATATTTTACAGCAAATTATTAGGAATGTTGCTTGATAAGTTGGAAGATAGTATATTTCAGTTTTAGCCATTATATTATGTTTGTGTGAAGCTGATACTTCCAAATATTAATGAAAACGCAGAGACCCTTACAAAAAGTAACTGCATATAACAGGGAAAATTAAATAATGGGAAGGAAATACTTGTATTTTCCTTTTTGATCTGATAGTTGCAGGTCTGCAAAGAGAGGAAAACATTAAATCGGGATAAGAGTCTCTCTTTTATTGCAGTGTCCCACAAATAAACAAACAGATTTATATGCTAGCGCGGTGGGAATTTACAGCAGTAGGTGTGTAATACATGGTTAGAATCTCTTCACACCAAAGTGAAACACCAGCATACCATTGATTAAAGCCAGGGCTAAAACACAGGATTTCTTCACTATTTCAGTAAGTCTGATTTTCTTCCAAAGAAAATTTGAGAAATATGTCGTAGTTTTATACCTAGGTGCTCCACAAGCTACACATTTATAGTGTAGTTAAGGGGGATTGGTCTCACTGGCCAAGCCATCCCACAGTGCTAAGTTCCCATTACTTTCATTACTATGCTTATTTTCCCAGCCCGTGATGCCCCTTAAAAAGCCATCAGGAAACAAATGGGGTCTGGATGTTAATTTCAAGCCAGGACCTTGCAAACAGATCCATTCACACATGTCCCACTGATTTCATTAACTTTGCAAGATGCAGAATTCAGGCCCAAAGGGTTATGTTAATTCTGTATAGGGACTTTGAGGAAGCTCTCCAAGATTAGGGGAGGTGTGAAATAGGTTTCTTCCTTCAATATGCTGAAGCTCTTCTGATGTTGTCTGGGTCACACTAAAGAAGATTAGAACCTCAGGGAAAATTTTAGGAGAGCGTTTTATTTACAGATAATTCTTATCTTTTATTTACTTTCTCTTCCTGCCACTCTGCTCTTTTGTTAGAAGAAACATCAGCAAAACCACAGACTCTTTTGTAATTTCTTACTGATTACTCCCTAGCAAATGTCCTAATCCTCTATTTATTATATCACAAGAGGTTATTATAGAAATTACTGAGGTTATAAAATAGGTTATGATTTTATTCGTGCAACAAGCACTAGAAAGAAGTGTATACTAGGTAAATATGTAATTTCTACTTTTAAAGTCAAGAGGTTTCATGTAAATACAGTCAAACTTGCAGCATTGACTCATGGACAAACACTACCCCAAAAATCTTCCCATTGAATCATGGTTTAGATTCCAACTTCCACAGCAGCAGAGACCAATCTTTTCTGAAGAGGAAAGAAGCGTTAGTAGACTTTTCACCTTGTTCAAAATTCGAAGACTTCTCTGCCGTGAGGTGAGTTATTAAGGGAAACCTTGAAACTTGGCAAACATACAAACATACAAACTTCTTACTTCAAGTCCTGAATTTATCTAGCCTAAGGCCTAAAATACAGATGCTCGAACACAAGAGCAGAAATCATTCCATTTACCACCAACAGGAGGCCACTTCTTCAGGAAGTGTCTGTAGCCAGGCAACATTAAGCATAAGGCACAAAACAGCAGATCTCACATCACACCTGTGGTAGACAAGCATTCATCCTCTTGCAATGCTCTGACTTTGAAGTCCTGCATTCTGGCTCCTGCTTCCACACTCATGTGTGTGCACATGTATAATATTTTGCATGAAACTCTTATCTGAAAAAACCAACTAACAAGGAGTAGGAAGTTTCAAACTCTTAGAGTAAGGATGGGCTAAATTTCAGGACTGATACTTTTTGGACAAGTACCCTTCTTTTTGTGATTGAAAACATTCCATATGCTGAAGAGTGAACTTCACAATGACTGTCCCCTCTTGGGCATCCTGCAGGTGCCTGACCACTTCAGCTGAGCTTCCTTGGTGTACATTGCACCACAGTGTCTGCACAGAGAGATGCAGTCTGAGCAAAGGCACAACCAGAGAGTTTCAGATTCTTCTAGTCAGAAGAAGTAGACTTCCCATGACATTTACTTTCTTACTATGACTAATTTAGATTATAATTTCCTCCATACAGGGATTTTAAAATAAGGTCTTCTGCATACCATAAGGTTCCAACATTCTCAAAGTAGGAGTAGAAAACAGACTATATATGAAGTTTCAGGGACAATTGCTTCTGAATGTTTTGTTTTTCCATTGTTAGTCAAAAATCTTCTGAAGGCAATATGAGACACTTGCATGAGTAATGATCAAACCTGGACTATCTACTATCTCATCTATATTTTACATTTTTTAAGAAGGTTCTTCCTTTCCTCACTCTTAAACATATTCGGTTCACCATATTTTTCCTTCTTGTATCACTATATTATTCTTTTTTTATATATACAACAGATCTCAATATATTCCTTGTAACTTAAATATCTGAAAGCATTTAAAAAATCAGTCTTGTGACAAAGAATATAGCACTGATATTATTGATAGGGTTAGCAAAATTAAATACATATACTCTCTAAATTTTCTCATTTTGCTTGAAGCTCTCTTTCCAAGGTGATTCTGCTTGTTCCATAAGAGTAATCTCTGACAAATTTGCCTTCATTTGTTTATTAAAGTGAATGAATGTCATTTTTTCTAGGGAAAATTCCTCTTTGTGAAAATACTGAATTATTGGCACCATATACCTTCTTGATAATACCTATTCCCACTTAAGTGCCATAAGAAGAGAGTGAAGGATAGTAAGACATGAAGTCCAGGGCACTCAGAGCAGACATCACGACAAATTATGTAACATCAAGCACTTGGGAAACCCATGATGATTGTTTGGAGTGTCAAAATATCTGCAGACTGTAACAGGAAAGAGCTGCCTGCTTTCTCACTTTGTTTTTTAAATATTCCATGCACTCTTTGAAGGCAGTCCCATGACAGCAGACAACAAACTGAACTTCAAAGAAATAATGGATTCTGACATAGTGCATGATTTTTTTCACTTTTCTTGAATTTTCTCCAGTTTTACACTTTCCTGGACAAGAGGCAATATGCCAAAAGGGCACAACTTGAACTGGTCAACAACTGGGTGTTTGATTCCTTTTCATGTTGCAGAACTGAAAGCGATAGATATTCTGTTCTTTTTCACTTTAAAATTGCTCTTGATTTGTGCATGCAAAAGCACAAGGGGCAAATATAGACTGCCTTTGCCACAATCTTCTCTTGCTAGCCTGCTTATAGGTGAGATCATTTTCGTTACCATGATGATGTAGAATCTTGGTTTTTTCCTTAGTAACCCCTAATTGTCTTTTTCTAATAAAACAACAAGTATATGCTGCCCCCAAGAAACAGTGCATTTAAAATAAACATAGGGAAAATAGGCAGCCAGATCATTGCTGGCCATCCCCAGAAGTGTCACAGTTGGTCATACATGGACTGAATTTTGTGAGGTGCTAAACACTGTGCCTTCATTGGCCTCACATTGCAAAGACAGCTCTCTAGGAGATGTGGGCTGTTATATCATGTTCTTCTACTGCAGTAGATCAGGGATTAAAGATCAATATAAGCAGCTTTGAGCCTCAATGTCATTTGCCTAAACACATACTATAGAAACAGGACAAGAATGGAGTTTGTCATGTACACCTCTCTCCTAGAGAGAAGCTGGAAGTGCCCTCTTACACAGTGCAATTTACCCTGAGTGCAGATTGCATTACAAAAGGGTGAATGGCCTCTACAAGGCAGCTATTCCCACTCCTTTGCAGATGCATGGGGAGTGAGTAATGTCTGGCTATGACCCTTGCCCTGACATACTGACCAGCAGAGCCTGGCTGGTGCAGAGAGAAGAAATCATCTGTACCAGGTAAAAGGCTAATGCAGTTTATTTTCTTCCTGGAGCAAGGGGTAATCAGGGACTATATTGTGACTCTCTGAGTCATGGTTCAGACCCTGATCTCTGGAGACAGGCAGAGAACTGCTAAAGATAATTCAGCAGTGTGCCCCACGAAAACAAGATGTTAAATACAGAATAGAACGCTACATTTTAAGGATCAGAAAAACTACTGAAAAATGTGCAGGAGATGCGTGCTAAATGGGGCAGCCTATTTTCTTTGGTGTGACTTAGCTCTCCTTGTAACTACAGCGTGCTCTGCCTTGCCCATGTTCCTGCATTGTCCCAGACACTCTGATGAATTCTACAACTACATTGATTGTAACTTCCAGTAGTTATTTTTCTAATTAAATATTTCACATTTTTTCCCAAAAAATCAAAAGATAGGCCTGAGTATAAGCATTTCAAATACATCTCTTTCATCTCATTCCTAATAAGATATAGAGTTCTTATACGGGAGATATTTATTCAACATATCCTCCAGTTAGACCCAAAGGCTTTATTAACATGGTTCTATCTGTTTATGAATAACTACAAGATTTGTATTCAGATGTTCTTTAAAATTTTAAATAATATGCTTTTCCAGGTTTTTAAATCGCTAAACGTATTTTCATTTATGCTGTTGATTTATGTCAACCATCAGTATAGACGACATAATTAACTGATTTTTTTTTTCCCATGTTGTGAAACAAGAATGGTCACTGTTGCTGGAGTGATATGGTGGTCAAGAGATACAAATATCAATGTACAGATTAGACGATATCCTCCTGAAAATGTTCCTGAATGTAAATTATTATTCACCAAACTTGTTCTAGTACATTTAATGAGACTGCTTGGAGGAGTGTAGATTACTTGTATGATAAACATATTGCAAGATCTGGCCAATATACATGAGGCAATATTATATCAAACTGGAGATTCTATGTGAGATAGGCATATCTCTGTTCCCCTCAGGGTGATGATCATTCAAGGGTGTGCCTAATGCATCACAGTACTTTTATTTTTTGCACTCTGAAAAAGTACAGGGAGATTCAGTAACCATGTAGTACAAGGCTTTCTTTTACTATTGTTGATTAGGGATCAGGCTGACTGTTTCCTTCTCTGACATCATTTTATTGCAGTTTTCAAACAGACACTTCGCACTTCGTGTGAACACTAACCATAATTTCTGTCACAATTCGTTAAGATCGAACAAACCCTCCTAAGGCTACTGACGAAACTTCAGCAGTTAATATTCAAAACATGAAAATCTAGGCTTGGATTCTAATTTGCTACTGATGCAATATTAAAGCAATATATGTATAAAATATTAACGCTGTATTTGTTCTGAATTTATTTTATTTAATTTTTTACACACAGATAAAACCCTCGCGGCCTTAAAACAACATGTCTCATTTTCAAGGATGTCCTGGGGGGCAAACAGACAAGGAATATACACAGCTCGGTAACCTGAACAATAGTGTGGTAGAGGAACTGGGCTGAAAGATATACTCTTTCATGAGCAATAAGGGTTTTGCTGATAAAAATAAAAAAGTCGTCTTATCTTTTTGACCAGTTGATAGGATATAATTTCTAATACTACACCCTTGAACCCATCCATAGAAGAAGAAGCCTGGAGAAAACTTGGAGATAAGGTCCTTCACTTATTCCATCATTATCAAGAAAAACTCAGATGTACTTTTTTGACAGAGCTTTCCTTTTCAATAATCAGATTAAGTCATGTGTAAGAAGTTTTGTGCATGCTAATTGTTCTGATCAGGAATGAAATTTTGTGAAAATTCTGCCTTCATCAGTAATGATGTCAGAGTTTGAAAGTTTAAAACTCAAAAACAAAAAGGCTTAGTATTAGACTAATTAACAGTGGTTTAGTACAGTTCAGAAAATGCTAAGTTCTTTTTAGTGTCGCTTCTTAATTTTTCTCCTCACAAAGATAAGATATGCTGTCAATATTTGATTTTTGGACAGGGCCTGCTCAATATTCATGAAGCCCAGTTCCACTGATTTCTGACACTTATTTAGAGATGTGGAGAAAAATAAAAAGAAACTTTTTGTCTGTTTCTCTATGCCCCGCATTCTGCTATACTCAGCAGCTGCAGTAAAGTTTCCAGCTATCAGTGTAGTGAGGTCCTAGAACAGTAGTGGTGGCAAAAATAATAAACTGCATTTTAAATGGAGTTTAATAAGCTTATGAAAAAGATTATATGATATGGCTTCCTGGAATACCAGAGGCCTGAAACTGATGATCTCAGTGATCCCTCCCAGACTCATGTTCCTAAATTTGAAAGACTTTTTTAATATTTGTGTTCTTAAGCTGTATAAAAATGCTAATAATACTTCATTTTCTTAAATTCTTTCCTTTATTCAATCAAGTGACTACATTCTGAGTTGTCGACACACCACCATAGTATGGGTTATATAATGACTGAGTTACAAAAGCACTTTTACAATGCATGAAACAAGGATGGTGATGAGTTCATCTTCCAAACTACACACAAAAAACCCCACCTGGTAAACTAGTTGGGGTACAAGGACTCAAGTTCTGCACAAAATTTTCAGTGATTGAGTAACAAAAATCAGATACATTTAGATATCATTCATCATTTTGCAAATCACTTCAGGCATGTTCTTATGAATTGTCACCTGTCTGTCAGTCCTGAGATATCCAAGATATAACACTAATACTGTGAATGTTCCAAGCAAATTTTCTTCCATTTGCAGTGTAAGTAATTAGATTTACTTGAAGTTCTGTAGGATATGGAGGAGTCCTGAGCCTTTCTACCCACAGGATATTAATAGTAACAGTATTCCTTATTCATTGCAGCCAAAGGTTACTCCTACATTCTCCTATATTTGCACCCTTGTTTTTTGAGAAAGATAGCAGCCAATGAAAAAACTTACCTAAGTGGCCTATTTCATGTCCTGTTTTGCCTCAAAGCTGCCTTAATGGTGAAAAATAGGGAGGGTTTTCCGACAGACTCTGAATATGCATCATCAGATTGGACATGCTAAATCTGAGTTATAATAAAGGGAAGAAAAACAAGGAGAATGTTCTGGACCTAACTGGAGACTAGTTATCTCAAGATTGTTAATATAAGAAAGTAGACAATAAACAAGGAATAAAATTAAGTTTAAACATCAGGATGCACAGGTTTAACATAAAAATTGTCTTATGTAAGCTGAGTTGGATCTTACATAGGAAATGATAACAAAAAAATGAAGTTATTTAACCATTTTAATTAAAAAGAAGAAAAGAGAGTAATGGCACTGAAAAAATATTGGACAAAAAAAAAAAAAAACCCTGAATCTATCCCAGAAACTAAATCAACCTCTTTGTTCAGTTTTCAATGGGTGTGTCAATGCTAAATCTGAAAAAAGATGACAGGATCACTAGTGAATTAAGAAAATGCAAAAGAAAATTCAAGCACCTGAAGAAGAAGCAAAGCTCTAGCAGTTTATTGAACTAAAATCAAATCAGATTGTATGATGTCATTGTAGAAACCTGAAAGAGCTACCATAAGCTATTGCAAGATCTTGTACTAAATCTTTTAAATAAATTTATCAAGTCACAACTCTACCATTTTAATGTAAAATAGGAAATGTAATTTCCCAATTTAAGAAAGGGCAATAAAAATGACTAAGGCACTGTTACAGAGTCCCCCTAATTTGATTACCATTTTATACAAGGCATTAGAATGAAATGTGAAAAGGGAAGGAACTTAAGCAGCAAGGGTTATAACTACAGAGCTTCTCATAGAGCTCACACCTCTATGTGGTTGTGTATCACTGTTGTATTTGGAAGCCACTCCTGCTCATTCTTAGGGAATTAATCTGAGTGGTTGTGGTGGGTTAACCTGTCTGCCACATGCCCACTCAACTGCTCTCTCACACTTTCTCCTCAACAGGACAGAGGGTAGAAAATAAGATGGAAAATCTGATGGGTCAAGATAAAGACATCAAGATCAGTTACCAACTACTGTCAGGGTCAAAATACACTTTGGAAAAATCAATCTGATTTATTGTTAATTAAAAATAGAGCTGGGTGGTGGGGAACTGAGACAAAACTAAATATGCTTTCTGCATTCCACACTCTTCTTCCCAGCTCAACTTCACTCTTTAATTCCCAACTATTTTACCTTCTCACCCACCTACTTAAGTGCTGCAGGTGGGATGGGGGATGTGGCCAGTTCATAATGGTACATATCTGCCACGCCTTGACATGTAAACCCAGCACTATGCTGTGTGTCTATTTTAAAAAAAGTGTCAAGTTCTTATAGCTATTTTAACTTAGTCTTATTGAGTAGCATACATGTGTTTAATTCTATGTAATATCATAAGTGTATACTCAACATGTATCTTCCAGGAAAAAATAATCATCAAAACTAATGTATGTGTGATATAAATTAATATTTTCTTCAGTAACTAGTATTTCAAAGAGTTCTTAAGATTTCTAGTTTGTTTGCTCTCTTTAATATGAACAAAAGATTGAGATTAGGTTTAAGAAAAAAAATTCTTCATGGAGAGGGTGGTGAGGCACTGGAACAGGTTGCCCAGAGAAGCTGTGGATGCCCCATCCCTGGAAGTGTTCAAGGCCAGGCTGGATGGGGCTTTGAGCAACCTGATCTAGTGGAGGGTGTCTCTGCCCATGGCGGAGGTGTTGAAATTAGATGATCTTTAAGGTCCCTTCCAACCCAAACCATTCTATGATGATGCTGATAAAAAATTCTCAGAACTGTAAATTTGTTGATAGTGGTGGTAATAGACTGACCGTTCAGATTTCTCGATTTTCTTTAATTCATTATTCAAGGGGAATAAAGGATTAGGTCTTTAGGTATATTGGGCAGGCTCATTAAACTTACTCGAAAAATGCAATAATGCCCTAAATGGACATGTGAGATTTCTGAGAATTCAGAAATGGAACAGTTGATGAGTTTTGAGCCAGATTGATAAGACACCATTTCAGTGTTACATTTGGTAATGTTTTCATATTAGAATATGTGTTCAAGTGCTGGAGTCTGAAATAATATTTGTTTAAATAATAGATAGGTTGTGGATACTGTTGCAGACTTTCCTACCTTGCCTCAATAACATTACTGTCAGACTAGGAGGATATATACTAATCATTCTGAATTAGCTATTTTTTCATGTGCTTTCTATTGATGTCTTCCAATAGGACTATAACCAGTAAAACCTCTATAATACTAGGAGGACTTATACTAGGAGTGTGTTTCATGCTTAGTGGTCATCCTTAAAGCACCTGCATTCAACACTGAAAGGAACCTGACTACCCCATGTTATTTTTTCCGTGTCCCACATTTATAATAGAAAATATCTAAAGATAAAGAAATCAAGTCTAATTTGCTGCCACAGTAAATATTGCTATTTTTTAAATGTCAATATTGTTGCCATTGTGTTGATTGTTGTGTTGCTGTTTAAGAGAAAATCTTCTTGTTGCAAACAAACAATTTTGCAAATATTTCTTTCCTTTACTATGCAGTGTCTTGTTTTGTTAAGTCTTGCATGAAAGACTAAACTTCAGTGAACAGGGATTTTGTCTTTCCAGGTTTTTTTGAAACATATTAAATACCTTAAGCATTGTAAAAATATAATAATCACTACCCTAACTAAAAATAGGAAGATCCTAGTGAAGGGTTTTAGTCTTCTAAAACATCTAACAAGAAATGAAAGATTCATTCATCACTCAAATTTAGGAAAAAATAAAAGGACCTTCATATTTAAAGCCAGAGGTTGTAAGTATGTTTGAATACTGAAAACAAAAATCACACTTTTATTCAATTGTCCTGAATGATGACAATAATAAATAATTTTTGAGTTATCTGAAAAGAAATATTAGAAGTGAGCTTATACCAAATACTTGAGAAATGCTGAGGCTGCATTTTAAACACTGATATGTACTGTACTGGATTAGTACAAGCCTTAGAAAAATGTATTCATAAAAAGGAAAAATTGTTAAATTGTTCATTTCATCACTAGGTTTTTGTTTCAGTAGCCTTCCTTTCTGTTCCAGTGTAGGTGTATACAGTTTTTGTTGGCATGGTTTAAAGTCTAACCATTGGCTATGAAAAAGCTCAATAAATCAATAGCAATTGTTATGATAACAAGTGGGACACTGTGGAATGGCAGTTGTAGCATTATGCATGAGTAGAACACTGACTTGTTGGGGTCTATTAAGCTAGTATTTATCTATGATTACATAGAGAATTTAGTCATAGAGATGGAAGCTGGCAATTATGATCTAATAATCAACTTACTATTCCATAAAGATATAATAAAGGTAGAAAGAATCAATCTATATCTTTGCACAGTTACAAATAGCTCTATGAACAATACTGATGTGTGGTTTTCATTTGTCATGTAAAAAAAGAAACTGTAAAATATAGATCAATATATACTGGTAGGGAAATGGTATGAAAATATGAAGCAAGCTCAGTAGTCCTGAAATATATTAAATTTAAATCCAGGTAGAATGAAGGCATATTTTTCAAGGAATAATTAGTTGACACTTGTGCTTACAGTCCCATCAACCACATCTGAAGAGACCTCCTAGAATTAGGGAAGGATAGGTAATACTCCAGGAAAGCTCTTTGTATTCTAGAGGTTGCCTTTTCAGCTGCTGAACGTATTTGAGAGGCATCTGTTCTTTATAAATGAGACCATGTACACCAAATCACTACATGTATGTTACCTGAAACTTCACATATGTCTTTGGTTACTGCATTAAAGTGTATTAATGAATCCGTTACACAATCCTGGTCAGTGTGATATGGACTGGTCAATGTTTCTTCTTGGGCTAAAGAACACAGAATAGGTTTGTTTCTGCTGTAAAAAGGTTTACTAGTAAAAGCAGACATTTTTGTGCCAGAGATGAACTGTTTTGCTGTAGTTTATCTTTAGATATGTGTGAAGTAAACTCACAGTTCTTCAAGTACTAAGGAGAAAGTTTTGGAATAAACTTAAATATTTCTCTAACTCAGATATTTTATTAATTACTATTGTTTACTGTCATTCATTAAAGTAATATCAATGAAAAAAAGATAAATGTTTCTTCCATAAGATTGATTTTAAACCTTCACAAAACCTATGCATCTATCTAGTTTTAAATATATTTACAAAATCACAAAGGCTGAATGTGTAACTGCTGTTCACAAAATCATAGAGTATTAGAATCATAGGATGGTTAGGGTTGGAAGGGACCTTAAAGACCATCTAGTTCCAACTCCCCTGCCATGGGCAGGGACACCCTCCACTAGACCAGGTTGCTCAAAGCCTCATCCAGCCTGGCCTTGAACACTTCCAGAGATGGGGCATCCACAGCTTCTCTGGGCAACCTGTTCCAGTGCCTCACCACCCGCTTCGTGAAGAACTTCTTCCTGATATCTAATCTAAATCTCCCTCATTTCAATTTCAACCCATTCCTCCTTGTTCTGTCACTACAGGCCCTTGTAAAAAGTCTCCTCCCAACTTCCTTGTAGGCCCCCTTCAGGTGCTGCAAGGCTGCATTAAGGTCACTCCTGAGCCTTCTCTTCTCCAGACTGAACCAGCCCAACTCTCTCAGCTACAGATAGGCTGCGTTCAACGAAACTTAGGAGATAACTCTAAACAGATAGAAAAGAATGGGGTTTTCGCACAGCAAGTAGTAAACTTCAGAACCTCCTGCTACAGGTGACTGTGCTGGCAGATATATCCAGTACATACAAAAAAGACATTAAACGCATGCACGGACAACAGAACTGTATTGAGACACTGGCTAAGGTCATACAACAACAAATGCAGCAACTGTGGATGCAGGAAAATTCTGAGGGACGTGCACCTCAGAGAGCAACAAAGTTTGTGCTCTCTACCTAAAAAGGCTCTTGTACTGCCACCACTGGAAAGTAAGACTTACCAAATTAAATAAAAATAATACAGGGCACCTCTTACATTCTTAGGCACTTGTTCTTACATTTCATAACTGATAGACATTTCTGTCCTTGCCCAGTTTTAAAGAAATTTCTTACATTTGTCTCTATCTGAATTTTAAACTCCTATAGATCTTTGCCCTTTGATCTCTTTCTCTAGGCCTTTTGGACCTTGTCTCTGTCCTGAGACCCTAGTTCTGATGTGGGGACACTCCTAAAATTCAGCGCGAATGCAGTCCAGTGCTTCCACCTTTTTCCCTCACACCCCTTACATTTTGAAATTTATCAGACATCTAGGTTTTACAGGCATGGATGATAGACACAGAGATACGAATAACAGAAAAGAGAGAACTCATTATGCAAAGACACTGTGGTGTCAAACAGAGCTTTTCTATAAATTTTAATTTTGAATGGGTTTTCCAGATAAATGTCATTATTAATGAAAAATGTAATCATGGAGAAAAGGGAAAAAATTTCTGCATTTCCTCATTTTCTTTATTTTTCACATAATCTAAGGTTAGTTTTTTTGCATCTTCATCTCATTTTAGAGTAAGTTTTCAACAGCTACCTGTCACCTGCTAAGATCTGCAGTATCACAAGGAAATTCAGAAGGCAAATTAGAGTGCAAACAGACATTGTTGAAGACCTTTTAAGCATGTAAAAGATCTGGAAAAAGAAAGATTTAAGACTTGGAAAGATTTTGTGTGAAAAGTAAGTAGCAGAAAGGAGGGCGGAGACCATAATGTCATTTCCGTATGTATCACAGTAGCATCATTACTTTCCACCCACCCTTATGGTCTTATCCCCCCTGCTGCTTATAACCAGCCTTGTGTCTGCCCTGTCTAGTAAGGTGAAGATAAACCTGCCACATGTAAAAAACCTCGTATCCAACTTGTCTTTAACTCCTTCTGTATCTTTCTAAAGAGACATTAGTTCTCAGCTTCTTTTGTGTGTGCACTGAAAGTCATAAGTTCTAGTCATACTCCAGAGGCACATAAAGTATCCCCAGTTTTCTTTGCAGACTGTTTAGGTTGAGAAAGTGTACAAATGTTTGCAGAGCTTTTTTGGTCAAGACCATCAATGACAACGTTGGCTACAGCACTAATTTCTGGAGAACTCCTTTCAGCACGCTACCCTTCCTTTTAGAACTGTTCATCTTCTACTTGCTTGTTTTCTAACCAATCATTTTGACCTTACAGCTCCTTACTCCCATCCTTACCATCTTAACAAATAATTCTGAAAGTGGCACTGTACCAAAATATATTCTGAAGTCATGACAGATTAGATCTACTGCATTTCCCTTGTCTGGAGAATCAGTTATCTTATCAAGAAAGCTATTGGGTTAGTCTGGCATGATCTGTCTTTAGTGAACCCAAGATGCATTTTATCCCATTTTCCATCTATTTCCTTCCCTAGTTATTAATAGAAAGTTACATTGGACATGATGTGCACTTCAATTAGTTTCACAGTTAACTGTCTCACACCTTGAAGTACACCTAGGAATATATCTGCTGCTAATGTAAATATACAGTGCATTTCTTTGATTTTAATAAACTGTTTCTTAAATATGAAAGATTGCTTGTGATGTGTTATTCATTTACACAATAAGATGCTAAGTTACTGAAGAAATATGAAGCCTTAACGCTATCATAAAATAGACAAATATATGTGAATTTGAAATAAGATATTTTATTGTGTTAATGAGAGACTTGCTGGTGCATGTAAAGAACTCAAAGAATAAATTGCTCATGGTTAACCTGATTATGTCTTTTCTCTATTTTGAAGTGCTTACTCATGCTTACTGCAACATTCTTTAACCAAAAAAATAGATAGAAAAGTTTGTTTTGTTTCTTTCAAATGATATTTTAATAGTTTTGGAAGTGAGGAAGGTGATGTAGGTACCAAAGCACAGTTGACTTGTGGCATAATAGACTCTCTAGTGTGTTGTGGTTGTCCTCTAACGGCTATTCTGAAAGGTGCAGAGGCCCGTAGGTCTCATGTCATATCTACGAGGCTCTGTGCGTGGCCCTGGTGTTACAGTGAGCCACTAGAATCAATCCAGAAACATGGAACATTCCAAATAAATTATAAAAAAATATTATCACTAACAAAATGCAGTCAAATGTACTACTAATGTTTTATATACAAATCTTTAGAACAGGCATTGTTATAGGTCAAGTAATGGAAACTGGCATGTAAATTGTTTATTTCTGAAAGGTCTCATTAATTTTTAACATACTCTTAAAGAAGGTACTGAGAAACTCTGATCTATTTGCAATGGATAACACAGTAACAACTGCCATTTTACTGCCAATATCCTGACAAAAATCCCAAGAAAGGGATATATGAAATAAAATAAATATTCTTAAAATCCTGTCAGACTTAAAAAGCAAAGGACCTCCATGTGGGAAAAGCTCTATGTCATGTTTGAATGATTCATTTTTGAGTATTAATAGCAAAGCCATCCATGTCAATCTCAATTGCCTTTATAGGGTGCAGAGTAAAAGGCATTGTAATTAGGAATGAGAGCTGTGATAGCCATGTACCAGACAATTTTGGAAGAGAATGTAAATTTAATTTTATGCCTGTAATTTTTCCCATTATTATAAGCAATGTTTAACTGTCCATTTTAAATAGCATTATTTTTCTGAACTGAAGTCATACTATTTTACATCAAAAGCCAAATCTTCAGATGCTTTGAATACAGCTAACTTTCTGACCCAGTTTCAGCTGGGATAGAGTTAACTTTCCTCCTAGTAGCTGGTGTAGTGCTGTGTTTTGCATTTAGCATGAGAATAATGTGATAACACACCAATGTTATGGTTGTTGCTAAGTGGTGCCTGTACTAAGTCAAGAACCTTTCAGCTTCCCATGCTCTGACATTCCATACCATATGACATCATGCTCCCCCACGTCAGTATATATACCAGGTGGGGCTGGCCAGGAGGCAGCGATTGCTGCTCTGGGACTGGCTGGGAATCAATTGACAGGTGGTGAGTGTTTGCATCACTTGTTTTTCCTGGGTTTTGTTTCTTTCTCTTTTTTTGTTGTTTTCCTTTTCATTACAATTTACTGTTTGTTTCAGGTGTGGGGTGGTTTGGTTTGGTTTTAATTTCAATCATTACAATGCTCTTGTCTCAACCCACAAGCCTTCTCACTTTTACCCTTCCAGTTCTGTCCCCCATCCCATGAGGGGAAGAAGGGAGAGCAAGTGGCTGTGTGGTGCTGCATTACTGACTGGGGTTAAACCACTACACTTTGCTAAAATCAGGGTTGCTATATTCACAATAGAAGTCCCACCTTCGGTCTGGAAACAAACAAACAAAATAAAACATTATTTTTTGGTCTCATTTATATTTGCACCATAATTAAAATAATTGCAAGTAGCCTGTTCCAAAACAAATTCGAAACTTGTAAGTTATATCCACAATACTATAAAGTTTTGGGCCTTTTTTTGTTCCTTTTCCTTACCTTTCCATCCTACTGATACATTTGCATTGGAAAAACACAGAATGTATTTACTTCTAGCAAGAAACTAGAGTTAATAAATTATCCTCTAATGTTTTGGTACCTGATTTTCTTGATGCCTCTTACTGTAGAGTCCTTTGAATTGGTGTCCGTGAAAACTGCACAAAGTCAGTGTCCTTTAAAACTTAGCAGACGTAGGAGAGACACCATGTGTGGCATACTAAGTTATTATGCTAATCATCATACCAGTCCTGATTCTAAGAAAACATCATTAGACTATTAGGGAACTAGATCAATATTGGAAAGTACATGGTCATATATGCATATTCATATAATCTTGTACATATATAAGCATAGCACATACAGCTACACTATGACTAGGAAGTAAGTTCTGTTGTGTTAACAGTTAGTTCTCTCTTGTATTTCTCTCACTCTAGTAAAACTGCAAATTTGAATCTAGTAAGCAGAACCACAAAATACATCAAATGGAGCAATTTTCATATTTAAGATTCCACTTGGTTTATAGAAAGAAACTGCACTTTGCAGTAATACCTGAGAACTTCACTTCTTGTACCTTGAAGAACGCAATGTGAAAATACTGGAAGTAAATAAGTTGCAATAATAACAATGATTTGTAAAAACATTCTGATGAGTTAAGACTATAAGAATGATTAAAAATTATTAATAGGCTAACAGAAAAGACTTACATTTTAAAAATCAACAAAAACTCTTAAGACATAGTTTTCATTGTTCCATTCTTTGTAGCTGTTTATTTGGAATATAATTCTGTGGAATTTTATAGTAATATTTAATTTTGTATGAATAGGCCTACTCTTTCTACACGAAAGTATTCATGTGCATAAAAGTAAGCATGTACCTAATAGCACTGACTGACAAAAAAGAATGACTTCTTGTGATGGATGATGAAGTTGAGGCACCCACAAAAATCTCTAGCACAAGTTAAGTGTTTATTTAGGTTGGATCTAGTTAGTCTGTTGCATTGGGGAGTACAGATTGCACCGTAAGCGCTACTGAAACGGTAGAACTTGTAATTCAGTAGGGATTTAGCTGTTTGAGATACAACAATATACTATGGAATCATAGGTTCACAGGATATTTCAAGTTGGAAGGGGCCTCAAGAAGTATCTAATCTACACTTTTGCTCATGGCAGGGCCAGTTGTGAGATCGGATCAGGTTGCTCATGTCTTTATTTAGTCAGGTCTAAGCCTCCAAGGATGGAGACTGCCCAAACCAGTTCCAGCGCTTGATTGTACTCATGAGGAAAAATTTTTCCTTATGTCCAGTCTGAACTTCTGTTGTTTCTGTTTATGCTGGCCGTCTCTTGTCCTCCCAGTATGCAGCACAGTAAATAGTCTGGCATTGTGTTCCTAGCTGTTGACATACTTGTACTCCTCCTGAGGTCATTTTATACAGCTAAAGTGGTTTTCTTATTCTCTTTCTGTAGTTTCACTCCAGGTAAGTTCAGTCTGGGTAATCCAAATACACTATTTCTGTGAAGTGAGGTGGTGAAGAGAAACCCTATGCTAGTCTTATCCTTTATCATTCAAGGTAAGGCTACAGGGCACAGTGGAGAAATTGTTGTATCGATCTGAGATATTGGAAGCTGTGTTAGTTGTAACTTCAGCCTTAGAAGTTTAGTTGATGTACTGGATTTGCTGAGAACCTGCCTTTTGTGAAAGGGAGAAACTGCAGAAGTTTGAAGTTCATCGTTTTGTGGTCATTTTATATATATTGGAACTGCTTATTCAGATTTCCCAAAATACTAGCCCTTGTTATCTTACAGAAAGCAATCTGTATTTCCTTTTTTCTTTTGTTTGTTTATTTGCATTAATATTCTTATGTTTATTACCTTATGAATATGATACTTTGGGTTTTTCTGCCAACTTTTGTCCAAAGACAAATCATTTGTTCATAGTGCACAGACTGAAGAATGCATGATGTCCCTCTCTTAGGTGTTGCTTTCATTATCATCCTAAGGAGTCAGCCGGATTCCAGGATATAGACTGCTTAGTTTGAGCTTGAGTAATAGTGTCAGGGCAAACAGAGTGTTTTTCTCTGTCTGGTATGTAGTTAAATGTGATGTTCTTTACAATGCAGAACATCAGTTCAAATGAGTTAAGAAATCCCACTTTTTTAACTTGCATACAGATGAAAAATTTCCTACTAGAGAATCCCTTTCTTAATCTAATGATTAAACATCAAACCTATCACCAATCGTGAAAATCATTTCCTTCTTGTGACTTCCTGCGGTTTTCTTTTGTCCTTAAATCTTGCAAAAAAAACTCTAGTATGCTATGTTTATGTATCAATTAGTTTAGCCTAGTGGAAAAGACCTGTTAGAGTGAAACAATAGTTTCAAGGACCCAGCTTTCATTTTGCACACATTCCAGGGAATCTGCTTTCAAAATAACCCCTCTCAGTATGATGGACTGGTGTTGAAGTCTGCTAGGTGCTTTCTGGAGTGTATCTTCCAACAGAATTTTATCCAAAACAATTTCAGTTTGTGCTATTTGAGAACAGTCTGTGAAATTAATAAAGGCATGGTTAATAGGGACAATCAGGAAAATTGTTTCAACACAGTGTAATAAAATGATAATGGAGATGCATCCATTGAGAACTGAATTGCAATAGACAGAGGATTCACGAGCTAAACAACAAAACAATAAAATCTTGTATACTGAATTAATTTTGAAAAGGAAACAGCACATTCAAAGTAACAACTAAGAAATACCCATATTTTATTTCATTCTCTTCCATTTTTATGCAAAAATATAATGTTGAATGTCAAGAGATGGTTTGTGAATATCTATGGATATACAGTGTAGTGCAAGCTATGTTGTCTTGCTTGTACTTCTGAAACAGATTCCATGCAGTGATGTCATGTGGAGTTTGAGAGTAAGTCATTATCTTGACTCCAAATTAATGAAGTTCAATCTGATTAAATAATTCACAACACATTAAACTGCTGAATTTGTTCTCATTTTAATAAACGTTTATCAGTTATTTTAACAATAAGAATCAGAGCTTCCTGGCAAATGTATAATATCGTTAATTTGAACTCTCCTTGTGCAGTCATTTCATAGATATTTAGAAGAAGAACCTGAAAGAAACACCTATAAAATTCATATTTAAAAAGACTTCTGACATTCCCATGCACAATTATTTTGTTGCTAGCTACAGACCTTGCTGCAGCTATACTGGCAGAATCTTAAACACTTTTAATGTTACATGTTTTAGAGAAGAACTGACAGTGTTGTTCCTGACTACACCACGAAATATATCAGAAAAATACTTAGAAAGGCAGCTGAAGGAAATATAAAGAGGAAAGTGTCAAATTACTCTGGCCTCTAGAAAATGTATCAACAAAGAGAAAAGAAAACTGTAACTTTGCATGAAAAAATTTTGAAATTTTTTCTTTCCAGTCATCTGAAAATGAAAAAGGAAAAACCTTCAACTGAAGATAATAAGCTGTCTTTGATTATTACCAAAATAACTCCTTTCTTGGAAATCTTATTCTACAGGATTAATTTTTATTTTGTTAGATTAATAAATACAGTTAATTTTGTGAATAGGCACAGTTTTCTGAGGCAATTACAATGACATCACAAAGACATTCTTTTTTTAAAGCTTTCCCCTATCTTGGCTTAGCTTCTTCATACATTGTTTTCTTTGCACTTAGCATTCTTGAGTTCTCTGATGGGACATTTTCATAAATGCATGATCACTTAGAGCTACGAGAAGCATGACAAACTCTTCTCAAGAGAAAAATATTTCTTTTGGGTATTTTAGATTTGTGTAGTTTTGTATTAGATATTGTAGGTTTCCTTCAGGATGTAATTTCTAGTCAGATGAGCACTGTTGGCTTACAAATAACCCAGTAAGGAAAAATGCTGTGATGACATTTCGAAAAAATGCAGTTCAAGCATAAACACTTTGTAAAATACTAATCAAATATGTCCGACATATTTTCTGGTTTTGTTTTTCTTGTTTCTATTAGTAGTACTGTTGTGATGAAAATAGGAAGTCTACTTCTTAAAGTTTGACTTGTGTGAAGTGTGAATTATGCTTCCCTCCATCATCATTGTCCCTGTGATATCATAAAACCAGCTCTTTAAAGTAGGAAATCAACAAGAACAGTGTGTGAAGCACTTGAGGGGAAAAAAGTAAATGGGTCAGATAGCTACATCTGACCTATGGATGCAGTGAAGTCTGTCTGTCAAAGCTTCATGTGACCTCCTAGTCTCTTGAAATTTGCTGCAACACAAGTTGCAAAGAAACAACTCTTATATTACTTAAGTTAGATATAAAGATTTCTCTGACACCTCTTTATGGAGGAGGAAACAGCCTCACACCCTTCTGTTTCATTCCCATCAGTCCTACCAGCAGCAATAAGATGTTAATTAAAGATGTAGTTACACCAACTCCATTTGTTTTATACAAGTGAAGAAGTGCCCTAAATTATCTCCCAGATGTCACTGGATTAAATTGTCCCAGTATTTTTAGATAGATATTTGAAATGAAGAAAGGCAAAATTAAAATGCAGGAAATACCAAGAAAGGGCCCAAAAGATACTGAGGACAAGATTTTCCTTCAGGGAAAGCCTCAGTTCTGGGAAGTACTGGTTAGGATGTATTTAGTCCATAGCAAATATGGGTGAAGTAAATATTTCTTTTATATGAAGAATACACTATTATTGTACTTAACAGCATATTGATTTTTTACACAAACGTTCTAGAATCAGGCCCATAAATTCAATTTAAGCTAAAAATTATCTCTTAAAAGAATATCTGGTCTTGATGTCACAGTTTAATATGACAGACAAGTCACTGTTAGATGATGCAGAATGAGTTCCCTACATCATAAGAAAATAAATGTATAATCTTCTGATACTCTGTGCTCTTCCCTTCATAGTGTTCATTCTTCTCTTCCTTACTTTTAAACAGTAACATGAATATATATTCTTGTTATTCTTGCTGCCACAAAAAGAAACAAATCAACCAAACAGAAACCATTTCTCTTAAAGATTGTAAAAGAAGCACAGTACAGTATTCAGTGTGTTTATCCACTTTGCCACATAGGGTCTTTAGCTTATATGCTCATTAAGGTGGATCCTTTGTTTAGCGCACTTAAATGTTCTAAATGTAGTACTCTGGAGAAATACAAATATCTAAATGTGTGTAAAATAAATTATGTGTTTATTTCAGTATTTTGAAAAAGAGCCTGTTCAGCATCATAGGTCTAAAGAGTTTAACATCTTCTTTAATGGAGAGCTTTCAATAAACTTTGAAGATATCACAAGAAAAATACAATACAGATAATATAAGGAATAGAGCAAACAGTCAACTGCAAAACGAAAAAAATATTCCAGTTTTTGTGTTTCATTCAGGAAATAAGAGAACTACTGGAGAAATATACATTTCTTTCTGTCCACTCAAAAGAGATTGTGGACTACGATAAACAAATCCAAAATAAAGCTGGTGGATAACATAAACCATGTGTTAGAATGCAAGCATAAAAGTGCTAGAATGTGTTAGAAAACAAACATAATGAACAGTGTAGACAATAGAACCATATTTATTTTACTTACATGTAGAATAATATTCTTCTCAAATTATTCATATAAATTTTATGAAGATTTGATAAAGTTCAAAATGCATATCTAAAGTCATCATAGAATCACAGAATGGTTTGGGTTGGAAGGGACCTTAAAGATCATCTAGTTCCAACTCCCCTGCCATGGGCAGGGACACCCTCCACTAGACCAGGTTGCTCCAAGCCTCCTCCAGCCTGGCCTTGAACACTTCCAGGGATGGGGCATCCACAGCTTCTCTGGGCAACCTGTCCCAGTGCCTCACCACCCTCTCTGTGAAGAACTTCTTCCTGATATCTAATCTAAATCTCCCCACTTTCAATGTAAACCATTACCCCTTGTCCTGTCACTACAGGCCCTTGTAAAATGTCCCCCCCACCACCTTCCTTGTAGGCCTCCTTCAGGTACTGGAAGGCTGCAATAAGGTGTCCCCGGAGCCTTCTCTTCTCCAGGCTGAACAAGCCCAACTCTCTCAGCCTGTCCCCATAGCAGAGGTGCTCCAGCCCTCTGATCATCTTTGTGACAGTCCTCTGGACTTGCTCCAACAGGTCCCCCTCCATGGGGGCCCCAGAGCTGGATGCAGTACTGCATGTGGGGTCTCACAAGAGCAAAGTAGAGGAGGAGAAGCACCTCTCTTGACCTGCTGGCCACAATTCTCTGGATACAGCCCAGGATAGGGTTGACTTTCTGGGCTGCCACTGCACACTGCTGGCTCATGTTCAGCTTTTCATCCACCGGTACCTCCAAGTCCTTCTCCTCAGGGCTGCTCTCAATCCCTTCTCCACCCAGCCTGTACTTGTGTTTGGGTTTGCCCCGACCCAGGTGCAGGACTTTGCACTTGGCCTTGTTAAACTTCGTGAGGTTGGTATTGCTCCACCTCTCCAGCTTGTCCAGGTCCCTCTGGATGGCATCCCTCCCTTCCAGCGTGTCAATCGTACCACACAGCTTGGTGTTATCTGCAAACTTGGAGACGACAAGTCATGTCATATATAATTCATATAAGTCAATATATAAGTCATATTATTTATGTTTTACTGCTGAGTGTTGTAAAATACTGTCTCATAGTAGAACACACATGCTAGGAATCAATTTGAAGACATTCATATACTCTACCAAGCTCCAGATACTTTTTCACCATATACTTTGTCCTTCAAGTTGAAGAAGCTGAAGAAAGCCCTCAAAAAAAAAGTATATTATCAAGGCCAAGAGGCATAGGCTCATCCCAATTAATCATATAGGTACCAGATTCAGAAGCCTGAGGAGAACGAAGTCATGTCTTTCCTAAGCTATGGTACCTTTGACTCTATGCTTGAAGGATGGATACTCTTCTACTGCCCATTCAGTGAGCAGGTCTGCAATGAGGAAGGGAGCAAATTGCTGGCAATGGTGGTTGAGTAGACTTTCAGATCCTTGGGAAAGCAACTCAGTCCAGCTGCATAATCACAGATGCCTCTTTTGCATTAAGTAGATCTACTAATGATGATTCAGCAGTGTTCCCAAACCTGAAAGTCTTGTTATTATTATAAGATGCAAGATGAGGAGCTTTGTAGCTATTAGTTACTACCTTTCATGTTCCAACCAAATGTGAAGATGTGTTCAAGTGAAAATATCTTAGCAAGATTTCTCCCAGGATTAACAAAAATCTTACAGAGTGTAGTTGTAATGACACTGTCTGAAAAGTTAAATGCCTGTGAATCACAGAGAACCTATATGATCATCCTCCATGTTTGTTTTTTGGTTGTTTTTTTTTTGTCTTCTGTCAATCCTGAGGGTGTATCTGACCCTGAATCCAAGCCCCACCTGCAGGCAGGCAGCCTCTGTCCGTCTGTGTCCCCAGGGTTGGGCCCGCCCCTCACTGTCTTGCTCCTGTCAGAGGGGTGGGATAGGCTGCCAGACCCTACAGTGCCCTGCCCTACCCCTCCATGAGGACCCGCATAGTCCTTGGAAGGGAGACCTGTAGCCCAAGAGAGGCCCTGATCCTAACAATGGCCTGACTGTGAGCTCAGATGGGGACTGAGGGGCCCAGGTTGAGCTGAAATGGGCTTGTGGGAAGCGTTGGAGGGGCCTGGACAGGAATAGACAGGGTTGGCAGTGCCCTCAGGGCCTTGGTGTTTAGGCTGGGCCTTGACATAGCTGAAGAGGAACATTTCTGCCTGCCAAAAAGTCATATAACCTATTTATATGACAAACACTGTTTCACTAGCAAAGAAGTAAATTGCAGCAATACTTCCATAAGAGTTTGTTAACAGAGATCTTGTGTGTCCTGAAATCTTCTAACATAATAAAAAGAGGGCTGCCACCACTAATTTTTAGCTTAAATGTTTGCAATTATCACCAAGAATGCTGCTTGTAGTTTAAAGATTTACAAATAATAATTCTTGGTTCAGGAAGATTAAACAAACAAAAAAAAAGAATACATTAGAAAAAAACTGATTGGTTTTATTTGAAGCAAAAGGCCTAATTTCAGTGATACGTGTCCTTATTCACAAGTGGTAAACAAATACTTTACTTGTCAGTTCTAAAGAACTTTAAGTTTCCTTCAAGAAATGCTAAAGCTTTTATCCCTTCTCATTTCTTCCACATCATTTTTCAGCCTAATCTGCTAATTAAACTTTTCCTTAAACTGAATAATTTGAGGAATCCTGAACCTGCATTTTTAGGATAAAAAAAATATCCTATAAAAATAAGTAGAATGGTCTCATACACAGACAAAAAACTAGGTCTTATTTAGAAAGGCTTTTATCATCACAATTTTGGTCAGCGTATAAGTGTAGGAGATGCTGAAATAAACCCTCAGATAAACTAGTTGATGCAAAACACGAGGGTCAGGATCGTGAAGAATGTTGATAATGCAAGAAGTTAGTCTGGGTTTCTTTTCTAGGTGACTCATTTGCATAATATTAATTTTTCTCACTCAATTTGCTTCCATCTCCTGCAGTGCAAAACTTATGCAGCTATATCCAGTTTATACCTTCAGTTTTCTGTCTTTCTCAAAAAGTATTTTTTGTTTTGATTTTTAAATGGAGTTGAACATCTGTGATGATTCATAGCTGCAGTTCTAGAGAACTGGTTGAACACAGTACAAATATCCCTGTAATATTTTCCTTACTTTTGGACCAATCTCTTGCCAGGCCAGTCTCTTCAATGGTCCCCTACTTTCTACTGATAGCTTTAGAATGGAAATCAATGCTGTAAGTGTGTCACCTTAGAACACATAACATGAACCACAAAGAAGTCCCAAGGGTATTAATGTATACAGAAGTATTCAATGTAAAATCAACAAATGTATGAGGGAAAGACCACTTGAACTCACATATTCTTCACTGTCTTTTCCCTCAAATCTCCTGATCTCTACCCTCAGTGTTGTAAAGGAGGCTCTGATGTGATGTGGTATCCAAGAGGAGGAAAAAACCAGAAGGAATATGGATAGCACAGGTAATGCTTGTTTCCCCATGTGCTCACTCCAGATCTATACCATCTCCAAACAAGGAAGCCTATGGGAAAATCTTTATATAAATATCACTTCTTTGGGGTTGGATGCTGTTCCCCATGCAGCTTAAAATGATACAGCTGATTTGTCTTAACTTGGTTTATCTTCCTAGAGTTGATTTATTGTTATGTTCAAGTTCTTACAGCCATCATAACTTGAGAAACCCCAGAGCCTTCACTCAAAACAGCACTCTAGTGTAGCAACAAATGATTATGTGGAGGAGAAGTGTGAGGTTTTTCTTATTTGGCTGGTGGTTTGGTTTTTATTTTGGTTTGGGGTTTTTGGTTGGTTGGTTGGTTTTTTCCTTTTAATTTAGGTCATAGAAATAGTTACTTCATTCTATTGAAAGCTTAAAACTTCTAGGCTTCATTCTCTACTTAATTAATGGGGAGTACTATGTGCTTTCAGAGGGAAATTCAAAGCATGTAGGTTAGATGCCTAACTGTAGGTTTAGAAGCACCTTAAAACATACTTTTAGGACAAGAAGAACGTTAATTATTTTTGTACCTATTATTTAATTGAAATATTTCAGGTATCAATGAAGTGGGGCAAAATCCTCTCTGTTTACTAGTTCTATAATTTTACTAAATGGTACTTTGAAAAGCAGTGACAGTGTGGTATATTGTCATGGACAATTTGTGTAGCTGAAATGCAAGAGGCTACCCCACATTAAAAAGCTCTCTGTTCTTTGAGGTGATCTTTTATATTCCTGTATTACAGTGTGATTGTCAAAGAATAAGAGATAAAAATCCTGCCACTGCTTTCCTTCAGTGAATTCCTCCGTGTTCTTTTGTTACTTCCTACAACTGTATGAACTGGTTTCAGCGGATACAAATAATTTATGGACTAAACAGGGAAAAATGTGGGAGAGAGGTCTTTCTTTTTGGGGGGGGGAAGCACAACAAAAGAACTTCATCTTCTGGTAATAGGTCATTATTTAGATAAGATCGAATGTTTATTATTTTGTGATCTACTGTGGCTTTGCCAAAATTCCCCCCTCTTTTGGTAGAAAAGTGACCTGTTTCATATATGAAAGGTGCACATTAAAAGAATATGAGCTAGCAAATATCTTTACTGAAGCACTGTTGGCAGCCGAGATCACTGACAACTTCCTGGCTGTGATTCATAATCTATATTGGTGCCTTTGAGACAGTAAGCTATTGATTTTTCCCAGTCTATAATCCAAGACCATATACACAGCTTGTTAGACATCTGTGGGAATATAAACTGAGTTTTGATACAATTTAGGGAGCTTCTGTTAGCGGGGCACTTAGTTTTTGTCTTTGAGAAAATCTTTACACATCTGTGTAATCTTGAAGAGATTTTTAACAGATAATTCAATAGAGCTTGAGTTGTTTCTTTTTCTTTCTTTCCTTTTTTTTTTTTTTTCTTTTTTTTTCTTTTCAGTAAACTGCTTCCCTGGGTGGAAATCATATGAAGTAAATTTCAAGTGAACAATAATAATAAAAGAGGGAGGGAACTCCTTCTAATGTTAATATATCTTTTTTCCTTTGATTTTGTTCAAATATAATTTGGAAGTACTCCTGGTTTTTCATGTATAATATCTTGGCCATTTTACTTGCCCTTTTCTGGAAGACTTTCCTGTCTTTACTGCAATACGCACAGTACATATTCACAAATAACATTCAAAAGAGCAATCATTAGCTGCAATGCAGTTTCTCCACAATAAAAGGATTTACAAGTAAGTGTACTAAAAATCTTCCAAAAAATATCTGTAGTTGAAAATACATTTCTTGGGTTCAAGCCACTGCACACAGGCACTGATTTATTAAAGTAACTACACCTAGTGTTAATTTTCTGTCTTCTGAGAGTAAGCTAAGGAAGAGGCTAAAACAGTTTTAAGTTTATGCACTAAGGAAGGGATGCCACAAGGAACACTCTTAATATAATTTAATATTTGTCCAAGAATACTTTAAAAGCTACCAAGTAAAGAGAAAATAACTGAAGAGCTTTGTGGATTTCAGATGACCAAAATATCTTCATGAATGTCATCACATTGCATGTTAGTCTGGAAGGTTAGGAAAATATTTACACACTCTAAAATCAAAATAAAGCATTCTTGACTGTATGTGAGGTATAATTTAACTAAACTTGGATGATCCAGAAACCATATAGTCAGAAGTGAGTAATTTCTCATTTGTTTTTATTTGATAGATTTACCTAAAACAATAAGAAAAACAAAAAGGAGGAAAAAAAAAAAGTTGTCATGCATATATATTTTATCAAAAATTTGTGTTGAAAAACTGGATCAATTTTCATAAGTAGTAGAAAAAAAAGAACTCAAATAACATGATAAAAACCAAAATCTCATTGTCATAAACTGTTTTTAAATGTGATTTTGCAAATGACCATTTCAAACTTGTATTTGAAAATAGATTATTTTATTCTATGCTTAATTACTGTTTGGGATAATCTTAGTCCTTCCTGTCTTTACTTTTCCCACTTTTCTATCCACCTGCTGGGTGCTAGTAAAGAACAAGAAGAAAACCTATGTGGGCTGACCCTGCCAATGCAGACTCCAAAATTAAATATGAAGGACAACATGATGAAAAGGCAAGGAGAATGCACTGAAGTTTGGGATGCTAATTATAGGTCACCAGGTTATCCTGATGAACTAATTTCAAGAGGGAAATCAAAGGATTAGCTCTTTATTTTGTGCTTCAACCCTTTGGTTCCAATGTCAAGAAAAATATTTGTTATTCATTATTTCTAGAAATCTGAAAGGAATTTGGATCCATTCATCATTTCAACAATGTGAGAAGCAGATCATCCTTGCTCGTATCACAAGAAGGTAAAGGAAAAGAAAAGGAGTGAGCAGACACTGTGGTCATGAGCACTTTAGAAATGCATGTGATGATAAAAGTGATAAAGTAGATGGAGTGTAGTTACCAACAGCAGATAACACAGTTTTACTAAACAAACTGCTGTCCTTGGACTAAGTAGTTCAAAATTGTTCTACCTACATACAGGTATATAGTTCAGCAAAGGTTCATCTCATTCAAGCTCAGATGCATTTTTAAAAGTGGTTACATAATGAAGAGAAATGTCACTGCTTAGTGCATGTCTCTCTAGGTCTGTACACTTACAGAAAGGCTGGAGACAAATGCTCCTTAGTTATAATTTTCCAACTGGAATGTTACATACTCAACTATACAAAAGATACAGAAATTGCAGACTGACCCATTAGTTGCCCTTTCCTATCTTCTATATTCAGTATTGTAACAAAGGCTGTTTTCCCAATGTGAAAGCAAGAGTATGATTATATTCAAACCCTACTGTGTGAGGGACAAGTACTGCCATCTTTACTCTTTTATTGCTCAGCAAAATTTGCACTCACCCTTCACTCAAGCCTTTTTAGCAGCAGCTTACTGCAGTAGTCACAAGCTATCTTTTAATGAACATCATATGGTAAAAAATAAACATACCTTTTGAGTGTTCATTTGCGTATTTAGTTATGGGAAAGGATAAGAACGTGTTAATCAAAATGCACACACTTCTTTCATCCAGATACATATTCTACTGTGTGCCAGCAGGTGTTATAAAAAGTCAGTGTCCTCAGCCAGGATATTCTAAATGCTCTTTCTTTTCTTTAAATAAGGATATCGCTCTACACACAGAAAGGTAACAAATGCCTGTATCACACCATTGTACACTTAAATTGTGCAAGTTTTTCAAGAGATCATATCTTCATTGTGCCTTTTGGTAGCTTATAGTTGAAGTCTGCCTTTGTCTTCAGCTAAAGTAAGGGAGTTAATTCTAAAGTAACATAGACAAAATTATAATTCCTCTTATTTTTATGACCTAGGATCTGGAAATCAACACAGGGTAGAAACGGGGCAAAACCCTCTTTACATAGGTGTGCAATGTGTTGTAAACAACATGAGGTATATCCCAGGGAGGGGAGTCACAGCATATGATTATCACTTAATCTGTGAATCGGTCAGATAATTTGGAAACTCCTTTTTTAAGAGAAATCCTAGGGGCCAACCACTTTGTTAGATATATGATGCTAAGAAGAAAAAGCAATGGTGGCCACCAGAGTCAATGAAGAGAGAAGGGTATACATTTTCCCTGCTATGTGAGAGACAAGTAAGTCTAGAAAACTCAACTTTCCATTAATGAAATTGAGGAAAAGACCCTGTCTTCCTAGATAGATGAAAAGCAGGGAATTTTCCCAAGGCAAACACTGAAGGGGTATTTTTTCAACCCTGTGAAGACCTCCATGATTTGATAAAAGTTAGGAAATGACAGTGTAGGTATATATTTTGAATTGGACAGCCTTTTATATATAAAAATCTAGTTTTTAAAGTATTCTTTTTTCCCCTAACAACTCCCAAAACTCCCATACACTTCAATTGTAGCTGCAGGTGCTGAAAATCCATTTGAATGGTCCATACTGACTTGGAATTTTGCAGTGGTCTTTCTCTCAGACACATGTTCACACATGTTACTCTTTACTCTTCCTTGTTCTCCCTCCATCTGCCCAAGATTAAAACCAATCTCACCAGATATGGATACACATATAGTGGAGGTATGTAATTTACAAAGAAGTAGTTAAACAGGGGCTGGGGCGGGGAGTGGGGGTGGGTGGGGCAGTGGCGGGGGAAGGAAGTTGAAGTTCTAATGTCTTCTATTTCTTCCCAGAACTTTTTAAAATAAAATGTAACTGTATAATAGGGACATAGATTTCCTAGAAAATTAATTGAGACTCAGGGTACATGCAGATGAGTGAATTCTTTTAGAAGAAAGTCTAATGCTTTTTTACAAGGGTCATTGTGTTTTACAATGTGACAAAAAAAAAAAAGAAGAAAAAAAAAGAAACTAAATCACATTTTTACTAGACTTGAAATAAAAACAGGCAATTGGAAATGCATTGTAAACAGGATTATTCAAACTCAGCTTGCCTTAAGATAGAAGCAGCTTTTAAGCAGGCTGTTACATAAAGGTCCAGTATTTCTGAGATTTTATGAGAGTAATCTAATGCATTGGTCAGACAAGGTTAAGAATAATGCCCTTGCAGTGTCCCTAGATGCAATGATAGTATTTGATGTGAATAAAAAGGCTACATTTTCTGGGTGTTGATGAAACTGAACTGCACAGACATCTATTTGGAGATTTGAGTATGAACTTCAATATTCCTCAGGAAAAAAAAAAAAAAAACATATAACAAAATATCTACAGTCTTTCTGAATATTCTTTCCTGAGTTTTGTACTTATGCTTCGTTGTCCATCTTTTCCTCCTTTCTCACATTAGCTTTCAAAACACTTCCTGAGGCTTTTAGAAATGTCGTAAACTTACTATATCATTACTGATGCACACAAGCAGGAACATAAATGAATACTGTATGTGGATGATATTCTTCTTTTTATAACCCATCCTGATATTTCAATCCTGGCTATTACACTGTTCATAAATCAGTTTGGGATCCTCTCTGGCTTTAAAAGTAATTATAATAAATCCAAAGATATGTTTATGTATAGGAGGCCAATTGAACCCTTTGCTTTTCAGTTTCCATTTAAATTGGTCTCCAGAGGTCTTACCCCAGGTTATTTATTCCTTTTTCTTTAGATGTGCTGTACAGATTTAATCTTGCTTCTCTGCTTTGTAAAATTCAATAGATGCTGTACAGGTGGTTTCCGTTCTTTCCTTTTTTTATTAAAGGAAAGAGCTGTCATTAATTAAAACAATGCATTTTGCACTTTTTCTTTGATAATAAATAAACTTATTAAGGAATTGTGAAGACTGGCTTAAGAAATGTTTCTAGGTGCCTTGGAAGCAATTGTTCAACTCATTAGTTATTCTAATACAGCACAAACAATGTGTTAGTGTGCTCTGCAATTTTTCCATTTGCCTGGCTGTTAAGTATAATTCAGCTTCTAAGTCCTTTCTTTCTGCATCTTTCTGACTGATTAAATTCTCATACAGAAGTCATAGCATGGTATGTTTGCATGTCAGTAGGTGTGGATCAGAGCAACAGAACTGCATGTCTGGAAAGCTTTGTCTGATCACACAGACTTCTGATTTCACAAAGCTATTCTTCCAGAAATGCAACAAATGCCAGAGTATCTTGAAAGAGGTCAGATGAGAGGGAAGATGCAAATCTTAGCAACAACCTGTTAAGAACAATGCAAGAAATAAGGGAATTTGTTTCATGAAACATATATCTGAGGAACACCCTTCCATAGCATTTTTTTTCACCTTCTTCATTTTATCTACCTTTATTCTCTAAATAAAAAATGTGAGTCACATATACAATTCAAATCTATGAGTAAAAATGTCCCTTTTCAAATATAATTACTCATGAAATAAATAATAGAAAATATTTCAAATCCTTTACATTGTCTTTGCAGGTGAAACATATCTTCTCCTTTTTAATACAGATAACAAATAATACTTCCTATGCTTTGATTCTGAAATAATTTGCACTGTGAGGAACCCTACTTCAGCAATTTGATGAAGCATATGAGGAGGGATATTTATGAGGAACAGTACTGGGCTGAGCTTAGTATACATCGAGACTGTTTACATCCAGAAGCTGCCAGAATTTGCTGTCCAGAAGGAGAGGGAGAGGAGAGGAAAGAGAGGAATTTTATAAAAGAGGTTTTTCCTTTTTTGTCTTTTCTGGTAAGAAAATTGACATGAATATTTAATCACAGAAGTCCAGAGGCTGTGGCTTTAAGAACACTGAAAGTTATCATAAGAGTGAGAAAGAGATTTTCAAATGGTGGTCTGGAAGGTGAAAATTTTTCTAGAAATTAAGATTGTACAATTAAGAAATGCTGAGTGTTTATGAAAGATGAACCAGAAAACCAGACTAGAAAAATGGGCCCAACCTTCAAGGACAAGATAAGAAAGTTAGCTTAAAGACTTTTATTTAATCTTTCAACAAAGAGAATCAAGTTTTTTTCTTTAAATGACAGGGAAAGTTTGTTTGCCTTTTTTTTTAATTCATTTTTTTGTTTGTTTTAATTGTACAGCACTAGAGTTTTAAAATCCTTTGGAACATTCATTTATAAGAGTATAGAACACTTCTACTTCAGGGCTCTGATTAGCTCACTGTCACATCAGGATGTGTCTTCCCTTTTCTAAATTACCTCATGTATTGTTTGGAGGATTGATATCTATTTGCTACTAAAGGATACTAAACAAACTGGCCCAAATTCTCTTTTGCTAATTCAGATGAATAGTCCCAAACGAACCTGGCTTGTTTACAGGACAGTCTTTCCTGACAATGTATTGCTCAAACACATCATAAATATCAATCCCAGCTGTATAATAATGAAACTTCACAATGAAAATAATCCCAGTGTTGTAGATGCTTTCAAATTTTTCTGTTTCTCTTTTTTTTTTTTTTTCCTAGTTATGAGATATTAGCTATATTTCTGTTTAATTCTGAACAACTCTGTTTTGGAAAGTCAGTTTAATATATGGATTTATTAGCTCATCTCATATTCAAAAATAGTCTTAACCTGATCTATTTGTGAAAAATAGACTGAGGAAATGATCACTGTGTTTGGAAATGCAGTAAGATCAATGCTTTCTGAACCAAGCTAAAATCCATCTTCAGTCTAGCACAAGCCTTTACTAAGAGTTGCATCTGTCTTCATAAAATCAAACTCGTGTTTGTTTTGTTGGGTTTCTTCAACAAAGTAATTTCTTATCCATTCATTTCCAATTGACTGAAACCTTCCTCTGTATCACTTCTAATTGAATGAGTTTCTCATAATCTTGAAACCTTTAAACTTGTTTTAGTAATGTTTCTTTCTTTAGAAACACACTTGTACACAAATGAAGCCATTGACGTTTTTCTGAGAATAAACATCATCTCTGTAGACATAGCCTGTAGGTTCCTGAGCCTATTAGGTTCTGAGATGTCATTTGGTTTTCAAATGAATACTTTGTGCTGATTTTGACCTTAGGACTACTTATGAGGTGTATACTCCTGTCTGCAATGGAGACATAGATTTTGGAGACATTCAGTGTGCTACCTGTAAGGTTAAAAAGAAGGAAGCTAATACTGGTGGTTGTCCTCCTGAGGCTGTCTTTCTTCCCATTTTTCTTCTGAGGATCCCTGGATATGCAAATTATGAGGCTATGCTGGAAGGCTTACATGTTTTGCAACCTTTCTTGGGAAGGAAGGACATGAGGGTGGCAATAAGCATTTTTCTGCTGGATATAGAAATAAAGGTTCAAAAATTTCATTGAACTATCTATATTATTGCACAACAGTTTGGATGATAAACAGAATTTGTTGTGGATAATAATCACCACTGGATGTAATCTGAAAGCTCTGTGAGTGTCTGAACATATAGGGCTTAGAAATATTAGCTGGTGCTTCTTATGTCCTTGGTTCTCTTTCAAATATTTTTTGCATATCTGTGTGTGTGCCTAGATACATATACAAATATATATGTTTGGGTTTGAGGGTTTCTTTACCATGATTGTGGTTCCCAGTAAAAGGAAATAATTTGATCCAAGCTATACTAGGATCGATGAGACTCTTATAATTGATTTTTTCTGTGTAAATCCATTCAGTTTTCAAGTATCCAACTCTGGTCTCAGTTCCAGACACAGCAGTGTGATTGCTGAGTTCTGTCAATCTCTAATTCTTGTGTAATTGTATTATACCTGGTATTACATAAATCCAGAGAATAGTGTTTTTGAATAAGCATATTTTTATATGAATAATGGAGATAGAATGCCACTCCAGAGTGACGAATTTGTGAGATACTTAGGGTAACACTCATCAACCTCATTTTCATTATTTTCATGCTTATGTTTGGAACTTTTCTTGATATGCATCTTTCTGTTTATTACACTATTGGCAACGGCAAAAGACATTCAGGTCAAGTAGACTCAAAATCATTCTGACAAATAAAGCTACATCGTGTAGCTGTATGTAGAGTTATGCACATCAACTCTATGAGAATAAGAATCCCTTTTTTAAGTTGTTTTTTCATTTTACTAGATTTTTGAATGTACATTTCAGAATTCTGTATTCAGGAGATTAATTAGATGCTATAATCTCATTCAGTGAGGGTTATATCACATTATTAAACTGTCTTAAAACATGGGGTAACATTTTAAATGTACCAACTTGTGCCCTTACCATGTTTTAAGCTTTAAGGTCTAGAAAACTGAAGGAGTGTTTTGCATGTCTTCGTGTGTATTTCTGTTCATTATTGGATAGTATGTACATTGTTTGTAAGACAAAGAGAGGACATGATTGAGACATACACATAACAAATGGTAATGAACAAAGTTGTATAATGCTATTTATCTTCTTTTAAGTTCAGAGCAGGGAAGAAGCAACTCAAAGAATAAATAAAAAAAATTTAAAAAAAAAAAAAGGAAAGAATATTTTTATGTAATTCTTAACCTTTGGAACTCAGTTCAAAAGATATCCAACTCCTAATTCCAGCAGAATTGAGAGCAGAGATAAGACTCTATAATATATTGTTATTAATTAAAAATATTAAGAGTGAATAAACAAATGAGAAATTATTTTGAAAATCAATAAGGAAAACTGAAGATAAGGCAGAAATTTGAGAGCAAATGTGGACTTAGTGGTATATCATCTATTTCTTTTGCAAAGCTGTAAAGTTACACTTACAAACCAGATAATAATTTAAATGAGGAATATTAGGAAACAAATTTATTAAAAGGCATGATTTACCTTAAAATTACTGTCTCAGAAACACTCATTGCTGAAAATAAACCTGAGGGAATGCTTTTCCACTTATTACAAGTCTGAACCTTGATCTTGCAGTATGCTGAGGTTTGCTTTTTAGGCTGTGTGCTTTAATTGTTTTGGCTCAGCACCATGCTGAATTGCAACCCTGGCCTTTAACTGCTAGGGGGATATAACTCTAGTAAACAGAACAACATATCCATGGCAACCTACAGTTTTAGTTCTAACTTTTCGAAACACAAAAAGGTAATTATTTTTTTTTCTTTATATTTTTATATTCCTATGGCTCCTAATAGCAATGATGACCTCCTGCCTGGGCATTTCCAAGCTATTAATGACAGGCTGAGTTATGCGACCTTGACTTCACCTGCAACCATTAACTTTTCTATCTTGTCATTAACTGCAGAGAAATACCCTCCCTTTTAGTCATTATTTCCTATATATGCATTTCTTAAATAGGCATTTTCTGTAACAATTACATGTCAGAATAATTTCATTTTTTTTTTTTATTAATAAGTACTATCTTATCTTTGTGTTCAAGCCACAGACATCCTTTGACATCTAGCAGCTTGCACATCATTTAAGTTTCTAAGGAAGAGGTCATCATTTATGCACAGGCAAATGGGAGACAGAGGGCTTAAAACATCACGTTTTACATGGGAGGAAAAAGCCTTGCATCGTTTGAGTTAAATCTATGGAGCATATTCAGAAATGCTGAGGAATTCATTTTTAGATCGGGCATTTAGATGTACAATGTATGCCACAATATCAGCTAGAAAACCCTTAGCGTTAATAGTAAAGGTGACCTCTAAGTTATCCCTTCTGACTACCGGATCTTTAGACAAAATGGTTAGTAATTTCACTGGGATTAATTTGCCAGCATTTTGCAGACCCTTATCTTATTTTCTGGAACTCATAGAGGGATCAGAATCCACATGATATATTTCTCTTATCTGTCAGTGCAGCAGCATAAGATAAAAGAAGATTCTTATTGAATGGATATATTTTTCATTGTCCTTCCTACCATAGATTAAATGGGACTTGTATGATTTTTCTTTTCCTGATAGAGCAAGCCATACTTCTGCATAAATAACTTCTGTGTAATTTGAGAACTATTATGAAGAGCTCAATAATCAATTTTTTTAGGTACTCTAATTAGAGGCCTTACCTGGATCAAAAAACAAATGTTGCTGGAGGGTAAAAAGGTTGTAGAGTTATTTTCAAGGGTGGGACGTAGTTGTCTGCATGAATGACAAAGAATATTATCATATATGCCTGGAAATATCAGCAACAGAGGATTTGTTTAATTTGTTTGTTCCTGTAACTCAGACATACAGTTATACTTCTGTAAACAATGTTTGTTCAGTGATGTGCTTAGTCCTTTGCATAGGAAATTTTGTCTGACAATATCCTTGACTAACAAAAAATATCTGTCTTATGAAAAGAAAAAATGTTTCCAGGAGATAAAATTTGTTATTTTATTTAGGTGTCTGGTTTATTAGAACATATCATCCTAATTTTGTACAATAGAGGGGAAAAAGACAGAGAGGTGAGTGAGGCCAAAAGAACGTAAACTAAAGAAGTAAACTCTGCAAATCTTGATAAATGCAACTTCACCGGTAAGTGACAATATAGGTGAAACATTTCTCTTTTAAACTTTTTTCCATTAGTTTTTTGACAGGAGTACACTAGTTCAGCTTTAATGAGATTCTAGTGTAAAAACTTCAGGGCTAAATAAAAGAAACAAATCAAAAGGACCGGATGATTGCCATTTAATGTGAAAGAATGAAAGTGCAAACAATCATTGTATGACATCTAGCTGTGCTAGTCACTGCAGAATGACAGGTAGAACAATTCAAAGTTACTGATCTAAAGATGGAATAACAGCTCATATGTTTGAAGTGCTCAGAAGATGAAGAAATAAAACAGACTCTAAGATAAGACATGGTTAAGCCTTTTAAATTCCATGCCTTATTGTCAGTATCATTTGAACGCTTTTGTACACTATTTTTTTTCCCTCAGAAACTATTTGATTGAAGGAATTACTTTTAAGAGCTAATTTTTATTATTATCCTACAGGCTGAATGGTATGCTTTGTTTTTCAACAAGATGAGAAAAAATGTACACAATGAAAAGTGTATTACTAGTTTGCTAAGCACCCATATTGTATATATTCAGAAGTATGTATTCTGAGGATATATAGTTAAGCTGTGCATTTTGGGCAAGTTCAATAATTCACATGCTAATTTACTCTACAGGTAGCCTGAATTTTTTAACATGCAACATAGCAAATTTGTTGTGAATTTCTGTTTATATTTTCCATTTCTATCCTTTTCTTGATATTATTTTAAGGCTCTAAGGAAAATCACCTATTCTTTCTTTCAGCAAGCCTTTTTATCAGTGAAATAACCTATTCTAGTTACTGCTGGAAACAATAATCTGTAATTGCTGCTTTCAGTCCTAATTTGGCCTGTCCCTAGTTTTTCATCTCAATCTAATCTAAACCTATTTGAGCAAATAAAATGATATTTACCTCATCCTCTGTTACAAGCTTTCAAGATTACAGGCTTCAGGAAAAATCAATACAAAATACCAGCTTAGCAGCAGGTTTGTGCTCAGAAAGAATGCTAACTTTTCTTTCCTGCATTTTCTGACTCTCTACTCCCCTGGAGTGAAAGCAAACCTTAGACTATAAGGAATGAAGAGGAAAAAAAGAAACACAAAAAACCCAGTCTTCAATGATGTGTTTGGTTCATGGTTAGTAGCCACTTTTGAGCTTACAAGCCGAAGTGCAGTGCATGGTCAAGCTCCTAACCTTTAGCTTCTGCTTCCACACTACACATCTTACTGAGTTCACCAAAAGGAAGGATCTCGACCTCTCGGATGATTTTTCAGACTCAAATACCATCTTCATTTATTATTTATTTGCTTCAAGCAGTTGGGATTTGAGGTATCATCATACCTGACTGACTGATTTAAGGAAGTGGCCACCTCTCTGTGGGAGAACCTCATGAGAATAAAATCCTATTACTTTCCAAAAAGATTACTTCATTTGCTGCCTGAAATAAGCTTTTGATGAAAACATTTGAATGTTGAGTTTGTAAACAACCAAGAATTCTCGGCAGTGCTACCTTTCTTTACCTTTTTTTTTTAATGCTGTAAAGGACGTCTCATTTTTATTTTGATTTTGCTTTGTTCTGTTGATGTTGGCCAACAAACCAATTAATATAGGAAGATGGGTATTTGTAATAATTAAACTGTACCTATCAACCATTTCAAATTATTTGTTCTCTCTCTTTTGTAACCAAACAGGAAAGTTCTTCCTTTAAAAACTTGTGTTGGATTTCTCTTTCATAGCTCTCTCCACAGGCTTCCTCTTCCCACCCCCACCATGTGAATAGGTTCTGATTTGAAAAATTATGAGGAGTTATTTGGTCTCCTTTAGGCCCTGTGGGATCATAATCATGTAATAGTTATGTAGTGTTTGAAAGAAGCCCCAAACCAAGTAAAATATTTAACTTAATCACCCCTTTTTGAAATATTTAAATTAGGACTTAAGTTTTCCCAGATAACAACATAGGTATGCCCTTTTCTTTGGATGCCTATGAAAGAGTAACACAGCACACCCAAACAAGTAGATCACCTAAGTTTTTATTTTCCCAAGAATAGTAGCAATCATATCAATGCATTTAAGAGGAAAAAAATCTTTTAAGTAGGAGATTAAGACCTGATTGTATTCACATAACTGTGGTTAATAAATTAGTGCCCTAGTCACTCTAGGCACAGAATTAATCAATGGAGGAAGATAAGCACCTTCAGAGTGCTTGTGTCTTAGGTGAACTGAACTGCCCTTTGGAGATGCTTATTTCTTTTTATTGAATATAGAGGGTGGCTAAGGTAACCTCAGGCGATTCATCCTAAACTTATTTAGGATAAATCCTAAGTGATAATTCTACTGCCAGCATCTTCTAAGCTGTAAGACCCATGTTCTGCATATCTTCTGTCACCCATATAGGTATTCTCCAGAAACCCAGAGTGGCTGAAGTATCTATTAGATTCTAGTTCAACCTGAACAGAAAGAACAAAAGCTTAGAAAGAGCAGTTCCTTTGCACAATTACTTGGGGATTTGAGTGATTTGTTAGATGCAAGTCTTTGAAAAAATGATAGAACATTATCTCACTTCTCTTGTGTGTTCAGAATTTGCCAGTGTTTATGTGGTCAAGTCACTTCTGCATCTTTCTTTTTCTCTCATCCACTTTACCTGTGGGAATGATGTGTCCTGTAAACTCACAGGACTGTTTATCTCCCTTCCAAAGAGCAAAATGGGACAGCTTACACCACCCAGAGCAGTTTTTCCAAGATCTTCCCAGATTCTTTTGCCACTTGCTTACATCCAGCTCATATTTTGAAGATATATTTTCTTAATGAAAACCAAAACCTTGAAATATGATTTTGAAAATAATCACTAGTATTTTGTATCACTGTATGTTGGTCCTATTAAGCTTTGTGAAGCTTGTTCCTCATTCTTTAATTTAACACAAGATTATTGTTATTAAATTGCCTGTGTATCTGTCAATCATGCTCATAACTTTTGAAGTCTTCAAGCAATTTCAAGCAAATTTGACATACAGATAAAAGTCTTAAAATTCAGAACTTCCTGCAGTAGGCTGATACTGCCTACTGTCTACATCCATACACAAAATTCTTTTGCCACAATAAGGTGTTGTGTTCTGTTTAGCTCAGTACTACAACTGGACCTTGAGCTTAAGTTTATCCATGGTTAATTTTTGGACTCCATTGGTTGTTTTGAAGAATCTCTCAGAATTTTAGGTTAGATGTACAAACTCAAACTTGCTGCTTCTGTATATAATTTTAACCAAAACCTTGACCAATCCATTCTGTTCTATTCCAAGAGTTCTGTTATATTTATCTTTCACCACTCCTTCTGTAGCTATTTACAGACAAAGCTGGTTGAAATAATACAATCATATAGCATAGACACAACTATATCACTTAAAGGTGTTGATATATTGGTGTAACTTCTTTCTAAAAATTTACAAGAGTTTTCACTGACTGCTACAGAAAATATTTCACTATGGCAGAATAATCAAAAGATGTCACTGATTCATTAGACAGGTGAAGAGGGCAGTGTCCACTCAGTGAAAAAAGACAATTATTTTTTTTTTTAAACTCTATGATATCTTATCACAGAATGTTTTTCTGTGTCTATGATTTTTAGGAAAAAACAAATTGAGGATACTAAAAATCAGCAGAGCTTGTGGTTCATCCTGATTAGCTACCTGGACAGACTTTCTGTGTCAAGGGACAGAGGATATTTTCTTTTAGGAACTACTGTTACACAATTTAGAGTAATTAGGCAGCTGATAATGTAGACAGGGTGACCCCTTAAATTTATCTTCCAAAACTGTGGTGTCTGAGGATTTTGGAACATTCCAAAAGATCTCATTTGAATATTTAACATCTATATAATTTTTTTTAAATGGTAAAGAAAGAGCAGAATCTTTCTCTAAGTGTAACAGCAAGCTAATGTTGCAGAGTGGATCTATCTTCAGTCCAATTCTGCTTTGGTCATTTTTGAGGAAAAAAATACAAGGATTTATTTATTTTTCTTTTTTTTTTTAAAGAAACAATAGTCATTCTAATCTACTGAACTTAAAAATATTTGAAGGAAGGAAGAGAAGCTTCAGCACAGTTTCAGGTTAGGGAAGCCAGAGAGTTCAGGATGCCTAACTGTGGCTATTCAGTCACTGTTGAACATGGATTGTAGTAAAGTCCAGTGGGAGATTACTGGGTAGTTGCCAGACCAAACTCTCCATATTGTGCAACCCCAGCTTGTGCACATAGTAAGAAATAGACATCATGTCTGGGAACTGCAGTGAGCTTGTACAGGAGCTGATTATGGCCACTAAGTATCACTAAGAAGTACCTAGCAGATTTTCCCTAGAGCAGCAAAAGAAACACTAAAGCAAGGACAGGGCCAGTTTCATCCAGTAAAGGCTGAAATAAATATCTTTGTTTATCTAAAACATCTTGTGCCATAGAATTCATATTAGCAGACACAGGAACACAGAAGACTCTGATACTTTTACAAGAATATATTCAAGCAGTAAGGTGCCATGATAGTAGAAACATTACATCCTTATATATGCCTTTGCAACATTTTATTTTACTATGATGCCAGTGGTAAGGAGTGACATAGTGTAAGCTTCTGTGACATAATGTAACCAATGAAGAGAAATAGCTGCCTCCAGAGGACAGTTCAGGAGCTCTATATTGGGAGAGACATTTAAATGATGTCTATTCACTCCCCTGTGCTCCTCTAGATCATTTATTGCAGCCACTTGTTGTTAGTGGTCTTGTATTTCACTGATAAGCTTTTAAGAATACGGGTATATTTATATAGTTTCTAATACAACAGAATATTATCTTGTAAACCCTAGGTACCACCAATATAGGACTCAACACAACTACCACTATAAATGGTAACAATAGCACTACTAACAATACTATTAACGATGATAATAACAAATTCTCTCAATTCCTATTCATGCGTTAGAAGATAAGATGTTTAACAACATATCAGTCTTTCTTTTTTTGAATAAATAATACTTTCTGAAGGGTTGAAGGCTGCATAATCATAAAGATATGTCTTCCTCTGAAAAGTCTAAATTGATAGAAAACTGAGAATGCAGAGACAAAGGAGGCAGGCTAATTCTTAAGGGCAGCTGCTACTTCCTGTTCTGAGCAGAGTGACAAGGTAAAAAAGATAATGGCAGAAGTCACACCTCCACAGCTGCCAAGAAACCTTTGTCTTCCAGAAGGTGGTCAAACCCTAAAAGTCTCCTGTAGACACTGAGAATCAAGACATGGCACCTTCAGACTTATGTGACCAGCTCTTAGACACCTGCACCACTGAACTGATATTTAAGTACTTTTTAATACTGTCATGCTCTATATTTATTGTCATCAGAGACATTTATTGTCCTACCTTCATGTATATTTTTTTTCTCCTTGAAAGACTGTTAAGCTCCTCATTTTTTTCGTTTTACATGCCTAAAATATCATTTCTAAAACTAATAAAATAATAGTTCTTTGTTTCTGACCCCACTTCCAGTAATCTAAATGTAGAATTTCCAAGATAAGAATTTAGATCCAAGTCTCACTGCTTTAAGGTTTTGAACCCAACTAATTGTTTCACCTGTCTGAATCTTAAAACCCACAGAATGCCATCAGAGACCCTAATTTTAAACCTCAGTTTTTCAGTATTTCCTCCATTCCTCTCTGGCAAAAATTCTTTCTTGGTGGCTTACGCCAAGGATCTAATCTGCACATTATCCATTCTGCACATCCAATTGTGCAACTGTACTCAGCCAAGCACAATAAGGCAGCAGGATGTTTAATCTTTGGGGGCAATTTTTGAACCTTTCTATGATGTTCTTAAAAAGTCAACTTCCTAAAAATCACTGAGAAAAAATATTAAAAAAAATAAGGAAATTGATGCAGAATGGATAAGTAATCCTGAAGGAAAACCAGAAATTTGGATAGCTTTCCTTTCATTTTTCCATTGAGATATTATTTCTTTTCTGAAATTTGGAAATGGTTTCCCAGTATTGGTTTATTTTTTTCATCCTGAGATGGTTATTTTTTCATATTTTCTCCTGCTGCTGGCGATTCAGTCTCAATTGGAGGAAGTAGGCATTGAGGTCAAATTACAGCTTCAAAAACGTGTTCAACCTCGAATTCATGGGTGAGCAAAATAAAAGACCTAATAATCTACACAAATGCAGAAACTCAGAGAAAATAATTTATTGGTAAAATAAATCCCACCCATTCAGAAAAAGATAAATTAATATTATTAGGTACAATATGATTGTATTTTAAATACAATTTAGTCGTCCTTAATTTAAGATTGTAAGCATCTTTAAAATTAACCATTTATTTTATACATAGAAGAATTTGGATTAAAATGAAATTTAGCATGCTACGCAGCTGTAGAAATCTCAAAGTAAACATCCTTTTTTATTCTATATTCTTAGCTTGCATTTCTTGTGCTTGTCAGTGGATTTTGCCAGACATGTTTTGCTATATTTTAGTGAATAAATTTTAATTTTTAAGAGCTTTTTTCTTAATTTAGAGAAGTAATTTATTTTAAAATTAATATATACAGCAGAACATTCTGTGTTTAAGAAAATTAATTGTACAATGTAATGAAAGATTTTTCTAGAGCTAAGACAACATAATTTAAAATAGTCAGCTTAATGTTCTGAAATATAATTTTGCTTTTGTTGCAGTTGAAAAATGAAGGTTTCTTTTATATACTGTATATCCCAAGATGATTTCAAAGCACTTGCACTTAGAAAAGCTAGCTGCTATTACATATGAATTTTCAAAGCTTGCCAAGGCTTTGGAAGGAATGATGAAAATTACTATTGCACGACCTTCAGGTTTTCTTTGTTTCATAAAAGGCTAAGATAGCATTTTTGTCATTTTTCTTTCAGCTCAGGTCTTTCATCATAAATATCAAAGCATGCAATTATGCCTGCTCATATCCTACCATATTCTGCCTGTTTTCTATCTATAGTGATGGTGTTCTCTTTTAGGATACCTTTTTCTTTTGTTTTTCACAAACCTGAAAGAAGTCCCATGTTTTTGTCGAGTGCCATAAATTGTTCATGAAACGCATGTTGCGCTGATTAAAAAGAAGAAGAGTTGATTAAAATGGCTTTCATTCTTTTGTTCTAAGCAAAATCCTAAAGTAATATTCCAGTGTCAAATCTAAAAGGATCATAGGAGACTGATTTAGCCTACAGGTGGATTTTTTAAATAGTGCTCACTGTAAAAAATGGGACAATCTTCTATTTTATTAAAATCTCTGGTTTCACGCCAAATTATTTTTATTGTTCCTTTTTATTTTTCATGTAAAACTTCTTATTCTGTCTTGTTTTGTGATTTCATGTGGCCTGATCATCAAAGACACAGAATGCCCATAGCTGCTGTTGACTAAATTATGTCATAGTTGTATAATACACCTCAAAATGAGGTTACTTCTATGTCTTAAGTACTTCAAATGAGCATTCATTTGAATTTTTTTAGTATGTTTACTGATCTATTCCAATTTACAAGCCACATTGACATAGCACAGGTGTTATAAATATATCAGACTGAAATATCCATGGTCCATTTCCTTCTGAAATGTTTTTTAGTTGGTTTTAGTTTTCTTTTACAACCACTACCTTAAACACTAATAACTTATGCAGTAAAAATATTAGAGTTCCATTAATTGACTGAAAAAAAAATCTTTCCTGAAAAACAGAACAGCAAACCCTTGTTAGTGTTAGCAGGAACACATCTCCTCATTTTTTGTTTATTATGCTCAGATTTTTATCAAATGTACAATGACACAAAGAATACATTGTTTTCATCAGTTTGAACTGTGTTGTCACATGAATGTGAACTTACTGGCTATGTCTTAAGCTAAATGTCAAGGGATATACATTTTCCACATAGAATAAAATTGATTTCAAGTTTCTGTTAATGGTGGTAGACCAAAAAACATCCACTGTACCTTTAAACCAAGTAGAACTGCCCCAGCATGTGTTTAATAAAAATATATATGCCTAAATAGTGACAGTGTCACTCACAGTACCTAACATAAAAAATATTTTTAACAATAAAAATTTGAACTATCAAAACCTTGCTATTTAATAAGATTTGCTGATCTGAATTTGTGATAAATATGGGAAAAGAACAAGCAAAAAGGAGAGGCTTTCTGAGGGGTTCTTTGCATCTACCTTTCGAAAAGTCCCTCCTCAGCATATAAATACTCTCAGCAAAACCCTCATCATAGTGGCTATATGTATCAATACTGCAAAAGAAAGGAAGGTGACACTCACCATGAGAGAATTCATTAATTCTTAAGACTTCTAAAATATTAATAGGACTTTCAAACAATGTTGCTTGCTTATGCAGTGTCCATTCAGTTCGCTGTGAAGTTGAGATGATAGGTGGAAATTCTTAGATTACTACTTACCCTACTTCCTATATCACAAGCCTCTGCTTGTTTATTTTCCCACACTGAATGATAAATATGCTCAGAAATTATTGTACTTTTAAAAATAAAACAACATGATAAAGTGTCTGACAGCTATAAACAAAGAAGCTGCTTAAAATCTTTTTAATGTCTATAGCAGCTCATGGAGGATTTTGGTCTCTATCTATCTGAAATCTATTTGAGGCAACTTGGTTTCTGCAGTGTCTTTTTCTATCAGCCAAAACCTGCATTTCAAATGTTAAAAATCAGTAAAAAATGGATCTTCTACTGAATAACACTTTAAAATGCATGTTGTTCTCCATCCATAAGACCTGGATCCCAGAGTACTTTAAAGTCTAGTCATAAAGCAACAGATGTTATATTTCTTTTTAATTAGAAAAAATTCTGTAATCCATTTTAGCATTCCTTATGATTGCTATAGAATAGCAATGACACTTATTTTTTGCAGATTATAAATCTATCTCTCTATAAGCATATCATCATCCATGCTGAAATATTATCTTCAGCTAATAAAAGTTTGCCTTTACCTTTCTTAGGAAAACCATAAAAATTAATTTAAAAGTATGCAGAGTAATAGGAAGGCATTCTAAAGTATTCCCTTTTGTCAGAGGCAGACGCTATTAGAGACTGATGCAGGTGTAATATTTATGATCAAGGCTGAAGAGGCCAGAGCTTTGTTAATAAAATTAAGGAGTTATTCCCAAATGCACAGAATTAATGTATGGGTTTCAACCCAGAACCAGGCAGAATACTTAAAGGGTAAGGAGTGAAGGCTTTTCTTACTGTTTTCAGTATAATAAATAAATAAATAGGTGATCCTAAATGTCGTATAGTGGGAAACAAAGAGCCAAACAATGGAAGATAAAGTACATAACAATTATGAATTAAAATGATCACTGGAAAATCATGGCAACAACAAAAAATTATGCTGTGTAGTCAACAGAAATCAGAAAAAAGGAAGACAGTCTTCTCAAAATATTGCAAAAAATATTTTTATGGTAAGGAAAATTGTTGTTGAAGCTGGTTCCAGTGATGAAAATATGTATATTTAAAGGTTAGTTCACAAAAATAAATGTAAACATGTTGTATTGCGTTACTGTATTTATCATTAGAAAAACATTATTGAATGCTGAGCAATAAAGAAGGTCAAAGATGTTACCAATCTGCTATTACTATTGTTCACTATTTTTGATAATTAAATTGCTGTTACAGTCTGAGTCACTTAAACCAGTACAGTGCCTCAGCAAGCCAGGTTTAAAGATGTCTGAACCTTTAAACCATTTCTTTCTAGGTTTAGGAATTCTGAAAGAACACAGGAGGAGTTAATCACAAATGATAATATACAGGAAGACATTGGGGCTGCTAAGCAGAAGGGATCAAAATATAAATTATTTCAAAATTGCAGGTATAAGACTAAAACCAAAAACTTCGGAATACTGTGGCATCAAATTACAGAAAAGATTTTTCATTGGGTTTTTGTTGTTTCTTTTAATAGCATAACTCGTCAAAATGACCTTGATATAAAACATGGGGAAAATTAAATTTTTCTCAGGATAGACATATGTTGAGCGTGTTATAACAGAATTATGAAGAGCATAACTTACTTCAGCAGAAAATGTAAGATAAAAGTCAGTATTTGTTAACGGAAAAGTCTGCTAGATTACTTGATCCAATCTGGAAATCCCATCTTTGGGAACCCAGTAGAAAAAATCATAAATTATGTCAGACAAACATTTGAAATAGAATTCAAGAGCCAAAAAATTAAAAAAAAAAAAATCATATATCCATAGACTAAAAAACAAATAATATATTATCTAAGTATGGAAGAAACAGGAGGTAGGTGTGAAAATTTGTGAGTCTTCAGGGTTCCTAGGGGCTTATTGGACAGACTGTGAATGATAACAACATAGTGAGAAAACAGTGTATTTCTTTTTAACAACGTTCTTCTTAGGTCATACAGTATCTTCAAGAGGAGAATTTTCTTCAGTGTTCATCCTACTGTCCCATTACCTTCTGATGCCTTAGTTTGTGTATGACAACTGGCTGAGTGGTGCATTTGATATACTTCAGGGAAGGGATGTTATCCAGAGAGACCTTGACAAGTTTGAGAAGTGAACCTCGTGAAGTTCAACAAAGCCAAGTGCAAGATCTTATAACCATAGAATCATAAAATTGCTTAGGTTGGGAAACACCTTAAAGACCATCAAGTCCAACCATTAACCCAGCACTGCCAATTCCATCTCTAAACCATGTCCCTAAGCACCTCATCTACACATCTTGCCTCTGATTTGGGACAGTATCACAAGTATCGGTACAGACTGGGAATGAATGGATTAAGAGCAGCCCTGCAGGGAAGGATGTGGGGACAATGGTAGATAAAAAATTGAATATGAGCTGGCTATGTGCCCTTGCAGCCCAGAAAGCCAACTGTATCCCAGGCTGCATAAAAAGAAACGTGGCCAGCACGTTGAGGGGTGTGATGCTCTCCCTCTACTCCACTCTTGTGAGACTCACCTGCATTCAGCTCTAGGTTCCCATGAAAAAAAGACATACATCTGTTAGAGCAATTCAGGAGGGGGGCCACAAAAAAGATCAGTGCTGGAACACTACTCCCTGTGAAGAAAGGCTGAGTTGAGGTTGCTTAACTTGCAGAAGAGAAGGTTTTGGGGAAACCTGATTGTGGGTTTCTTATTAAAAATAAATAAATAAACTGGGCTCCGTGACCAGACTGCAAGAAGAAACCTAAGCCAGGAACTCACCAGAGCAAACAAGTTGTCTCTCAAAACAGTGGTCAAGCCAAACTAGCCTCAGTCCTTGACTAACTGGCTTTCTTATCAACAGCACCAGAAAGAAGAGGAATGGGATAAGGACAGTGCAACCTGTTATGTACATCACCAGAAGTAATGTGTTCACTTCCAAGTACATTACAGTAGTTTGCACTACTATATTAATACAACATACCTATATTCAAATGCAAAATCAGTGAATTTGAAGTGTTATGGAGTCTGACAGAGTTAAAAACCGAAAGTGACAGTGCAAAGGGATGTGGGATTTATGTACTATTAGATTTCTAATGAGGCCATTCACACAATATCTTTCATTAAATGGTACATAAACAAGCCTGAATCCAGGACACTAATTCTGGTATCCAATAGAATGTTAATCAGAAGACCTTAAGGACAAGGAACTAAAAAAAAGTTTAAATATTATATATAATCATGTGATGACCCACAATTCATTTTAGGAAATTCACTAGTAATTAGAAAAACAGAATTATCTTCAGTACAGTAAGATGTTTCCAGGGGTACAGAGGCCCTTAAACCTGTGCACTAGACAAATCTTGCTATGCCACATACTTCAGTGCACAGCACACTTGAGAGATGTGCTGGGACATTACCAATGAATTGCCCAAGCCAACATGGCCGCTTGCTTTTCAGGGTCTCTCTGAAGAAACAATCTCTGTCACTGCATACGTACATACATATATATATACACACACACACTTCCAGATAACAGGGAGCAAAGAGAAATTATCTTAACACTTGTAAGAAAGAACAGACTGGCTGGTTAGCAGAAATCTGTATTCAGCAGAGGAAAAAAGTTCTAGCCCCTTATATCTGACTTTTCTTTACCCTTAGCAAGAGTAAATCAGGCAACAAAATTCGCAGGTTGCAGAAGCTAAACCTCATGTTTGTAAATCTAGTTAATTGTGGCATATGTGTTTGTATTCCAGCACAGTCAGTGAGAGGGAATGATGAAGAGATACACATTACTAAGCGTCAGGTGTAAAGGAGTTAATTTTTGCTTGATTTTCTGTTTCTAGTCAGTTAAGATTCTTTGGATCTTTCTGTATAGAAAACTACCATTAAACCTTCCTAAATGTATTTAGCTTTTCTTGGGCTAATCCCTTAGCAACTCATTTATAACTATCCATTCAATTAGCATAGCACCTATTACCCTTGAAATTCTAGGGCTTACTACCTTAGACAACCTAAAGCTTTAGGAAGTGTTAATTAGGAGTTACGGGACTTAATTAAGCAGGAGGAGGAAAAAAGCTCTCAAACATCATGTTACATTGTAACATGTATTTCTATTCGTAATAACAGTTAATTCTGTTAGGAATAACTCTTGCAATATTTTAAAGTTTGAACATCTATTATCAAGCAAGAAGAAAAAAATTCACATTGACTTGCATGGGTTTTTCAAAGTGTGGTATGTTATATACAAAGCCACCACAGTTCCAGCATTGTTACGAAAGGGATACCTGAATGACTTAAGCAGAAAAAACTTTATTTATGCCCTGTATTTCAAGTGTTGTTCTATAAAACAAACAAATTCCAAAAATGTCTGGCTGGGATATTAAGCATGCTGGAGCTTCAGTCTCTAAAGGTCTTCCGTGCACAGGTATTAAAAAAGTTTCTGAATATTAAGAATTTTTCCATTCCACTAGTAGGAATCCACTAGAAAAAAGCAAGATTGATTAAAGATGTGTTTTGAAGCACAAACATTTTCAAAATAATATTTTAATTCCTGAATAAAGTTCTGTTGAAGAAAAAGTTTAGCCAGTTTTTAACCTGTTTCAGTGCATGAAATATTATTGCACCTGGTCTTTTACTGTCTGTATAAGTAATGTTTATTTAAACTACTTTGAGGTGACTTTGGTTTGGTTCCTCACTTCAGAGGGAAAATATCTGTCTAATGAATCAATATAGATATATGTAACTATATCAGGCAGATATTTTCTCATTTAAGTAGTTTGATCAGAACAATGTTTTTTGCATGCTTAGAAATATTATTTGCTATGATGATGTCTATCACTTTTTTGAATATACTCCTCACAATTTTATCCACCAAATCAATTTTAATTTTAGTAATGAAAAATGTTAATAATCTCAGAAAAATGTCTTCTGGTAAATTACATGGAAAAATCTACATGAAAGTCACTGAAACAACTGACAACCCACCTAAAACTAAATTGGTAGTTATTAATTCTGTGTCAGAGTAGCTTTTCATATTATGATCATGACTATGGGACAGATGTGTGTCTTTTTTCATATTTATTGCAGCTTCAAGGTTGCAGTTCATCCATGGGGAATATACTGTGGTCACGTGGAAGTACTCTTTATGGTGAAGCATTGGAGATCCAGTCTGTAGACACAGCTGAAGACTGAGTTTTCCTGTAAGGTAATCTTACAGGTTGGTGTCTCTTGACTTTGTCTTGGTAACTGTAAGAGATAGGCTTAGTACTCTAGCCTGTAGAGGAACTGTATTTTGAATTACGCTGCTTCAGAACAGTAAGTCAATTCTATCTCTGAGTAAATTCTTAAGTGTGGGTCCAGATCCATGGAAGTTAATGACACTTACACTTTCTATTCTTTGCTGGAGCTTATTAGAGAAAGAATTGAGTCTTGGTTCCCTGTTTTCCAAAATAAGGCAAATGTGATAGAAAGGTCAGCAGACAATAGGGTGAAGTTGATAGCCAAGCAGTGGTAAAGGCCAGCTGTAGATTAATAAATACCCAGGAACCAAGGAACTGCAGAAAAGGAGTAGTTTTGAAGAATTGTTTCCTATCCATATTACTATTGAGGTGGGTACTGCACTTAAATAATGCAAGTACAGCCTAACCACAGACTGAGTTACATATTTTTCCCTGAAATATTAGATCACAGAGTGTGATGGCATCAGTTAAGCATGTTTACAAACAGTTCTTTGGTGTATTATTGTACATTGGTTATACTACACCATTTCTTTTTGCAATCAGAAGCAGAAGAGTCCACTTAATGCTGGATGCATAAATAGTAACGACAAAGAGATGATAGAAACATTGTGATCCTTTTAAGTTTTTATTTAATATATTTATGACCTATATTTCTTTGTGTTTCAAAGACATTCAAAGAGTAAAAATTGTGATAAATATATAAAAAAACTGAAATTAAAATAATATAGGTACCTGTATTAAACAGAATTTAGGTATACTGTGGAGTTTACTTTAGCATTTTTTCTTCAGCCTCCTAAGTTAAAAAAGATGCAGACACCTTCTTATATCTAGCCTTGAAGGTGATACAGTGTATTGATTTGACACATCTTGAGACCTAATAATCAAGTACATGTTTTTATGATTGGCTGATGTTGCCTTGTGTCTGGCTGCCTAAAGAATGCTAAGTTGACTGAGGTCATCTATAGCCTATAGATAATCTACACGACTAATAAAAATGCTAAGTAGACTGTCAATCTGTTTTCCAATCATATCAAACCTCCTAATCCAATTTGTAATTTTCAAGATGAAACTAATCTAAAAAATAAAATAAAATGTATGTGTTTATTAGAACAGTGATATATTGCAGGTATGCATCTGGCTGCATATTAACGTTTGAGCTTTCTTTTGAAAGGCTATTATAATATCATAGTCTGATAAATTTTTGACAGATCTTTATAGAACATTGTACTGATGATTATTATCCAAAATAAAATAAAAAACAAAAATAAAAATTAAAAAAAAAAGAGCTGTATCAGAGCCTCAGATATGTGGAATGCATTACTCTATAACCTTAAAAATTCAGTTTGTGCTTTCTCATAAGGTATATGATTGAAAGTATACATTTTAAGAATAATAATAATATTTGGTACTGCATACAGTCAATTCCAAATATTTTCTTTTGCTGATGTGGTAAAATGTCTATTTCAGTTTAGTGGACTTAGACATATAAAACATGGGAACTGTGACTGTGGAATACTGTATTTCAGTGCCTTGGCAAACCCCTAAATTTTGCTGTGGATGCAAGATTACCATTCCTCAGGATTTAGGTGTTAGCAAAGAAGCTGTGGTCCAAAAGTTCACACTGCTAGAGAATAAGTATTATATTTTATTTCAAATACGTACATCTAAATAAAACCAAATACTAACATAGACCATTAACTTCCATTTTCATCCTGAATCAGAGAGTTTCCTAACTTTATTCAAGCTTACTTTAAACTCACTTACACATAGTAATATATTGGAGGTTTCATTGATATATTGTCAGTCTTGTTCAGTTATGTGAATACAGATTTTACAACATAAATAAGTTTGTAAAAACTTACCATGATTTTCTGCTGCAGGTCTTATAAATCTGATAGACTCACTGGCAGATGTGGATTTCCCAATTCATTATTTCTCCATGTATGTTAAATTTCTCTTCAGTTTGCTTTTTAAAGATCAGATTCCTAAAATAATGTAAATGTGTTTAGAGCATTAAATATTGATTCTGAATTTTTTTAATGAGATAATTAATCTAAAAAAATAAAACACATTCATACATGAGAATCTTTTGTTTTCAGTAATAAATCTGTATATTACAAAAACTAAATAAGAAGTTAAAAACTTCAGGGCCTAAAATTTGTCTTGGCTTCTGGTGACCTGTTATTCTGTCTAGGGTATTTGGTATTTTCCATCCAGCCTAATCTCCTAATCTCCTTCCCATGAAAATAAGAGAGAAGGGGAAAGGTTGCATTGTTGTGTTCCCACATCTCATCCTAAAATAGGATGGAACAGAGATCATCCATACTAGGAGCTAGGACAAGTTCTTACACCCCAGCCATGCTCTACCACTAAAGAATAGCTAAAAAGACATAAGTATTGTTTTGCTTTGTAGAAGAACTACAATAGTGAAGTTGCATGCCCTGTACTATGAGAAGAATTCACAGTACTGTACTGAGCAAGGAGCTTAATCTCCACATACGGTGAATGAGAAGAGCTTCATATCTCATGTTTGAATGTCAGGTGTGCATGATCAGGAATGCAAAATGAGATAATATGAAAGAATAAATCAACAGTAAACATTCTGTCACTTTTTTTTACTTGCTTTCTAAGTCTTCCTTCAAACAGCAAACCTCTAAATACATGAATTTGTGAAGTTTTTTGTAGTGAATTTCAGGTCTTTTGACAAGATGGCACAATTTATTTGCCCAAATATATGTCTACTGCCATTTAATGCATTAAAGTATCCTCCCTGGCTTCTACTCTTCCCTCATAATAGAATAGAACTGCGAATTTGTTACTATAGTTTTCAATTCCATGTGAGGGTCACAGCTTATCTTCTAAAGCCTGTTGTCTTAATTACTCTTTTGTGAATCCTTCAGACGTAATGTATATTTTTCCAGGACCTTTCAGGCAGCTGAAGGGGAACATTCTGCTTTCAAGTAAACTTTGATGACGTTTTCAGACATTTTGACGCAGTCATTGTTTCTTTAAAAAAAAAAAAAAAAAAAAAAAAAAAACCTTTTTTTTTCTAAATAAAAATGCACTTGATCAGGAGTTTGATAACTTTTATGATAGGAGATTTAAAGGAATCTCTCCAAATATAAAACAAAATAAATTTTAAAAGTGTATCATTGAAATACTGTAAAGGGACAAAATTAATCTCCATTTTCAGTGACAGAGATTTTAATGCAGGTAGTTTTCTTCATTTTACTTCTCCTTTGCAAAATAAAATTACTGAAATCTACTCATGTAACCCCTAAATGTGTTTTTTCTTAACCTCTTTTGGGTACTGTAGAATCTATGTGTCTTGACACACCTTCCAGTTTTAGGAATTGTTGAAGCTATGACCACTTTTGCTGTATTTGAACTGTTGCACACATAATCTCCTGAACCAAGGTTCATTATCAAGTGATTATTTTCTAGGTGAAATAGTTTAATGTGCAATAAAAAATCTGAACTGAAACTTAGAGAAAAATAAAAAATGTTATGAAAAGTTACTTGGAGATCTCTTAGTTACAGGTAAAGTCTGCCTACTCTCTACAGCGTGGAATAAAAAAAAATCTGCCTTCTTTTCTTCCCAGTTTGGCCATGTAAAAACTTATCTGATTGTGATTTCAGCCAAAGAGAAAGATAAAGGCATTGCCTTCACCCTTTCTGTAGTAGAGTCATGACGAAAAAACTGGTAGCTGTTAGGAGAATCAATGTTCTTTCTCATTGAGGGCAGCCAGTCAGGAATGTCAAAACACTTTCTGAAAGAGAAAGAGTGAACTCATTTTTAGCTATGCTAAAGTAAGGGTCTATGTGAAGAATTTCACCTTACTCTGGGTGTTGCCTGATGTTGCAACCAAATCCCAGAAAGCCATGTCTGAGCTGCTTTTCAGTAATTTTAGTTAATTTTAGTTAGTTAGTAGGTAAGAGAATAAAAGTACCTTGGCTGTTTCTCTTTCTATCTCTCTAATTGGCAAAATTTCATCCCAAGTCTAGATCTGTGGCTTTCATTTCTTCCTGACTTTGCCAAGAATATTTTTTCCATCTGGCATTTTAACAGTTATATTGCCATTGTCCAGACTTTGGATAGAATCAAAGTACTGGCACTGTATTTTGTAATTTTCACAGAAGCATTTGATTTGATTGACTCTAGAATGCTGATTAGAGGAGATAAGACTATGATGCTCTTGAGGATAAGTCACTTAACTCAGATTCATGACTGTTTAACAAGAAAAGCACACAGATTTGTTGCACAGGGCAAGGAATTTGGCTTGGCTGAAATGGACTGTGATGTCCGCCAAGACTTAGTCTTCAGACCATGTTTATTGAATTTATTTGTCAATGATTTATTCTTGATTGTATTAAATCTATTTTACAACTATATAGATGATGCAATGTTACGACATGGTTCTAATTCATTGGCCATGGTAGGGGAGGATTCAGATAATTTATGGAGGAAACTTTATAAAGCAAGGTTTTTCTAATGAACAGGAAAACTGCTAGCTATTAATTTCAAAAAAATCCAAACACTTCTTCAGTCCTTACTCAGGAAAAAAAAAAAAAAAAGGAAAGCCCTCCACTGAAATACGTACTTAAGTCATGACTTAAGGGTTGGAGCAGCACAGTCTAGTTACTCTCAAGCAATTTTGTGCTGAAATGCTAGTAATTAGAAGCAGGTATAATTTTAAAAGGTAAGAACTCCACTGAATATACTGTACTAAAGCAATAGATGAAGCAAGAAACAAAAAACCTTCAATATGTTGTCAGATGAAAGGTTGTTTAAATTTAGAAGTAAGAAAATCAGACTGTTATATCAATAAAAAGCTATGTAGATTTGTTTTATATTAATGCTATGGATAGATAAAATCCAATTTGCCTTTCGGCAAATTTTCAGATTTGTAGCTTGACAGAATATAAGAACACATCACTGCAGCTTTTATGTGAATAAGTCAACTTACTTACTCCTCAGCGAATCTGGAACTATGCAAATGTATTTTATGTTTGGAGAGGCCTCTGGTTATATGAAAACAATGTTGTTTTTTCTTTTAGATTTTAATTTAATATTCTGAGCCTTGGAGGAAGAAATCATCATACACTCATTTACCCTACAGTCAGTGTGACAATATGGGAGGGTACATTTAATGCCTTAGCAGTAAGCAATTTGAACAGGCATCCAAAGGTGATAAGAACTGAAATAATCTTTAGAAAAATTCAAATACAGATTAATTGAATATTTAAAACCATTTAGAAGGTATAATTGAGAATAAATTATGTAATGATGTAGTAGGAATTATTTGATTTTATACTTCCTTCTACTTAGAACTACCACAGATGCTTGGATATGGGTATGGCAAGTATCTTGCTGTGAAATTCATTTGAGATGCAATACAAAACATTGTACATTAATGAGGTTTTATTATCTCCTGTTCTCATATTTTCATGAATGAAAATATAAAGCTATTCATATAACACTTAAAAACGGGTGGTAGTTTACACTTTCATTTTACATTGTCATTTTCTGTTGTATATTAATATAGACATTTTAAAAATCATAGAGTTTTCATACACAGTGAATAGATCATATATGAAGGCATGTGATACAAGACATTTCTTCTTCAAGGCAGAAATATTTAGATGTCTCTCCTGTCTCTTGCTTTTCTGTTTCAGTTTTCTGTTTGAGGGATTTTTACATTTTTGACCTGTAGAAAGATCCCACAGGATAAATGTCTATGCCTTGAAAACCTGGTTACAGTAGTCTTCATGTTTTAAAAAGTCAACAGAATACCCGAAATCTTGGATGCATGCCTTACCGCCATCTGAGTCCTGTGTAAGTATTCCAAATATTAGAATATGCTAATATGAAAAAATAGACAATATATGTTTATTATGAAAAATAAAAACATTAAAAAATGGGAGTGTTCATCCCATTTATCTGTAAGTACACACAATCATCTCATCAGCTTCAGTGAAAATAAACAAAAGGGTTTTCACTCAAAATTACTGTGACAGACTTTTTGATACCTGTCATCAAGTAGTGTAATTATAAATGTTGAAAATATGTCCCATGTACACATAAAACTAAGAAATGCATACTTCATTTGTAATTTCAAGTTTATTGTGGTCAAGGCTTAGCTCCAAGGGTGTCTCTCATGAATGTTTATCAGGGTCACTCTGTTGTTTCTTCTGCTTTCTGTCCTGTGTCTTCACTTTACCTTTACTTCTATTGTGTTTCTTCTCCTGCCATAATTATGACAGAAAAATCCAGAAAATATGCAATCCATTTGCTGAAATAGCTTATTCAAGTCAAGGAGCCGCGATAATAGAAGAACCCTTCTGCTACTGTATGCTAAAATAGCTGAATCCTGTCTAGGGAGCCTGTTGCCAGCATTGCCATTTGCACGTATCTACCCTGTACTCACATGTAAGTAAGTCAGTCTTCTGTGTTTAAAAATAGAAAAAACAATGAGTGTAGGCTGGTATCAGTCAGTTGTCATTCTCAAGAGAAGAGAGAATTCTTGAAGTATTGATGCTGACTAGTGAAGAAGGAAAATCCTGGTCGTGAGGAAGGTTCCTGTGTTCAATTTCTTTAACACAGAATAGAGAAATAGAAGACTTAACTCCATGGAGCTGACTGTCCACAGTGGCCTCAGGGGAACAGACAGAGGTGGCCTTCATTGCTTTATGCCTCACAATTTAGTTGCCTTAGTCAAGCTCCAAATATGCAGACTGAACATGACGAGGGTCACTTTGAACCAAGTTATTCCTTTCTAATTGCCAGCTGTATTGACAATTCCTTTGGGAGCTCAAAATTAGGGGTTCTGAGAAACAGATATGTCAGAAAAACTCTGCTCTTAAACATTTACATTTTCTGATTTGCAGATCTTATCAAAGACTTCATGACATTAGAAATTTCTAATTTGAAAACAGCAGCATCAAACACAAATGTTCAAATTTGCTTTGATAATATTATCTTCTGTGATATTTTATCCCATGGTATGATGAAAAAAGGAATCAGCCATGTGTTGCTACTTTTTGAAACTTTGTTTTTATCTGAAGATGACAAGGTTTCCTTTAATTTCTTTAAATATTTGTTGACAATCTTGTTATCTTTGTCAGTTACTTTGAAGATTTTCTGAAAGGATCAGTCTTTGAGTGATAAAGAAGATAGAGGTACAGAGTGTTTAACTATTCCATGATTTGGAAACTATCACTACAGAAGGTAAGTGGGAACAGAAAAAGTCCTTTTTTTTTTTCCTTGTATGAATTAGCATGTCAAACCCTCTAATACATGCTGAATTTTTGTATACTGTCAGTTAAATTTTTGCATGTGCAGGAGATCAGACTATTTTCCCCAAAAGGAAGGATCCTAAAAACAAGCAGAGGTAAAAATGCTGTGAGCAGGTCACTTACAGATCTGTTTCAACACCTGTCAGGCAAACTAATTTTTCTGTTCAGTTTATACCTTAATTTATGTTATGTGCAATGAATCATTGGGATAACCCTAACATTTGCATTCCATGACTTTTGCATGTTTAAAATAGAAACCTTCACGTTGAATTGACAAATGGTTTGTATTAATATCAAATTAGATTTAGGAAAATCATTTAATCTATAAATGACATCTGGTATTTACAGCTTTAGAGGCTGATGAAGATAGATGCACTACCTTACATGTTTATAATATTTTGTAAATTTGCAAATGCATATTTAAATTGATTGTATCCCTCTCCCATCCTTCAAATGTCACTGGCCCTCTAAGGACCCAGTCCAAAGCTCACTTTCATTAATGGAAAGACTTACATGCTAAATGTATAGCATAAAATTAAACAGAGCCTAGGAACATTCCTGAGCTCCGGAATACTACCCTTTCTACTGTTAAAGTGTTAGTGTGTTCCTCAGCGTGATTTTGGCCTCCGTCAGCTAGCCTTTGGCTGACTAATTCCTGGATGTAGTTCAGGAGTTAGTGTGAGCCAGGGAAGATCTCAAACAGAGACTTGGAGTGTACCCACAATGTTCTGGAGGATGAAAGAGTAGTATGGACGTGAGGCCTGTGTCAGTTAGCCTTGGTATCTCGTCCACAGTAGTAGCCACAATGAAGTCTAAGCCATCAAGTTTGTGGGGCATTGGGTCTTCATATATTGTCAGAGCCTTGCATTGTATAGACTTACCTGTATAGGGTTGACTTTGGATAGAACCGGTCATGAGGGTATTTTTGATTTCTTGTTTTTATCATAAAATAAAAAATTCTTCACAGGAATATCCTTTTCAGTCCCAATAAGTGTAGATTTCCTAGTTAAGAAAGGACACAATTCCACTAACCCGCCCAAGAATAATAACCACCTGCAGTGGAGAGAGTAAGGTCCTGGCTTAAAAGAATTAACAGCTAGGGAACCAGTACCTCCCAGGCGATGGGTGTTCTGTGAGTTAGGGCGATGGTGTCTGGGATCTGAGTGTGAGACCAAGGAGAGGTGCCAGCGTGCTGTTATACTCTGAGAAAGCCAAATGGGATCAGACCTTTTAAATTTGAAATGTCTCTTTCAGTACGCAGAATACCGGAATCCAATCCTTTTAGTTTGGAAAAACAGTATATTTAAAGACAAATTTAAAAAAAAAAAAAAAACAAAAACAAACACAACTACTCTGGACCAGTTCCACTTCTTTGTATCATATGTCATTTTCTGATTCAACCAGCATCTCAAATGTTTTTGGGTTTGACTTATTCAAAAATTTGTCTTGAATTTAAACGAACATTTTAAGCAACAGGAAGGGTAAGGGTCATATGGACGCTCCCTCTGTGCATATATGTGTGATTGTGTATAAAAACACTGCAGTAAAGGAAAATGCATATTCTGCAGTAGTTACATCTATTAATTACTTCCAGTGTAACACTATTTGTTTATTATCTTGATGTTTGATATGTCTAGATGGAGAATCAAGGGAGGGTTCATGAGGTTCTTTACAATGAGTTAATATAATTTACCTTCATGGCAGGATTTAATAAATGCAAATTGGTTGACAGTTGGACTCCATGATCTTAAAGGTATTTTCCAACCAGAACAATTCTGTGATTCTGTGATTCTAAGTACAATCTGGGCCTCTAATGTTTTACATGAATGCAGAATGCAATTGTTTATCATCTTTTCCTTCCTATTGTTATGCACAGGAACATACAAAGCCTTTACAGTCTTAATCCTATATTGCTCCGCAACACATTGTACTTATATATTCTCACAAAAATGTAGAGACAAATATGTAGGCTGCAAGTTCTGAATGAACTACAGTTATGGCCAAAACCAGATACCCCTGAGGAGTGTGTTTGTGTACCTCTTACACAATATGTACTCCCACATAGCAGTGAGAGTTTTCTTTGGTTTTCTTCTGGCAAAAAGAATGATGTATGTTTAATGGATCTTTGCTGGAGTGAGATACAGTCTGAATACATGAGAGTCGATAGAGTCCCTGAGACATCCTTGCTAGAATAGGAAAGGACATATCATTCCTTCAGTTCTGCTTCTAATTTCACTGGACAGCATGATGTCGCTTGTATTCCTCAAGTACCAAGAATAGTCTTCAGCACTCCAAAAAAGACAATGTCTGGGAGAACGAGTTCCTTGCCAATCTGCAGAGCCAGAAAGAGCATACATTAGGGAAAGGAAGCATGGTTTTTATCTTGTCTATATTGCCATTGCTCCAGTGCTTTTGTAAGGTTTATGGATAGTCTTGGCCTCTGAAATCATGTCTCCGGACACTGCTGCTTCTTTGTCTTTTCCAAGACAAAATAAGTCAGAAGAATATTAATGTTAAGACTGGGAATATTTAGGGAACATCTTCAGGTTGGTCAATGTTTTTTTTTCCAGTAGTTTAAACTCTACTTCTTTTATCCCTATGGAGGAAATACATAGGGAAAACAAGTTTTCTAACTTGAGCAAAATTTAGGTTTTATCAGCCATAGAAAAAGAACAAGTTTTGCCTGTGCAAGTGAATAAATTCTGTAAAGCATATAAGAAGTGTTATAGGCATTAAATTTTTCCTTTTCTTCATTTCAGTTCCAGTATTTTTGTCTCTGTTCAATGGTTTTATTCTATTTCTGGTTTTGCTTTTCATCTCACTTTTCTCCACACTTTATTTAAAAATTTATTTTCTCTTTTTCTTATCTCAGCTTGCCCTACTGGGATTCTACAGCCATTCCTGGCTCTGCTGAACTTTCACTCACACAGCTTTGAAACCCATTGAAAGTGGACAAAAAAGTAATCTGTTACTGACTAAAATGGGACTGTTTGTTAATTTCATACTCATTAAATGGATTTTGTACAGATGTATGTATCTGGACATTGTGTGACATGATCTTTTGGGTTTACTTTCCTGCTACATCTGACCCTGCCTGTACAAAGCCTGCTTCTCAATGTCATCTGATGTGAGCAAGAATGAAGTTCCTTGGGTAGCAGAATATCAGTTTCATACAGCATCGATGAGAATGCCGTTGTCCCATTTAAATAATACTTCATAACAAAATGGTCTCAAAGGAAGCAAGGGGAAAATAAAGCTATGTCTGTAAGTTACTAGCCAAAGACCATTTTGTGTAGAATATACAGAAACTATAAGGAAATGCAGTGTAGTCGGAATACTTCTGCCATGCTTAACAGATTTTAAGTTCTCTATTCAATTCTAAATAATGTCTTTAGCAACCCAGAGATACAAAATATTTCCATATCACTATTGATAAAAGAAATCTTGAAAAGAAAATGCAAGCAGCTTTCAGAAGATAAAAAAAGACACCTGAAATCATCATTGTAAATATCACTAACAAAAAAATAATGATATCTTAAATAAATGTGCATAAAAGAAAGCAATATAGAAATGAAATAAAATACAGCTAATACACCCAAAATTGTAAAATTGTTTTAAGAAGTGCCTTTCTCATTACAGCTGAATGTGATTTTCCAGATAGAGGCATTGTAATATGACCCTGTGTGCTGTTCTGTGTGTACAATAAAGCAAGCAAAATTAATCCCTTCCCCTGATGACCTCTAGAAATGAAAACCCATTATAGTAATAATATTTGTACTTAGGCCTTGATGTTTTTGTGCTGAATCTGAATGCCATGAAATGATTGTATACAGTGGCTGATGAGGACACATGTACAGATAATTACATAAATAATCCTCTTTATATAGGTGCAAGGTGACTTTTTAGATCTGGTATGGAAACTAGTTGAAGCCTAATAAAACTTGTAATCATTTTCTTTACTGCTAAGGCCTGAATCTTATTATGTTGAAAGGTCTATTAGGAATGTTTCCCTTTTTAGCATGGAATGTATGTAACTGGATCTTGCACACAATTTTCCTGTTTGTAAAACTCGAATTAAGCTTTGAAATTTCTGCCTAAGTTACTGGTTTTGGTGTTTGCCAAAGTATATATGGTATCAAATACTATAATACATCTTTGTTACCAGTCTGCGGTTCGGTTAGCAAACCCCACTTACAGGGTAAAAGATCTTTTAAAAAACAGCATTATTTAGCTTGGAACAGGAATCAATACTCCATATGATATGGTAATGAAACGCAGACTTTGTAACATATTGATGGACACTGAGAAAGTGTGTGTGGTGAGAGGAGTGGGTGTATTTGTGTGCATGTTGAGGGACCACATCAGTATTAATAGCCTGTAAAGGAGGTTTCTGACATTTGGTAAACACATGAGTACAACACAGAGCACAATAGGAACTACAGTTCAGAAACAATGATAAACACATTACGCTGGAACACCATTAATACATGTGAGTTTTCTTCTGTCAGCATTGTATTTCACAGGATGCAGTAGCAAAGTATTAGCTTTGTGGAAAAGGTTAAAAAGACACCCACATATTGTTTCACTATTTTGCTTTACTTTTAATGTCTGTGTATCTTTCTGATGTGGGCCATATATCCAAGCCAGTTCAGTCTTGCACAAACACTCTAGCTTCCTATTTGTCTAAGTGCTAATAAATTCCCATTGATCAGGGCTCAGTGGAAATTAGAACATCCCTTCATGTACCTCAGCCAGGGAGGTTGCTCCCAGCAGATTCTTGCCCATGTTAAAAGCCCGCTGGAATGTTTCAGAATGGTTGGTGTTGCTGCATATTACTTCGCACTGTCAATACCAGAAGGACTATCGATTTGGATCACTTTCTTCTTTAAATAAAAGAAATTATTTAGTATTTGAAAATAGTAAAAATGGCCACCTGGTGTAAAAACACTAACTTGTCTGTCTTTCTTAGACTGTCCATTGGCCTGGGAAAGCTTTGAAATATTACACACTGTAATTGAAAAAAAAAAATAAATAAACAAAACAAAAAAAAATCACAAAAGGCGTACCGTGTGTTGTACTTTCAATTTATTGATTGTAAAGACTTATATCTGTAGCCTTCTGCTAAAGAATAAAACTTGAATTTATTAATTGCATTTTAGGTTAGATTAAGATTAGGGGGATTTCTTTTAAGCAGTGTGTATACGTGTTTTGAAGAGGGTGACCCAAGAAAGATACAGATACATGCAAGACTTATCTGTCTTTCGGATGCGTACTCCTCAGTGCTGGTTAAGCAGCAATGGCAGAGGAGGTATGGAGAAATATCTTTCTAACAGTGATTTCCATATGAGTGTCAGCAGACTGCTAAAAAATTAGAGATACAGGAGTTATGAAAGCAAAAAAGACATATTAAATGGGAGGCAATATACGCTATGCTAGTATTTGTACAAATGAAATGCTTTATAATTAGTAAATACCTAAATCAGATGCTTAAATCCATATTATAAGGAAGTAGAAGGCAAGATTCATTGCATGAAACAAAGATTACCAATAAAGAGGGTGTGGTTTGGTTTGGGGGGTTATTTTAATTCTGTTTCTAAAGAGGTTAGCAAGGCTGTAACTTAGCCACATATCAAGGCATGCCATATGTCAGGGAGGATCTTTTCAGTGTTTTCATCAATATTATTTCCCACCTTTTCTTTTGGGTTCCATTTTACTTTGCCTGATCCTTCCTGATACTTCCTCACCTCCCAAAAAATCTTTGTATAGATGACCTAGGGTCAGTGAGTGATGAACCTATTCAAGGGATGCAGCTCCTTAGGTGTACGGGAAGATGTGACAACACTTCTTCCTGGGTGTTCTTCTTTGGCATCCTTCTAGAACTCTACCACGCTGAGGATCCACTTTGAAATCTTAGTGCTATTCTGTAAAAATAATGCAGCTTTCTCTTCTAGCTTAAAACGTGGAGTTTTTTCGAGAAAAGCATCACTCATGCACAGCCTGTTAAATGAACACTTGTATTCAAATAAGTTACTGAGTATGCAAAACAACGCTGCCTGTTACGGTACACATTCAGTGCAGAAAATTGCTCTGTTAGTTGGACTGCTTTTCCCGTCACAATGAAACATACATCTGCTTACAGCTAAAAGTCCAAGGGCCTGATTTACTAAAAATTAGTGATCCATCAGATTGATGGGCAATCTGCACTCTTGGTGCCTTGAAATTTCTTGCATCAGTCACCAGATCATGATTTACTAATAGGGTTTCAGGGCTTGCAAAATAGCACAACTCTAACCACATATTAATATTTAATCTGGCATTTTAAGTGCACCTAACAAAAGACCCCAGAGCTGCTGACAGGACCCTAAATTGTGAATTTCTTAAAAAGGATTTGAGTATTTCCATAGTGGTTTCATGTGGAAATCTGAAATAAAAAGAAATACGTGGGTTCAGCCCTGCCCATGAACTTAAAAGTTTCTGACTATATTTTCTTGAAAAATTGTGTATATTTTGTTTTTTTATGGTCTAGCTCCATTAACATATGACAAAGCTTCCTTTGGCAGTTTCACTGTCCGTAGCTCATGATGGCAGAGGAATTTCAAAACTCATTTCTATATTGTGTGCAATTAAATATTCTGTTCTTTAAATACTTAATCCACTTGGCAACTCTAGAAAAGTGTTAAATGAGGATAAAAATAATGTATAAATCACAAAGACCTCTTTATTACCATGAAATTTAGTAATTGAATCTGCACAGACTTAGTAAATTGGGCCCTCTGTGTTTTGTATAGCATTTTTAAGTAACCAAGATAGGCAAGAAGCTGAATTACATATTGAGTGTTTCTACCGTTTCATGGCTTAAACAGAGCAATAGAGTGAGTTAATAAGCAACTTCTCCTGCTGCTGTCAGATGAATATTCTAATTTTACAAAACATATATAGTGCATGTCTGGAAAAGGGTTTATTTGTTTCTTCCACTTTCATATGCCATAATTTATGAAAGATGTTCCAAACACCACCTGTAATAACAGAATGTTTATTAGTGTGCAAATGAGGGTTATAAATGATGTTGCTTATCTATGGAACAAAACACAAAAGACAACTTATTAGGAAAAGACAAATTGCTCAGCAAGTTTCAATGAGCTGCTATGTTTGTCATGAAAAAAACCTTTTATTTGCACAGATCAATGCTTTTATAATCCATTTAAAATAATATACTTGCCACTAGGTGGCTATTTCTGATCAGATCATTTTACCATTTTAATTACATTTTTAATATCCTGGCTGCATAAACAAAGATAAATTACAAGCCTTGCACAATCTGGCTGCTAGCTCAGGCACAATCTGTAATAATATCAGCTTTTGTTTGTGCCTCCTCTAATTAGATTCTGAAATCTAGGCTTTATCAATCAATAATTTTAATTTCAGAATTGCCTTTTGATCTTACATTTCATGTTTGTTTGCAGAAAATGATCAGTAGGACAAAGCTGATAATTTATGCAGAAACAATCTCTCAGCAGAGTTACAAGCGCATTCCTAGCCATCAACACAACCCGGCAGACTAAGCTTGACACAGGTCTAATTAGCATGCAGATATGTGTCGCCTCATTGGCAATTCAAATTGCTTTTTTATAATGTACCTCAAATTGTGCTACTCAAACATTGTATTTGATTTCCAAAGCCCCCTGGGCATCCCATAATGTCTGCCTTCATCCTGGGTACGAAGCGTTTATTGAACAATCTGCTTCGACTCTGGCGATCTTTTCAAAAACGCCCAAACATCGTAACCGTGGGACCAGCTTTCCCTCCTCGTCAGACAGCAACTTGTTCTTCTGCGGAGCGGCGGGTGCCACGTCCGTAGGTTTCGCGATGATATGTTACCTTGCGAGCTCCTGCTCCCACGGTGGCTGCTCTATAGAGGGCTTCGTTCCTGTGCCACTCATTTAAAAAGGGGGAGGATGTCTACAGAGCACACATTAATATGCGGCACATAACCACGTCTCTGAATGCCAGCCTTCCATTCTTCATTAAACAAAATGGCTGGATTGCGGTGATTGTTTTCCCCTCCACACACGCGCGCGCGCGTGCGCAGACACACACACCACGCACGCAGAGACATACCCACACACCCCCCACACGCACTCCGGCTTTCTCTCTTTCTCTCCCTCGCACACACGCACGCACTTTCCCCCACGCGCACAAACACACACACACACACACACATGACATTCCCTGTCGTAGTGTGGTGTTGCCGGCGCGGTGAGTTGCGTGCGAAAAGTTGTCTGCGGCGTGCGTGACACGCGAGGAGATTCCTGCCAACGTCAGGGCCCTTTTTTGCCATGCAGCAACAAGTGGCAGAATCAATGGTGTACAGTTATTCAGCAATGTAATTCATTTCACTGGCTTTGGCTCCCAGCCAGATCCGCCATCTGTCTCTTGCTCTCCCTCTCTCTCTCTCGCCTGAATTTGTCCTACATTTCGTAATGTTACGTGCTTGCCATCCTTATTCTATGTCAGAGGTACAGCACGAGCCTCACCCCCGTTCCGGCGTGGAGTTCTCTGAGTTCGGTGGCACTTTGGATATTCCACTTCAGTGCCATGGGAAGAAAAGGGTAAGAAAAAACAGAGGGGTAGCTGCAAAGAGAATGGTGTTCTTGTATCCGAAAGCCAGACCCTCCGTTTTTTATTTAAAGCATTGATATGGATCTGTCTCACATGGGAACTTTTCCTGCTTCGTTAGAGTATCTTCGTTTTCTTTATTGGATGCTGGCACTGTGCGCCACTGCACAGCTCTGTGGAATGCCTGCTGTTGGATACTTGCAGATCCCTGCCACCAAGCAACCTCCTGCATTGGAAATCGGGTGACTACTCCAGGATCTTATGCGTGCTTGCTGTTTGAAGCTGCAGAAAAGTGAATAATCAATTAAGTATTGATTTCTTGTAAGATTTGGTAAATTTCAAAGGCAAGACAAAGAGGATGGCTTAAGGAAAGCACTGCAGGGACTTGGCGTAAATTAGACAACTAACAGCAGTGCAGAATAAAATAACACCTCAACTGAATATTTCCTTGGAAGAATTAGCACTAGCTATTGGAAGACGATGGTGGATTTAATCAAGACGGCAGGCACGCTTGAGTTTTAACCGTGAACCTGAAAGAGGAGCTAATTATAACCACCTTTTTATATGGAGCTAATTTGACTGAATGGATGCAAATGTGCTTTATTTATGGATGAAGAAGCAAGCCTTACAGCATTGACTTTGGGATCATCGCATATGCTAAGCTTTACAGCTTCTCTAAAAGTCAAGCCTACAGTACATTTTTATTTACTGAGAAGGTATTTATATGTAAGCATAAGCTAGCCGTACAAAAGATTCTTCAGAACAATGTACTGTGGCACTGAGGATCTAATTATAATTTTGCAGCATATCATGTTTTCTCTAATTTGGTGCTTTTCAACCCTTGCTTGTGATGGGCTATAAATGGGACAATAAATGTATAATTTAAACTACTGTGATTTTCATTGTGTAGTTTATTAATCGTACTGTAGTTTTCTTAACGTGTTTCTGAATTATTCAGCAGTAATTTATAATGAAAGAAACAGAACTGGTGGGGTGGTTTTAAATTCATTTATAATCTTCTTACAGATCTAAATGTACAGGTTCTACCAGCTGATGAGCTTTGTAATTACGAAAGAATGTTGAAATTTTCAGATAAATGGGGCACTGACTTTACAATGGGCACAATATTGTATAATCGGTAAAAGGAGGATTGTTATGTTTTGACTCTGTGGAGACTGGTCTTGGTTAGTTAACTCCTTCTCTGCTGATAATGGTAAGCAAATGTACCTTATACAAGGAAATAAGGGGAGAATGCAATGTCTTAGTTTGATGTTTTGCTAGTCTGAAACCTTAGCTTATTTTTTTCCATTTATTTCCATGTCTGTTACTTTTCTTTTCCCTATTTGCTTCTCTGGTTTTTGTCGGGTTTTTTTTTTTTTTTCCTCCTGTCTTGCAATCTACATTCCCTGAGCAACCACAGGAACCAAGTTACATTAAGCTTCAACACAAAGACGATGTAAGAATAATGAATCCTCATTTGCATCGACATTTGTATTCAGATTTGCCAGGCTATAAACTTGGCAGATCAAGCGGAATATTAAGTAGAGGCTTCCATGGTAAATTGCGACTCTTGCAATTGCCGAGTCGTTTTTCCTATTTTTTTCATGTGCGCGTGTGTGTGTGTGTAGGTGCATATGTGCTGGTGTGTACATATGTGCACGTGTGTACCTATGTGCATATTTGTAGTGGCAGGTAAAGTCTCATGGCTACTTGATTTCTGAGAAGCACATTGGCCTTCTTTCTCTTGCAGTGGATGATGTCAGTTTATGCAGAATGAAGCAGGAATGCACCAGCAGTAAGCAATTTAGCTGAAGATATCGTGTGACATATGACTAAAGTATTAATTCCCTTGTCTAGAGACCATATGAAACAATTCTTTAAACACATAGATAAACACTATTGCAAAAGCATACAGATCTTCTGCATCAGCTGGAGGTTTAATTTCACTGCAAGTAGAGTCTAAAGCACATACTGTGAAATAACACTAAACCTACCTGCTGCAGAACATGATACACTGCTCTATTTGTGCTGGTGTTAATGTATGCATGTATGTTTCCATTCAAAACTTGGGCCTTGGTATGCCTAACAACAGGTGCTCTCCTCTGTGGTTTGGTTGGACTGATTCCAGCTTTACAGTAGTATGTGTGAGAGCAAAGTTGGCCCTTCTCTTCTTGAACTTCTTTCACTGACATTTGCTGAAGAAGACGTGACCCTAGCTATACATTTCCCTAAGAATTCATCCCTTCTCTCTCTGGATGAGCTTTTTTCAGAATGAATAATTTCAGAAGTGGAAGATTTACCTTATTGTTCTACTTTTAAACTCTGTGTTCAAGTAATTTATGCATGAACTTTGGAAACTTTGTGTTATCCATAACACAGATCATAGTATTTCAGAAGCAGTGAAAAAGTACTCGGTCAATAAGTGCTAAAAATGCTCCAAGACTCACATTTGCTATCCATAGATTTTAAAGTAGTTTTCTCAGGACTCCAACAAAGTTCTCTGGAGAGAACTTCAGAGTGGCACTGAATTAGGAGAGGCCGGAAATGATCAGGCATGCAGGAAACACTTCCTGTGCCTTCCTTTTGTACATAGACCCTCCCTACTATACACATAAACCTAGCAAAGAGAATGCCAGTACAGGCCATAGCATGTGTTTTCAGAATTGTTTATAACAGATTTTTATGTTAAAGGTGTACTGTGATAGACAAAAGTCCTGGAATTTTTTTCAGTCTTTCCTAAACAAGTTGAGGGCCTGAAGTTAAAAACTTTATCTATGCCTGATGATATAGTTTAATCCATTGAGAAGCAAGTGCAATGAAATGGCTAAACCTGTTGTAAACAATATTATACTGTATAATTATTGGCTCTAATTTCAACAGGGAAGGTCATATCAGCATTGGTTTCTGTAAAAATACAGGAGACCTTAATAGTGTTTGGATTTACTTTCATTCTGGTTTTATGCAATAATAGGATAATTGACCATGCAGGGCCTGGTCAGTTGTAATGTAGTGTTGGCTAAGGGTGGGAGATGATACGCTGCTTGTGTAGAACAGTAACCTATTGCTGGCAAAGTCAGCCATGCGTTGTTATTTGTTTGCTATTTTTGAGAAGCTTTAGAACTTGATTCTTTTGCTCTGGGGGAAAACATGAAATATGATGTCTCCTTCCTCTGAAAGAGTATTCTGGGCTACATTTCCAAATGTTGCTTAAAGTAGCAGAGAAATGTAGAACTTTCATTATATGTTTCCATACTCCATTTCCTTATGCATGTTGTCTTGATGAATTGATATTAAAATATGTTGTTTCAGTTAGTATATGTACCTGTTATTAATTGTTTCAGTAATTTACCCTAAAACAGCTGACAAAGTTTTCTTTTACTGGGAAGGGAAAAACAAAACAATAGCTGGACTGTTCCTGTGTGATCTGCTCTAAGTGATACTGCTCTGACAGGGGGGTGGGACTAGATGATCTCTAGAGGTCTCTTGCAACTCCTAACACTCTGTGAATCTGTGAATCTCACTGGCTTTCTGTAAAAGAAAAAATCCAGTGTAAAATAAGCCTTGAGATTTAAGTTAGAAGTCCACAGAAAATAACAGATTAAGAAACTGCTGTGTTTTTGCTGAACATGCATTTACAACCATCATTCACCAAACTGAAACCTTTAAAAAATTAATTCCTGTTAGGGTTTTTTTGCACTTATACAAAATTCTCCAACTTCATGCTTCCTATGACTATAGAACCCAAAGAAAGGAGAGATGAATGAAGAGTACTCTAAGCTCCAAATACATTCAACATATTCCCTGATAAAAAGATAAAAACACCTGGCATAAAGGAAGATGTGAAGCTAATATTTCCTGGGAGAAACTTCAATCTGTTCCGTGGCCTTTTATTTGTATTGGGTTGTGGAGTAAAATACTGGAGAGCTATTCACTAAAAAATGTACAGTGTGGTGGGTATTCATCGTCACTGGACAAGGTGTAGCACTGTCAGCCCAGGCATAGCATACAGATGCCTCAGAAGGAAAGTTTAAGGACTGTTACAACATTTCAGTCTAGCTCATTGTGTTTCTTAAAAATTCAAGATCCAAACAACACACAGCTCGCTCACTATATGTAGTAAGGGTCAGATCTGCTTGCCCATAGAATATAAAGGACAACTACAGTTTTTATTCTTCAGATTAAATTTTATGTAACCTACTGTTGTGATGAGTATCACTCAAAAGTTATGTTTCTTACTGGAAACTTGGTTGTCTGTTTCTATCTCTTCATCTTGGGACTGAATTGTACATTTGCTGCATCTACAGGAATGTAGTTTCCTAAATAGTTTTTTTCTGCTTACTTTGTGTATGTAACAGCAGTTTGAAGTTGGGCAATTTAACTGTTTCTGTTATACAAACAGTAAACCATTTCCCCTTCATGGTGGGTTTTTTTTTTGTTTGTTTGTTTGTTTTGCTTCCTAGACAAAAAGGAGACAGAAATTATTTTTAAAAGAAGCAAATAGGTAGATATGCAAACCAGGGACTAGAATAGATAATAGACTGAGATTGGGAAGTGGCTTTTGCCTTTTACAAACGATGAGTTAAATCTTTCTTTCCAAGGTGGAACTTCCATGTTCTCCTGTTTTATGGTTCCTTTAGTGGTATGTCTTTTGAGACACTGTAACTGTAATCTCCAATTGTGCATGCTGCAGTAATTTACAACTAATAATTGAAAGTTTTGTGCAAGTTTTTCTAGTTTTCCTAAAAACTTTGCTGGGAAAGTGTAATAGACTAAAATGTGTTATTCACCCTACTTTGGCAAGTCAAGAAAATGTTCATCTTTTCCTTAATAGAATAAATATGCTTTCAATACCAAGAGCCTTCACATGGCAAAGCTTTTAATTTAATTGCCAGGATTGAGTTAGCTATTTTCAGTTTCAAGCAGTCCTTCGATTACTAAAGACAAAATTGCAATGACTATAAATATTCTTAGATAATGAATAAACTGGATATGCACAAAATTCCCTCAGACCTGAGGTCTCTTTCTGTGGTTTGTTACTTATTGCATCTTTTATCAAATTACACTGCAACCCTGTAATTTGTGTTTTTACAGCATCTAGCATAATAAGGCTCCAGTTCTGATCAGTATCATAACATAAATAATAATAGAAAAGCATCAGTTTAGACAATAGGCAAGCTTTTCAGGGTGGTTGTTTATTTGCATAATCAACAATGTCTCATTTAGTCTAGTGGTTACTGCTTTTGGCAAAATTCCGTGGTCATTAATTGTGCTTTGAATTTCATTGGGAATTTTGCTTAATGAGGACAGATTTTGATGCAAGGTCAGCTCTCTGAAAGCCATACTGACCCACGCTTCATTATTGTCACAGTGAGTCATATAGTGAGCAACATGGAAACCACCTTACTCTGCAGTGAACTTGGCCAGTTCTGGAACTGAATTCAACACTTGGGTAACAAAACTCAGCAACCGAGCACAGGGGAAGACTGAGGAAAAGAGAATCTAATTTCTGAATTTTAGGTTATTACAGTACAGAGGTGAGAGGTAGGGGAAGGTTTCTGTGAAATGGAGAAGGGAGTACTGGATGCTGATAAAACGTGTACAAGGAGATGGGAAATTAAATAATATTTTTACTGTTAACCTGATGTCTATAGTTAAAAGAAGGAACAAGAAACAGAACACAAATTCCAGTCATTGCAACCTGCAATGTATAACTACCAGTTTCTCCTGGATCCATAATTTATGTTGGAACCTGCAATGAATCATGCCACATAGAAGTGGTCCTAGGCTGCAGAAGATAAATCTAATGACATATCAGCTATTACTAATTTAGGGCTGCCTGCTTCTACTCTCAGTAACATAAGCGGGAGTTTTTCTGTGGACAACACTGGGAGCTGTATTTGGTCTTATTCACAATACACTGAAGTTACTTGTGCTGTACTATGCCACAGCCATAAACACTGAATAGGAGGTGGCATTTTAAATATCTGAAATAATCTGAGATGTGCTTATGGGGCCACATTCAGTTTAAAGTTTGCTCATCCTGTTCTAAGCATTTTCCTATTAATAGTTAACAAAGTAGTTTATCTCTAGTTTGGACAAGTATTTGATTTTTCCTTTCAGCAAAATTGAAGTTTTTGTATAATGAATTCTCTATATCAAAAATAAAATTTCCTCAAAAGCACGCTCCACTTTTTAAGCCATTGTGCTCCTCCTTATAAAATATACATAAAATGCTGCAAAAGAGAGGTTAAAAAGGGTCCAGCTATGAAATCTATTTTCTTCATCTTACATTTCTCAAATTCGTATTAGTTTTGCTTGGGTTGACAAGTGCATTTGTGTCCCAACCAGACAGTACATTCCACCCTGAAAATCCTTGCAGCCAGAATGACCCCAGTGAATCTTGCATCCACAGTGAAAACACGAGGATGAAACTGTATCCCACTGAGATGTTTCAGAATCATCTTGACGATTACCAAGCTCAGCATACCAAAAACTAGAGAGGAAGGCTATTGTGGAGCTGTTGGTTGGAAAACTGTTTGAGGGAGAAAATGGGAAAAATGAAGAAGGGCAGACCTATGCATAGGCATTGTACCCATCACCAGAGATGTACTGGGCAATGCTAGTGGAAAGGAACTTCCCCCATAGACTCAGTTAGATACAACAGGTAGAAGGACACAGAGGTTTTCTAGGAAAGTATTAACAAAACACAAGGATAAATAGAACTTTACGGTACAGGGAAACATTATTTACAATGCTTGAGTGGTGGACTTATTTTAGAAAATAAGGACAAAGAGCTTTCTAGAATCAACAGTTGAGTATTTTACTGTCTCTTTTTACAGCTTCTTAAAATTCTCTAATTACTTTGTTTTACACTTTCAGTACTATTATGTATGATCTTTAAGGTCCTACCATCAAATTTTTTTCCATTTCTTGCACATATTGCTTCAAGAACTCTTCTTCTCCTGCATAATGACTAGCACTATCTGGATGACCTACTTAAAGTGTTGCAGAGTTTCTCAGCAGGATCAAAGTTAAAAACAGAAAAAGGTTGTAATCTCCTTGATTATGTACAGGAAGATCACAAGTTGAGGTAGAAGGTTATCTTGTTGCCAATAAAAATGGAGGATTGTGAGAAAAAATTGCTTAGCATACTGCGAGGGCTTTTAACAAGCCATCCACTAGTTTTGTCTCAGTTACAGACTCCTGTCCTTGTTAAGTCAGGTTTTTTTCAAATTACTCTAAGTTCTTGTTTTCCTTTTTTTACTTGCATTTTCTTTCCAATTTATGCTTTAATCTAATTCTACACCAGGGCACTTCCAGATGTTTAGTCTTGTGAAGTGCTGAGTATTTTAAGCATATACACATACTCTGACCTCAGCACCATGTAGGTTTTGCTCAGAATACCTTGCTATTTCTTGAAGATTCAGTTAGTATGTTCTGTGTCATTAAAAACGGAATACAAGGATGGTGATTCTTAACTTTTCCTTTCATTGGCATGTTGCATTAAAGAAAAAACACTGTTTTTTTAAGCTAAATCCAAAGTTTTGAGACTGGATAGATATTTGGGATTTTTTGTCAGATTGGGAGTGCACATTTCAAAGAAACAGGAGTAACAGCACTTTCTAAAATCAAGCGTCTGTCCCAGCTGTGAAAAAGCAGTGAAAATTTACCTTTTGAAAATATTAACTTAGTCAGTGGTGCATTTTAGATGGCAAGTCTTTTTTCTTGCTGAATTTATCCAATACAAAAAAAAGAAAAAGTTTTAATGTTCATTAACTTCGTATTCATGCACAGTTAACAGTGGATATTTCTATTACTCAGGCTGTTAATATAGTAGGAAATGCAATGAAGAGAAATGTAGTAGAGAGAGTTCTTGTTTCTGCCCCTGAAATGGCAATACTGGACAGAGCTGGCTTGAGCAGTGTGATAGCCAGTGCAAAAAAGGAGGAGTTCATTTCATTCAAAAGAAGAAAAAATATTATCTTTTTATCATCAAATCATTTACAAAAGAAACCACAGGTGGAAATCCTGAAAGCTTACATGAGTCAGAAAGGTCAAAAACAATTTCTGACTTGTTGAAGACACCCTCCTGACTCTTTGAAGTGTGACTTTTTTTCTTTTTTTTTTTCTTTTTTTTTTTTTTCCTAGTGGTGTTCTTGGCAAGCCAGGAAACTTATTAGACAGTCAAACTGCTGCATTTGACTTTTGTAAAGGCTGTGTTGGTTTCTTATTTGCATCTCTATTTAGTTAAAGGCTTGATCTGTGAAGGTTTGTATTTCGTGATATCTCTGTACTCTTGCCATTAGATTTGTCACACAGAGCAAGACTGTTTATTGTGATGGTCTCTCAGCCCTGTGATTTGCAACTTCCAAACATGCTTACCCCTGTAGATCTTCAAAACATGGTGGAAATCCTTATATAAAAATCAGTTTTTTCAAGAAGGTATTTACTTACGAAAAAAAAAAATACAAAATAACATTCTAGGGTGGCATTCTGCTTTTGAGTGTATGACCATATGCTGAGACACAGTCTTAATAATACACTCAGTAAAACTGTTGATAATTGCTAAGTCAAACAAATATTTCTAAACAATGCATTTAGTCAAAGACCAGAAAGCATTAATTTTTATATTGTATCTCAAAGTATTTGTCTTCCAAAATATGTATCATATTTTATATTGTAAGTAAAGCAAAGAGAGATTAAATCATGGGGGAGAGGAGAAAGTAAAGGGAGTTACTAACTCAATTACAGTCCTGACACTTCAGCTAAATGCCTTATAAAAAATGTAGAAAAATAAAAAATAAAAATACAGAATACTGTAGAGGTAAAATCTCCTGGGAATATTTTCCTATACATTCATGATTTTAGCAACATCTGTCTGTTACCTCTCTAGGTATCTGGTATCATCTCACAGTAATCAGGACTGGAGGAACATTCAGTGCTGGACAAGAGTCAGTTCTGAAAGTTAGCATGCCTTTTCCCATTAGAAACAACCCTCTTTTTATTTGGACCTGACTAAATCATCAAGTTATTTTCCATGCTTGAATATCCTTTCTTGAGATCCACTTTATCTTGAAGCAGAAATATGCCATTTGTGAAGGGGCGAAAATATCTCACTACAACTCCTAGATTCAATTTTCTTTATATGAAAAATTCAGAGATCCATCCTTATTTATAATTCTTATCTCACTAAAAGTACCCTTTGAAGACAAAACTTTTCATATTCTTATTCTAGAGATACTAGGATCAAATGTAATATGAGTTAGTGTATTGTTGCATTCTTACAAATGGATGTATCACATGTAGCACAGAAGTTGCTGTTGTATTGATTGTAAATGACCTGTAAAAATTTGGAGGCAAAAACCACACACAACACACTTTCCCCAAGGAAAAAAAAAAAAAAAAAAGAAAAGAAAACTCAAAACTACCGGATTTTAACTGGTTTGCAAATCATTCTGTGAAATACTAACTTTTCATTGCATTCAACAGATCCTATTATATGACAGTATGAATCTTCTAATCAAGCTGCTTGAAACCCTCAGGCCATGACTTGACAATACAGTAAATCTTGCTTCAGAGCTCTGGCTGTAAGACTGGAAATGCCACAGCCACGTGTAGCAAAGCCCTCATCTGGTGTAAGATCTCTCTTATGTTTGTAACACAGAGTCTTTGCCAGATCAGGTGTCATTTTTCCTTCTACAGCTGACATAAAAACCCTGTAAGAGTAGAAAGCTGGTATAAATGTCATATTGTGTGTTCTGGCCAGTTCAGCAGTAATGCAATGGCATATCCACGTTTGAACAAAATCATATTAGTACTTGATAGTTCAAAAATCTAGTATAAGTGTGGTGAAACTGCAGCCTTGGAAAAAATTTCCTCTGTGAGGAGGTTGCTGACTTCCAAAATATCTGAAATTGATAAGACTGCTGAAGACTCATCATAAAACTAAATACTTTGTTCTACATGTAGACATAGGTGCCTAGTGGAGCTTACTGTAAGTTTGAGTCTACAAGTTCTACCACAAAATACTCAGTATGAGTAATATGAGGAAGAGAATGCAGTGTGAAATCCTAAAAATCCTGTTGTCCTGTGCTATATTGTCTGTAAAACTGAGGGATTTTTTTTTTTTTACATTATTTCAGTTGCTTATAAATGTTGACCAGAAAGTTGGAAAGGATGACATCCTCCTGCAGTACATTCTCACTCATTTTCACTGCCAAAGTTTTCATGATAATCATCAAAATTTATACCAATAATTGTCCCTGACTGTGTTTAATAGTAAAACAAGATGGAAAGAACATTTTCAAGAACAAATTGTTCGTTTGTATGCAAACTACTTCTGCTAAATTTGTTGAAAAGCTCTTGCTTTTGCCTTACACCCACACCAGTGCTGTTCCAAAATATTCCCATTTCAGCATACTTAATTCTTATTGTTCCTGGCACAGCTTGCAGAAGAAAGGGATTCTGAAGAGATTTCAAAGCTGCTTGTGTACAGTATAACAGTTGTCTAAAGCCTAACTGAACTGGGTCAGTTAGCATCCAGTATAATAATATGCTGATATTCCTATACTTTAAATATAATTCTGCTCTCTTTTTTAGAACAAATTAGGATTAACAGATCAAAACTGGAAGTTATTCGAAGAAAAATTAAATGCATGTTCATAAAGTTACAATTTTGCAAGCAAGTTAAGTAAAAGCATGTTAAAAGGAGAAGCTGAGGAAGCAATAAACCACGATTGAAATATATAGGTCAAATAAGTATATTGAAACAGTTCTCAGGAGAAAGTTGAGGTATGCCTACTTTTGCTTTTGTTGATGATCATGGTAGGAAGAGAGGGAGTGCAAGTGATTAAAGCCTTATTGTAATACTTTAAGTAACTTGGATCATTTCCTGATACCTTAAAGCCTTTAGGAAAAAAATTAGCTGTAAATACCTGTTTTCCAGCCACAATCAGTGACATCATTGTTCTTAATAACAGAGTCTTGAAAGAACTGTAATTTTTCAAAACTTCTTCACTAGGCAATGTTGGATTTATTTACTTGGAAAAGAGGACTAAAATGTCTGTTTCAGCTTTCTTTTCCTTTTTTTTTTTTTTTTTCTTTTGCATTGGTTATATGTTAGGGATTTTGATTCATCTGTGTATCACCAAATGTGACACTACTTCTAGCCTCAAGACTTACCTTACACAAATGAGCTGGAAGTCCGCCTGTCTGACTGTTGCAGAGACTCTGAGGCAGCAGCTATGGCAATATTCTTCCTGGCTATTATGAATGTGCATTGTATAAAAGCTTTTCTTCTGCCTGATGCATGTAAGAAGATGAGGAATCCAAGCCTTTCCATTTTGGAGAGTGCAGGCTACCTGCCAGTCTGTCCCTTCTCTCCATCACCCACAGAAGTGCTGGAATAACTTGGTTGAAATCACCCTGTGTCTGAAGCCTTTGACTACTGACTGTTTCTGTTGAAAAGCCAAAAGAGCGGCTGTTATATTTCAGCTTTTCTGAGATCTTCACTTCACATACAGTTCCTGACTTCAGAGGTAAGTGTCATGCTATCTTACAGTAGGGGCTATCAGATAATTTGCATGAATAGAGTTTTAACTATAAACTGGAAGTAGTTTAATATACCTAAGAAATAGATATGATCATAGTCTTTACCCTGGCTTTCTATAACTGATGCAATCTATAACACTTTGATTTTTATGCATCAACATAATAAAATTTTAGTCAAATTTTCTTGAGTTTGCTTAAAAAAAGTGTGTGTGCATATCTGCCTGGTTGTATATACATATATTAAAATCGATTTTCAAGTTGGTAATGTGAAATATAAAAGAGTCCAGAGATTGGCTGTTGACCCAGTCGTATGTCTCATTTTGAAGGAGAATTACTTCGCTAAATTTGTCTCAAAGAGATTTTGGCAGCTTTTCATTTGTATTTTCTGCCAGTAACAGACATCAAAACAAGCTCAAAGATTTTTTTTTTCCCCTCCCTAAACTGACAAATTAAAACCTTTGCTGTCAGTTTCTTCCAGTTCACTGCTCTTTCGTAGAATCATAAAGTAACAAACTATGTGAACAAGAACAAAATTCTGATAAATATTTGTACTGGGCTCTTTTCAATCAGAACTTCATAGAGATGTTGTGGTGGAAGGGACTTTTAAGAGGTCATCTAATCTATCTCCCTGCACTGTAAGGGATCAATTAAACAGAGTGTTACTGAGACACATTTGTCTAATGTTCTTAAAAAGAAAAACATTGCAGGGGCTTCCTCAATTTCACTGAGCCACCTGTTCCTATACTATTCTTTTGATAAAAATTTTTTTACATCATATTTGAATTAAGTATACTTTTATTATTATTATGCACACAACAATGTGTGCAAAAGTGGCATAAATTAATGAACCACCTAAGAATACAAAAATTCATTTCATATCCAGAAAGACCTCTTGTGGCTTTGGGATAGTCATGTTCTGCCTAGTGACCAGGATATAAAAGTCTGTGTCAGCTTCAGGCTAACTATTTCATAGTCAAACATTGTCTTTATGTGTAAGGTACCAAAACATGCAAAGACACATACAAAAAAATCACAAACCACTTGTGCTTCTGAGCTTCTAAAACAGAAACAAAGAAATACCATTAAAAATACGTGCTTCAGTTTTGTTCAGATTTTTTAACCAATGAACTTCGGTCAGGTCCCCTTTTTTTTATTTTCTGAACAGTTCACCCACCCATCATCAAAATGAGTGGTAATGAAAAGAACTGCAATATCAAAAAAAAAAAAAAAAAAAGCTTTGAAAGACCTTAAAGTTCTGAAACTTTTGATCCAACACATGTTGTCCACAGGCCTTCTTAAAGAGATTTCCAAAAGGGGAGCTATATCCTTCTAGTTCCAAATACAAATCTGGAAAAAAGGTCAGAAGGGGAGCAAGCACGCTCATAAAAACTGGAATATTTGGGTCATTTTCCTCCAATATGATATATTTTCAAAGTCTACTACTCATTTTCTGACTTCTAATTTTTATATTCTTTGGTATTTAGTAGCAATTTATCTTTCACACCACATGTTAAAAAAAGGATTCCATGTCTTAAAAACTGAGAAGGTTATAAGATTTCATCATTGGTACTACTCCATACTTATCATTTGTATAGGATTAACACATTCAGAAGCACAGAAATACTCTGCTTCAGCTTCATCCTCCATAAAAGAGAGCACATTTTTATTCAGGAAAGAAATAGTATCAAAGTACTTTCTAGTTCTTTGCATGCACTTATTTAAAGAAACTTTTTCTCTCTTTCCCTTTCCCTCTAGGCTTTCTCTGCTCACCAACCTAAGAGAACGTATCACTTTGATTAACTTTTGTCTGTAATGCTGTAAGACATAGTCTCTAAAAGATATATTTGGACTCAAATTTATGAAATTTTTGTAGAATATTTTATAATGATCCAATCAGTACAATATAACAATGATGTCACAAGCAGTTGTTTATTTGTGTCTTTTGTGTTTAATCCTGTGGCCTAAATTTGCAAAGGCCGTTCTACTTGATATGTATCTGTTGCAGAGAACAAAAAAAAAAAATTAATAGTTAAGAATTACTACCATGTTAAAAAACGCACTCGATCCTCATTTGATCTTCTTGTTTGAAACCATTTTAAAATGTGATAAAGATGAAAAACTATGTCAGAGAAGGGCAAGTCATAGGCAGCATTTAAATACCTGGGGATCTGCCATATTACTATACCAACACATTGGCTTAATGAAAAATTGAATAAATTACTATTTATTGATTTTTTTTCACTATTTATAAATTGATAGGAGAGTCAGTAATGAGATCATGCCATTATAATAGGATCATAAATGAAACCTGTCCATGAGTTGTTATCAAGGATGCATCCACGTATTTATTTTAGCTCTTTTTTTTTTCTGGACTGCTAAAAATGTCTTTACTGTGAAAATACCTGACCTGAATTCTTCCCATTTCTATAGGTACATGCATATATCCTACTGCTTGTACTTTCCCTGATGTGAGATGGATAATAAAGAAATAACAGGAAAGTAGAAAATCCCTGTATTCCAGAAGGCAGATTACAAAGGGCAATAGCTGAGATGTGGATCTAAGGTTATTATGTCAATTGGTGATGACAAAAGACCATATTAAAACATCCTTCTTTAGACACATTGTTATAAAAGAAAGCATTCTGCCGTGGAGGGAGCTCAGTGTTGAGTGCATTATGGTCTGAATGACTGAATCATAGTCCTTGCCTGGACCCTGGTGTTGCCCATTCGAAACCTGGATACACTGTAAGCAGGAGACCAGTGCCCGTCTTCCAGATCAGGCTTCGTTTGATCATAGAGTGCTCAGAAGTGAGGATAATGGTGAAGGTCTCAGGGCTGAGATGGCACTTGAACCAACACAGTTTGGATCACATCCTGATAACCTGTCATATGAACTGATGGGCAATATAAACTTAAGTGGAAGAAGCTTGGCTACAAGCAGTTTTTGGAAGAGAAAAAATTAGGTTGAATGAATATGCTTCCTAAAGACAAGAAGTGTAAAACTGGCAGCACATTTTAGAGAGGGATTCCAAGTTAATTTTATCAAGCTTTGTGCATGATTACTAAGATTGAACAAATCCTAATGCATATTCTTAAATTCAGCTAGGCAAAATGTGGCTGTGACTTCCTATGTTTTTCTCATATTTTAAACAAGAGTTTAAATGAGTTTAAAAAAAAAATAATAATCCATCTCGTATTGTAAAACAGATCCAGAACCTGAAGGACCTAAAATGTTTTGGTTTAGTGCTATCTATAGTATTCTGAAACATTTATAGTACTTAGACACAAAAAAGGTGCGTTTAGAATTGCACATCAGTCTTCACTCAGAAGTGCTTTATTTTGTCTAAGTCACACCCTGCACATAATTGTAACATAGCATTTGAAGTTAATTATACTGTATCTAGGAAACACCCTGAATTTTATTGCAAGGCTGAATATGCCAAGGTTTGGGTGCTTCCACTGCCAGCAGCTAGTATCACAGTAAGAAAGTCCAACTTCTGGCAAAACAGGATAAAACAAGAATTTTTATAGACATAGTGAAAATATACATATATTCATGAGTCAGTGCAATGAGTCACAAAAACCATGTTTTCACTTGAGAAGAAGCAACTTCAGCTCATATTACTAAGTCTTAGATGGGCCAGTCATATTTTTTTATTGTAAGTAGTTTTTATGACAGCATTTTCCTACTTCTCTATTGCCTACACTGTGAATGAAGATCACGGCATTCTCAAGGTTCCTTTTGATCTGGAAAATTCACATCTGAGACACCAAAGGGCTTAGGGGACCACATTCAGCTCAAAGAAAAATAATTTCCTTCCGGAGGAGAAACAAAATAGTATAAAAAAGAAAAAGTGCTGCTACAGTACAAACATAACACTTGAAGGTATAGGTTTGGTATTCAGAAAATTCTGTCTGATGCCTACCTTTTCTAACTGATGCTTAACATATTCACCAGTGTTACATTTTTCAATGAAATAGGGAATTAGGTGGCTAAAATTCTAATATACTCTGAAAATTTAGGACTGGTATTTCTATTTCTCTGAAAACTCTCGTACACTTCTGACCCTTGGTGTGATCCTCTAGCAGGAAAAGCACTGTAAGAGTCTAGTTCTAGTCTTACTTTATGTGCTCTTATTCATACCTTTTACAGTGTACTAGGCTGACAGAAAAGTAACAATACCCATAAATATAATCAGCAATTATAAGTGTCACAAGAGCAGAAATATGTTTCTTCTTAGGTACATTTGTATCTTGCATTAAATGACTAGATTCAATTCAAAAAAAAAAAAAAAAAAGCAAATACCATGGGTAAATTCTTTACACTTACTAGTTTGGGGTTGATTTCCCTCACTTTTTACATGTGCATACAAAGTGTGTACAATAATCCTTGCTGGAATTTGCTTAACATAGAATTGGTGAATACCAACAACAGGAATTTTATTAGTTTGGTACATAGGTAACTGTTGCAGAGAAAAATCCTGATTTTTCAAAAATAAATGGTGCATAAAAGCACATAAAAGCTCAGTTAATACATCTGAACTTGTTCAAGAACATGGCCCAGCTCAACCAATGGAACTAGTTTTTTATTCAGCAGAGACCTCTTAAATTCATTGCCTCACTGCACAGTAAATCTGCTCTTTTAGCGGGTTTTTCTTTTATCAGGTAGTCAATTAACAGGGGGACAGGTGTCCTCATGATATATATCTTTGCAGTGAAGTGTATGTTCTTACATATTTCAGTTATATTTAAATTTCATCATATATTATTTAAAGAGTTGTATTTTAACTAAGCTTATGATTTCTTAGGGTACCATGATTATGTTTTTAAGCCACAAGATGATGAGGGGAGCATACTTGTATTAATCCTTTTCTTTTCACACTTAACCAGGGAAGACATAAACTCTCTTCTCTTCATAATTCTCACCCTCTACTCTGCCATTAACTGGTATATGTACTTCAACTTAATGGGGATAAATAAAAGAACACCATAAAGTTGTAATTTTGAAATTTAGCATAAGTGGCAAATAGAACATTTAAAATGTACCAGTATTAAAATGCTGGTCTTCAATATTAGAGAAATTTCATAGCCTAAATATCAAGATGGGCATAAGTACATTTGGGGTGATAGAACACAAACAGACCTGTAATGTTTACCAGATTAATTTTTAAATGTTGAGCCTTACAGTGATGGCACTCATTGCTGTAAAGAAATAGAAAAAGGACAGCAGATTTTTTTATCAAGTGTATGCCATAGAAGCCTAATTTTTAATTAAATTCCCTACAATTTAGTGCTCATAAAAACAAAATAATTGAAATATTAGATGATTCTGAAATGTAAGCCTTATTTCTAATGTAGGCATTAAAATGCTGTTATAAACAACCATTCTATTCTTAATTGAATTTTCAAAAATTTCCATTATTTAAAAAATAATAAATGTACTAATGGAGTTTGATAAGATTACTGTAACTGTACACTGCTATAAGCTCCAAATACTAGGAACACTGCATACACTACAGATGAATTAGCTGTTCTTAAATTAAGGAATATTACAGTCGGTAATGGTATGACATTCTTTTTTATGGCCATGGCTTGGGTTATAATGTGACAGAAAAAAAATGTAATGTTTCCAAAATGACAGTTTTTAGATTTGTGTTGCCTGAGGTAGTTCAGCTGAACAATAAACTATAATTTGATTGATGGAAAATTGAAGTGGTTCATCTAACTTGCCAGGCTGTCTTACCCAAGGCTTTGGTTTTGCATGTATGATGATGTATCACAGTTTTAGAGATAATGTTGTTTGTATTATACATGAGATTTTTTTACACATAAAAATGAAGACTTCATTACCCAGTAAAGATCAAAATATGCTATGGATTAGCAAGGAATCAGATTTGTTTGAGAATGGATTTGTACATCAAAATGTGCTCTCTTTGTGAAACCAAATGATAAATAACATATAGGACCAAAGTGGTTTTTATTTTTATGAGCAAATCAGCCATATCACCGGTTATGAAATTATTAACTTAAAGGAAGGGTGACATCTGCACCCAAGAGAAACAATCAGAGAGTGGTAGCTTTTCTTTTATCTGGAATTAATCCTGTGAAATAAGAGACTGGTCAGCAGAAATCTTTTAGAAAGAGCAGTAAGATTTTTATGGATGTATAAGTATATACTTAAGGAGGAAAACCAAAATATTAATAATAAAATAATAAAGATGCTATTAAATACATATTAGCAGCATTTATATAGGTTTGGGGTTTTTTTATAATTACTGATGCAGTGTGTGTACAACAGCTTCAGAAAAATTATAATCCTTTATTAGCATCTATGAGGATTGCTCAAACCATTTAAATACCTTGAATATTTTGCATCAAGCACGATGTTTGTCCTCTGCACTTCTGTCATAAAACTAGTAAGACCAGCTATCTCTAGACAGATAAAAATAAGGCATGGCATGTGGTTTCAGCTGCTAAAGGAAGAAAATTTGAGGAAAGGATCATATAGCTGGGAGTATGATTATAATGTCTTGTTTTGTTCCTTTTTTCCCTTAATTTTCATTCGAATGCAAGGCCAGCTGTTGAGCCATTTTGAACATGGATCTGTATTGCTCTTTCTCTTCCTCCCTAAGTACATGAAATAGCTAGTATTGGCTTTCCAAGTGAAACTGTAACACTTGAACTTGAAGAAACAGGAATATTACATCTCTCTCTGCTATTTATTACCCTGCCAAACACTAAACAAGGCTATGATCAAACAAAACTGTGGTAATCCAGTCTTCTTGGAGATTTAATTGGCATACTACACTCTTTATTTTTTCTACAAAATGTCCTGAATTACAGACATTCAAGAGTGGGGGCTTAATCGGCAGATAGAGCTTCTTATTATTACACAGAAATGCAGGAGAATTGTATCTGAGACTATCCTTGAAGTAACAGAAGATCTGTCTGTAATGAGATTTCCAAAATTACTGTAGGGAATTCTCTACAGTGGAAGTGCTTTCTTCTTGGGTCATTACATTGCCATAAGTCTTAATTTTCCAGGCATTTTACTCCTTCTCCCTCTGTGTCATGCTTTTTATCAGGGTTCAAATCTGGAAATACCATTGTCTTTTCAAAACTGCAGCTTAAAACTGAATCATGTATTCAAGGAGATTAATAGAGACAATGAATCAACAGTAGGATTGGCCTTTTTCTATTATAAAAAAAAAGCAAACAAACAAACAAGCAAAATCCAAAAGAAAGTTTGAGAGACAGCTCTGCTATATTTTGCAAAGTAAACCAAAGACTAAAGAAGAAGGACCTATAAGAGGAAAACTGCTTTAATTTAAGGAATATGGAGAGAAATTTAATTATGGAAAGAAAGTAAGGATCAGCTAGAAACATAGGACTGGAGAAGAGATTTTGGGTCTTCTGTTCAAATTGACACACTGCACATCGTATAATACCTCTAGAGTTATTGAGCTCTATCTGAAAACCATTTAGGGTAATTTTTACAGCAAGTCTGTTTAGGAAGCCATCAGAGTGTTACTGCTTGGTAGAGCAGAGAGTTAGGAATGTCCTTCCAGTCTCCATAAAAATGCAACTGACAACTTATTTCCAGTTCCTCACCTGGGAATAATCAATATAATGTTTCATCTGAAGTAGCTCTTTGTCATGGTTTAGGTCCAGCCAGCAACCAAGCACCAAGCAGCTGCTGGCTTGCTTCCCCCCTGCCAAGGGGGGATGGGGTAGAGAATTTGGAAAAACAACCTCGAGGGTTGAGATTAAAAGTTTAACAATACAGCAAAGGAAGAGGAAATACTACTACTACTAATAATAATATTACTGATAAAGAAGTATAAAAACCCAAGTGATGCACAATACAGCAATTTCTCAACACCCAGTGATCAATAGTCCACCCCCAAGCAGCAATTCCTGCCCCTTGGCCAAGTGCAGGTTTATATCCTGAGCATGATGTTATATGGTATGGAATACCCCTTTGGTCTGTCTGGGTCAGCTGTCCTGGCTATGCTCCTTCTCAGCTTCCTGTGCACCTCCCACCTGGCAGAGTAGGGGAAACTGAAAAGTCCTTGACTTTGTATAAGCACTACAACTACTTTGCACCAGCTAACTCATCAGTCTGTTATCAACATTATTCTTATACTAAAACCAAACTACAGCATTATACTGGCTGTAATAAAATTAAGTCTAACCCAGCTGAAACCAATACACACTTCTTTCATCCTAATACTACTTATGGTTTATTGATAAACATATCTATTTTGGGAAATCATTGGAGGAAAACAACTGAAGAAGAGTTGGTAGTAGGAATATTAGTTGACGACCGTGTGTTCATCACTGTTTCAGAGCCATGGAAAGGCAAATGAACAAATTGAGGGATCAGAGCCAGCAATAGGAAACTATTCATAACTGTTCATCTTGGAAATGGCTACAGTTGCTGTTGCCATCATTCAAGGATTAAATGAAACTAAAAGAAATATACTAAAAGAAGAAAAGCAGAGGAAAAACAGCAGGGATGATCTGAATTTCCTGAGAACATCAGAAAGGGGAATAGAGAGTTAAACTAAAAGGCAATATTGGTCCAAGTAATAGTGGAAAATTGCTCCTGATTGTCTTCAAGTTGAAAAAAAAACGAAGTTCTGAATTGTTTGATCACAGAAAACCTTGAACAGTCTTCTAGTTGGAGCAGTGGAGTGAAAACCAACCTGCTTTTAAGACACTTCAGACGCTTTACATCTCCTGGCAAACTCCATCTCATCTTGACTTTAAAACATTATCTTCTTTGTTATCATACCTTTTCCCATTGTTTATATGCCTCTGATTATACAGGTTTTGAGGTGGCTATGCATGCTTGAATCCCCTTTTTGCAAGATCTGTTCTCTTTATCTGTGACACAAATTAATGTTAGATTTAACACTTTTTGGGTTGGAAAAGCTTCAGGCCTCAAGTTCTTGAGCTCAGGTTAACCATATGCAAGGTCTTCAATCCAACTAACTTTACTAATCAGTTCCTATACCAAAATAGATCCTTCTGAAATCTCAAACCTTACCCACTGCCCTACTTTTGTATATTTTCCATTTAATTTAAATTGAACCAACTTTTTAATTACCTCCATGTTAATTAATTACTTAAAGTTATTTTCTCCAAAAGTACTTCTGGGGTATACTTGATTAAGAAACACATCAGCTAAACACATCTAGGGATACAGAGTTCCTTTGGCTATTAGTTGCATTTGTTCTCCAATGTATACCCTGAGAATTAAAATTTCCCAGTGTCATAACTGTTGAGAATAGTGCTTCTCCTCTCTGTTAATTTTAGAGATAACTCTATCCATAGACACATCCATATCTGATTCCTTGTGTGCAGAGAAGACTTCTGTCATTAACTACCCCAACAGAATTTCACCAGCTTTCCAAAAAGTGACTTTGTCCCTGGAAAATCCCTTTTAACACCCACTTATTCCTTTTTTTTTTTTTTAAATTTATCCTCCTTTATATTTAAAGTATGTACAAATGTAGTGCTTTCTGCCATTTTTGCCCTTTTTGTCTGTATTTCTGGATAGCCCCAGGCCTGTATTTCATACCTGTTTTCTTCTCCAGGGAACAGATCAGCCAAGTTCCTTTGGCCCCAGATGTCTGTTTCCTGTCCTACTCTTTCTCTACTTTGCTGTACAGGTTCCTGGCATTTGAGACTACTTCAAAAATCATTCAAAAAACATTCTGTACAATGAGCTAAAACAAATTTAAATGGGCCTACAGTAGTAATTCAACAACCATGATACATCTGTGTCTCAGTAATATGCACAAAATTTGTGATAGGAAGCTAGTAGTAGCCAAAAGTTTCAGATACAGTAAAACAAGGCAGATTGATTAAATGTTTATCCAAGGTCATATTGGAAGTTTATGTAAAGTATAAAAATGTATTTCTTGTATATCCAGTTTCATGCTTTAATCAAAATACCTACCTGCTCTCCATCTGCCTGCAAAACAGAGTGTAGAAATACTATGGGACTGTTCAAATGTCAATAGGAAAAGAAAACCCTCAATATGCAATGGCCTGTCAAACTTTGTGACAGTTCCCCCTTCGCTTTTTCCTGGTAGTTATTGTCACAGCCATCTGTATGCTGATTTGTTTAAAACATAGTTTGTAGAATATGCAACCGAGCATCTGATCCTTAATGTACACATCTAAATTCTTTGAGCTCTTTGAACATTAGAGAAAAGCAACCATTTGTGACTTTTTAATTGGCGTCAGTTGGCTGTATCATTGTTACTACATGACACATGTTACAAGGACTGTTCCTGCTGAAGGTAGGTGTATAGAATGTCACTTTACATTTTTTGCAAGTAGCCAGTATCTCATCAGTTTTGCATAGCACATCATTAGCAACATCACAGTGTGACAGTATATTGTGCCTAAATATGAAATGCTGATTCCTAACAGAAAATGTATTATTTTTAGGTTGGAAAGAACGTTCTCTATCATAATGTGGGTTCCTGAACCAAAATGATTCTGTTGTCTGTCACAAAATTGCAAGCTGACAGATTCTACAGAGGAATCTTCTATATTTATTCACATTATCAACACATCGCAAAGAGTTGCTTTCTCATTTGTTTTGGCCCAAGGTCCTCTTAGTCCTGTATGAGTGCTAGCAGAATATTTCCAAGAAGAGAGTATAGAAACAGATTTTTGTTTTAAAGATTGTTTCAAGTACCAAATATCCATGCCTTCTTTCTAGTTGATTTAAGAACGTAAAAGTTATGTTAGTTCCTATTTATATTTTAAAATTTTATAAATTTTTAAAAGTACAGCTATAATTTCTGCTATTTCTACATTTGTCTGCCCTCAGATAGGGAGAATATGTGTTCTCCCACTCCTATTAATTGGAAGAATAAGAGTAGATTCTTTGATTTCAAGACCAGGTGAGTCTGTTTATCCTCAGGGAAGAATAAGACATGATGTGAAATCCTGGATTCACTGAAGGCGCTAGCAGTAACTTCTGCAGATCTGGGACCTCTCCCATTGTTCTGTAGACAGAAATCTATCTTAAATATGCAGGAGATTCCAGAATATATCTCAGGCTTTAAATTCAGCTAGCCTTTTCTATATCACAGTTCACTTTCTGATACTGGATGATTTTAAACCAAGACACATGCTTACAACCATTCGTAAAGTCTTTGCAAAACCCAGTAAATATTCAGATTGAAAATTCCACTAACTCAACAGAAGGGGTAGACTGTATATCTTATTATAAATAAAATGACAACCTCTCTAATTTATATATAACATAGGAGGGAATGAAGTCATATAGACTTAAAATTCCTAGCCATAATGAACTTAAAACCCAAAATCAATTTGTATAAAACTTAAATATGAACATATTTCTATGTTTACATGATTGCAACTATAGATTCTATATTTTAAAGAAAACAACATCAAGAAGCATACCTCTTTCTTTACACAGGTGAGATCTACTTTAAAAAAACTTGGGAACAGGGAAATACTAGGGGATATATGAACAGATTTTCTTTAAGAATTAAAATTACCTTTTTATAAATAAGTCACCAGATAGGATTTGTAGAAGTGGGATTGATCCTCATGACATCTCACAGCTGTAACTATGACTCTTTAAGGTGTTTTCCCCTGGATATAAAAGATGAAACTACCTTATGCTAACCAGACTATCGACGATCTAATACATGTTCTGAATGATCTGTTGGCTAAACGAAATTGCATTAAACAAAATCAGAACAGGAATGTAACAATTTGTGACCAATTACAGTTTCATTTTTCCAGAGATCAAAAATACTAAGGGTATTCCCAAAGAGCTGCATCTTTCATTGCTTTCAAGTGTAAAAATACTAGTGTGAAACATAAAGGTCTCTCACAGGGACAACAGGTGTGTTCGAAAACCATATGACACTGCAAGTCTCTCTGCCCCACTGGAAAATTGAAAAAAAAAGGGACAGTATTTATATGAGTCCCTTTACCTTTTCTGAGGCCAAACCACAGTGTAAAAGTGCAGTCAGAAAACCTGGGAAAGGCTAGCCCGGTACACAGTATGGGGAAGTCAGAGCTGCAAACTACCAGCCTTGGAGTGCCTCCCAATGTACTCGGATCATATGCACGTGCTGTCTTCTTCAAGATACACTCTGGGGAAGATACACACACACACACACACAAAAAAAAAAAAACAACCCATACCACATTACAAAAATACAGCTTGGTGCTTAGAGTTAGCTGTGAAAAAGGATATAGAGGGAGCATTCTGCCTTACAAATAGCAGAACCAAAAAAGCAAAAAACAAACCACCAATGAAAAGCCCTGAAGTAATCCTGTGATACTCCTGTAGTATCTCTTTGTGATTCTTTTCTGTGTTTCCTCAAACCTGGTTACTCTTTAAATTTCTCTCTCCCCAGTTTGCTATTGCTGAGGCAATTTTCCCAGGACAAGCACCCCTGCATGTGTTTCAAGGGCTGCCTCTAACCTATCAGCACATTTATAGCTAATTAGCCTCCCCAAATTGGGTAAGTAGAGAGCTTATCAAGTTACCCAGAGATCTGGAGGAGTTTGGGCCCCTGTCTTCCTGGACAAAGAGTGAAGACGACTGCAATGAAAAGTAAAATTTTTCGCAACTGGAATTCAAGATCAAGGCCAGGCTGGATGAGGCTTTGAGCAACCTGGTGTAGTGTAAGGTGTCCTTGAACATGGTAGTGGGGTCAGAACTAGATGATCTTTAAGGTCCCTTCTAACCTAAATCATTCTATGATTCTATGATCCCACTCTTCAGCAAAAGCATACAATATTTCTCAGGTTAAGAGTTTGGTTTCCTTGCAACATCCCAGTGCGACCATTCTCCCTCTTCTTGTGTCATTATCCACAGCTGCTAATACTCTGTCCATTTGCTGTAGCTCCTTCTTTAGGCAGTCAGAAATCATTATCAGACCAAACCATGAAGGAAGATAGAACACAGCGTATTCCACTTTGGATTGTTGGTTTGTGCAAGGTCTGTGAAGAAAATTCAGGATTAAATGAGCACTCCTAGCCCATGGACACTGACAGAATGTAAAATCAAAATGAGTCATTGGGCACATATGTTTTGCCTGTGTGACTGGAATTCCTTGCATGGGTTGCAAGCATGTCTTAGGAAGCCAGAAGGCACATCACTACACTGGGAGTCTGTGAGGAATGAGAATGCTAATATGAGAGAGTGAGTAAGGTCCAACCTGAAGAATATTTCCTGCCTATGTCCTTGACTTCTCTTCCATCATTAACATTTCAGTGCTGTTCTCCTTAATCCTTTTGACCCTCCTCTGTCACATTATGCACTACAAAAATATTGTCTGAAGTTTTGCCATTACTTGTGACTATATGTCCAAAGAGACTCAGTTTTTGGAGCAGGTCCCAAGGAAGGTCATGCTCTTCTCCATAGTAGTTCAGGTAACGGTGATACACAGTCAAGCTATAGAGCTGTCTCACAGTCGAGTGCCAATACCTTATTGTCTAATAGAGAGAGTTGACTCTTCTAGGCAGTGGTAGTTTGCAGTTGTGGGATTAGTATTATATTGACCTGATTAGTGGTTGTCTCAGCTGGACTGTGGTCTTACAACAAAGCAAAACAGCTCGTACCTGTGGATGGTTAGATCCTGTCTTCCCTGGATATATTCTTGGGCTACGTTATAACCTTCCTTCATGTCCTCTAGCTTAATCTGGTACTGATCACTGACTATAACTATGCTGCACCACAAAGACAAGGGTTTAAGGATTCACTTGTAAGAAGAAACAAACAGGGTCATCAAAGCCATCATTGTTAGCTCAGTGATGGGTTGTACTGCTGCAGCAGCAGAATCTGAAAGACCCGTGTAAATATTCAGCTCTGCCTTCATATGTGAAGGTGTTTCTTACAGTTAAAAAAAATGTTTCCAGCAGTTTAAAATTATTTTTGCACCTTGTGAATCCTTCCAACATTATTAATGGCAGTTAGAAAAGAAAGGACTAAAACTACTAGATAAATGAGGCTTTATTTAATTTATTCATGACAGTAGAATGACAGCAGACATCATGTCTCAAAAGAACATTTGTTACAGATTCCTTACAGAATTAAGGAATGGCTAAAAATTCTTCTTATATATTAATCTTTTGTGAAGATATCTAAACTGTGAGAAGATATTTGAATGCACACTTAATAAAAGTATTATGCCTTTTGTAGCATGGTGTTTGAAGGAGGCAGATATAGGAGAACTGATTGAAATCAGAGTCGTATGTAAGTAGTTATGGATTCTGCAAATCAAAAAGTCCAGGAGAGAATGAAAGGTCCTTATAATTGTAGTAAACCCTTTGGAAAATTATGTAGGCCAAAGACTGTAACTTTGTCCTCATAAAAGACCCTTATTCAAGAAAAACATAGAAATATGTGTGTAATTAATGAAATGTGGAAATTTTTTTCAAGGAAATATTCATTATTTTCAGTTTCATTACTGTCCATTTCAGATATGGACAATACATTGAAATTCTTTCATGAGCTGAGGCTTCTGAAAGATATCCAGAGTTTAGTTTGGAATTAGATACAAGCATCACATATACAGAGCTTATTCTGCATGTCTTAGAAAAGTCAGTTAGGAGAAAAAGTGTCTCTCCACCTTTGCTCATGAAGGTAATGCCATGACACCAGTCATGAGGTCTCATTTTTTATCAGTTAAGAAACTTAAATAATTTGTTTTATTTTTTTAATAATTATTTCTTAATTCATAATCCATTAATGATGTTAAACTCTAATTGTCAGAACAGAGCTTGTGGGGAAAAAGACAGAACAGCCAAAATTCAGGAAAGGATTGTTGGTATCACCAGTTCAGCCTAAAGGGCAGACACAGACAAAAGGTTGACTTTGTCATTCATACATCTATTTAAAATATATACATAGCAAAGGTGATACAAATAATTTTATCAACTTTCACATTCAAGAAGCAGCGTATTTTCTGCTCAGAAGTGCAGATAGTTGCACTGGTTCATGCCTTTACCAAAACTAAACTGTACAGGCTGGGTGGAGAATGGATCGAGAGCAGCCCTGAGGAGAAGGACTTGGGGGTACTGGTGGATGAAAAGCTGGACATGAGCCGGCAGTGCACGCTGGCAGCCCAGAAAGCCAACCGGATCCTGGGCTGTATCAAGAGAATTGTGGCCAGCAGGTCAGGGGAGGCGATTCTCCCCCTTTACTCTGTTTTTGTAAGGCCCCACCTGCAGTACTGTGTCCAGCTGCGGAGCCCTCAGCTTAAGAAGGATATCGACCAGTGGGAACGAGTCCAGAGGAGGCCACGAAGATGATCAGAGGGCTGGAGCAGCTCTGCTATGGGGACAGGCTGAGAGAGTTGGGCTTGTTCAGCCTGGAGAAGGGAAGGCTCCGGGGAGACCTTATTGCAGCCTTCCAGTTCCTGAAGCGGCTACAAGGAAGCTGGGGGTGGGGGGCAGGTGCGCAGTTTACAAGGGCATGTAGTGGTGGGACAAGGGATAATGGGTTTAAACTGAAATTGGGGAGGTTTAGATTAGATATCAGGAAAGAATTCTTCATGGAGAGGGTGGTGAAGCACTGGAACAGGTTGCCCAGAGAAGCTGTGGGATGCCCCATCCCTGGAAGTGTTCAAGGCCAGGCTGGATGAGGCTTGGAGCAACCTGGTCTAGTGGAGGGTGTCCCTGCCCATGGCAGGGGGGTTGGAACTAGATGATCTTTAAGGTCCCTTCCAGCCCTAACCGTTCTGTGATTCTATGATTCTATGATCTTGGTCTGACAGGGAGCTGCAAAGAAATTCTCAATGACTCTTCTTTAGCAGCATATTAACTATGAGACTGAAAAGTCAGGCAGAGGATTTGCCCCCTGAGCAGATGTGTGGTCAGATCACTCCCTTTATCCTGGAAAGATCTGTGCCAGCCTCCTTTGAGTTTTGAGCCCCTCAGTACAAGAAAGACATTGAGGTGCTGAAACGTGTCCGGAGAGGGGCAACAAAGCTGGTGAAGGATCTGGAGCACAAGTCCTGTGAAGAGCTGCTGAAGGAACTAGGGTTGTTTATCCTGGAGGAGGCTCAGGGGAGACCTTATCGCTCCCTGCAACTGCCTGAAAGGAGGATGTAGCGAGGTGGTTGCCAGCCTCTTCTTCCATGTAGCAAGCAATAGAAGAGCAAAACCGCCTCGGGTTGTGCCAGGGGAGATTTAGATTGGATAGTAGGCAAAATTTCTTCACCAAAATGGTTGTCAGTCATTGGAACAGGCTGCCTAGAACACTGGACAATCCCTGGAGGTATTTAAAAGACGTGTGGATGTGGTTCTTAGGGAAGTGGTTTAGTGGTAGACTCAGTAGTGTTAGGTGTATGGTTAGACTCAATGAACTTAAAGGTCTTTTCCAACCTAACTGATTCTATGAGTCTATGTTCTCCAACTCTTCCTGGTAAGCGGCACTGCCTGCATTAAAGGAGAGTCCTGATGGCTGAGCACTGCTCTTCTGAGAAGGGGCACAATAACTCAAGGGGTGTGGAGCCACTAACTGTGGCCCAAGAAATGGGCATTCTTTATTACACCATTGGAACAACATGCTGCCATCACAGGTATATTTCTTCTCTACTTCTGAGTTGTATAGCTTTACCACTTAAAGAGTGTGACCCCCAATATTTTATTTACATCTCTCATAATTCCAACTAAGATTACACTGTCATTCCCAACCTGTGGCAGATGCAGACTCAGTAAGCTGCCTGACATCTTTGAAGATAAAGCATTAAGAATGAAAAGAATTTGTTAGAAAATCTGAATTTATTGTTTTGATGTGCTGGGACTGTTAGTTTAATTATGTATATTTGGCTTTGATGGTGCCATAAAGAGAATTGGAAATGTCTAGGGAGATTATAAGTAACAATCTTTTAATGGTTCTCTAAAATCTAAAAGGTCTGAGAGAACTGTTAGATTATCTTCTTTTATAAAATTATTTTTGCCTATGATGGGTTATTTTCATTTTTTCTGACATTAATATAAAAAGCACAATTCACTGTCCTGAGTCCCTATTTCAAATAACCTTGCTACAGCAGAGCACATATCTGTAAACACCATCACAAAACACCTATGAGAAGTCAAAAACAGTTAAGACATTAAATCCAGCCCATAAGTTATAGTTACGCAATGTTTCCCTTTCATATGACTTGGTACACCTTTGCAATTGTACCTCTGAAGAGTCAAGCCTTATGCCAGCTGGTCTGGAGCACATTGGTGATAGAACTTTGCACCCCTGACCTCTGAACTCTCTTCATGGATACATCTTGGAGTGGGGAAATTGTACTCTCTATCATAGTGTATTTTGCTTTCCCTATTAAATCCTTTACGAATTTTACATCCATTTCACACTGTGCCCACATACAGTGAAGAAAATGCCTGTCCTGGCTGGAGCTTGCTAGCCTTAAAACTGTAGTCTGTGCTTCTGCTATCTCTCTGGAAGCTGTATGATGTAGATAATATTGTTGACCTGTCTAATGCTGTTAAATGGTCCCTCCTAGTCTGTTTACAGTTTTCCTGCCAAGCTGGGATCAGAACTGCGACCTTTTGCCCCACCTCATATGTCTAAGCCTTAACTTGTCAATCATACCAAATTTTCTGCTTTTGCTGTGTTTCAGCAAGGTTATTATGGTGTGCTAAGGCCATAAACCCACTTACTCTCTTGTGGAAGTCCAGCACATATGGTACTGCTGACTCCTCTGATGCTTCCAGTGTGATTTTCTGTTTGTCCCTCACAAGATCAAGGAGCTCTCTCACCCTCTTGCAAACAGGAGCATGTAAGGCATAAGCCCCATGGTCTCTTCTGAGACACTTTGACATGCAAGCAGAGATTGCTATAGTTATTTGTCTTCTTATCCCTACTTTTGGCTTTGTAAGTCTCAACATGACTTTGGCTGTCCAAGTAGACCCTTGCAAACCTCCCTATTCTCTTGTCCTCACATTGCTGGTAGTGATAAAGGAAGATCTAGAAACTTCAGTCCCAAAATCAATTCCAGAGTACTTTGAGTGTTCTCAAAAACATTTGTATTTTGTTTGTACAAACAAAATGATGAGTTTTCTTCTTAACCCACCCCATCAGGTGACTCTGGAATTCAGAATACACATAAGAAGATACAAAATATTTTGTTTTGAAATACAGTAGAAACGATTCAACAAAAGAGCACCTACTATCTGTGACCAAAATTAGATGAAATAAGAAGTAGAAAAGCAGAAAAGTTGGTAAGGAGGCTAAATAAAATTTTCACTGCTCACTTGTTTTGTCTCTAATAGTGGACAGTAGCAGATGAGGCAGAGGACATTTTAAAACACTGTGATGTATAATTATAAAACTTTGCTCATATGAATTTTCTTTATATCTCCTATCATAATATTCCTTGAGGCAGGAATGTCTCACTTACTTTAAAACTTATTTTGTTTTTTTTTAAATTGCTTTTAATAAATTTTACCTCAACTGAAAAAGCATCCTTACTTGTAGGCTTGAAAGACATTTTTTTAGTTGGAAAGTTAATTGAAAGTTAGTAACATCAGAGAGAAATGTAAAGCAGAGGAACTTTGTTATAAAAGCCACATATCCATCTTGGATATTGGAGTAATTTCTTTTTTGTTTCTTGTAGTCTTGTCTTCCAAACAAGTATTTTAAAATATATAGTAAGCATTGTCCTAATATTTTGGAGAAAAAAACCTACAAAAATCCACTAAATAGGAATGTTTCTGTCATATAATATATGCTTTTTTACTCTTCTGAATAAATGCTCTGTGCTACTCATTGTGTCTTATACAAACTTGTGAGCGTCCCAGTTCTAAATACCAGCTATATACAATGCATTTTATTTATCTTAAGAGCCTTTTAAGGCATTATTTTGTACAGGTGCTTAGGAAGAGTGACATCAATACTTTTAATCTTCTAATTATGTCACTTAATTTCACATCTGGAAGTTTTACCGTACAATAGTTGAAAGGCATTTTTAATCTGAAATGAAAAGGGAAATCTTATTCAGTATGAAATCAGACTGACATGGTAACATTTGGATTAATGAATTTTTTGTTAATTTTAGAAGACTTAGCTTCCAAAGTAATTTAAGGTTTCTGTTTGTTGATATTGCTTTTCAATGTGACAACTGTGACATGCATTTCCACAACAGATGGATTAATGTCATTTTTTCTAAAATTACTTCACCTAGACAGGTGTTTCCTGTATATGTTTGACATGAAATTAAACATTGCTCCAGATGTTCTGTTTGTAGCAAAGCCAGTTAATTTTATTAGAACATTTAATCACAGATCTACAGCGTAATAGAAGTGCAGTCTATGTGAAGCAGATATTTAACAGAACTTCTTAATGTGGAAGAATCTATACATGGGAGTGAGCTACACAGTTTCTTAAGTGAATCCCATAAATGTGTTGAGCTGGGATGCTACTTTTTCTGAATCTAGACGTGAACTCCCATTATTTGCTCACTTAAAAGAATTTTCACACAGGAGTTATTTTTGATTAGAGGATATTGAACACATATATTCTTCCCGATGTTTACCCACATATGTATCTTCTCACTGACCTAAGGCATGGTTTAAAAACAGTGTATTTGGAATTATAAGAGATTCCTTATCTTTGAGTGAGGGGAGTGCTGCACTGTTTTAATGCTTGGTATCCTTCATTAATGTGGACTTGTATGCATTCACAAGTAATTGCCCTGCTTTCAATGCATGCACTAGGATCTTTTATGCCAAGCTTAAATATCATTACATGCCTAGCTATTCTTCCATTAACATTAGATATAGATTTCACATTCATTATTACATCAGATTTATTCACCATTAATAAATTAGCTCTCCGTGTTTTGTCACGGACCACTTCGGCCTCATGAAACAGGTGAATAAAAACTTGGATGTAGCCTTGGTGATTCCAGAGTAAATGTAAAATTATTCATAATTTTTTACTTTGAAATATTAGTTTATGTATATGGACGAATAACAACTTAAACCCTGGTGATGATTGATGTTTTTTGTTGGCCCGTCACCTCATTGTATAGAAGTTTGTTTTAATGAGTTTCTCTAATGAATATTTTATATTGATACTTGGATGAATGGCATATGGTAAATGCAAGGTAAATTACAGCTCTTTAAATAAATATTTTTCATAAATTATTTATTTTGTGATGCCTGTATTGGTTAGATGTCATGTCAGATGAAGACTGGAAATTATTTACTCTAATACTTATTTGAGAGTTGAAAAAGTAAAAGACTTTTAATTATTAACAAGCTTCCAATATACTCATGTAATTTATGGGAAACTACCATAAATTCTGTAAGATTACAATTTTGTGAGGACAGTTTTATTTGTATCATGCAAAATAGAATAATCTTTTGTGTCTTTACAAGAAATTTTATTTATTCATACAAAAAATATTGTGCTGTTCCTGCTAAAACCTATTTTGATGAATTTCTGGCTTCTGAAGGATTATGAGTTCTTGTCAACTGTCATTATTTCCATGATGAGTTCCTGGTTATTTTTAATGGTGTCAAAAATTAAAGTTAAAAAATCAGCATGAATGTACAGAGTGGATTGAGTGCCCCTGGTCTGAATCTACCACTCTTACAAATGAAGCTGCAGGACATAGCTATTTCAATGCTTAGCAATGACCCAGTTCAAGATCTCCACTGAATTATTCCCACTGTAGTTATTCTTACTGAAATTACAGAAAGCTGAGGGCATTTTAACATCTTTCAGAACTGAGCCATTTTTTAACCTTCAGATATGCCAATGCCTACCATTTAAAAATTAACCACACATGCAAGACAGCCACTTGAACACAAGAACAAAACTGCAACAGTATCTGGATACTGTAATCTTTAAATGTGTCACGTTAAGATGAATACAGTTTGTTTGTGTTCACCTGAAGACAACAGTTTGACCAAAAATAAGACATTTGAACTTTAGACGTCATCTACTCTGCATATTCCTTCAATACTTGGAGTCACAATCCTGACTATTACATTTCAAATGGATAAAGAGAGGAGAGTCTTCAAAAATGTAAGTATATCACATCGGTTTTAAGTGATTTTTATACATCTGTAACTTAAATTTATAATTCTGGGTGTGATCAGAGATATACATGTAGTGGTCTGCTTTGTGCAATGATCAAGACGGTGGATGAATACATGTTCTAGTCTTCAGTAAGTTGAAAAATATTTTTAAAAGTACTAATATATAATTGCTTTTACTTAAGTCTTTAAGGAATAGTCTATGAAAATGGTACATACTGGATATTGATCACACAAACTAAGTGAAAGTGTTAAGGCACTTCATGTCATGTAGCAGTGCTGTCATTGAGGAGAATGGCATGCTGCACTGTTTTTTCAATTGAGTTGAGTCTTAGTCTAGTGGACAATTCAAAGCTGAGCTGGTTTATTATGCCTTATAATTTTCTTCAAGGAAAGCTAGTGTTGATTTGTTAGGGACACTTGCGTTACAACTGATATTTTGGGTTGACCCAAGTAGATTTCCCAATAACTATATTTAAGATAGTGGGTGCACTTCCTGTTACAGCTGGATTCTTCACAGAAGAATATTGGATTATAAGTCATGTAGAAAAAGAAGAAAAAATGAAACATTTCATCTTAGGCATATTTTTAAATTATTTGTCTTAGTCTTCTTCCAGTGTTTTGTCTATGGTCCTGTGTGATTTAACAGGACTAAAACCACACCAAAATCGCATTTTTTGTGTCTACTTCAAAGCTTAGCTCCACTCCAGAAAACAACAAATATTCAGAACACTATCATTCAAATTCCCACTTAAGAAGAAATCAGCAGTGTGGAGTTAAGTGTATGTTATTCAGTACTATTTTATTTTGCATGTACCCCAACTCTGCAAAATAATGGTTGCAGAAAGCATGCCATTCTTTCAGACCAACACTAAAATATTTATCCAAAACCATAGTTGTCCTTTTTCAACAGATCAGCACTAATCAGAAATCAAGTTAAACAAAAAACTCTTCTAGTTTTTTTGCAACTTCCTTTACCTAGACCATTAAAAAAAAAAAGCCAATAATGTATATTATATTTCCCCAAAACTGAACATTTGCTCATATTTTAAAGGACTAAAAAATTTTTGAAGAGGATTCCTAAACACCATGAATAATTACTACAGTGCTATTGCCGTAAATATTGTACCAAAGAAATGCAATACTTCAGACATTAAGGCAGTCAGCAAATTCAGGCAGTCATTCATATGGAAGTCACATAAAAGCTGTGTTTTCTGTTTTGTTTAACTCTGTTTTTTCACAACTGTATCTCCTTTTCTGCAGAATGTTGACATGTGTCTATGCCCAACATCTCTTCTAGTCCCAACCCCTTTCAAAATCTATACCTTGTACTGGCAAATCTGCTGCAAAGATTGACTGTAGTTTTCTCTTATTACAGGCTGATTGTTACAACCTGGTTTCCTACTCTGTCTTTAGAAACCTTAGTAATGTTAGTAGCCTTATCTTTTCGTGAATGTTATTCTATTTAAGTTTTTGATCTGTCTTCTCTTGGATTCTACTAAGTAAAGCATCCCATTCCAATACGTACAAAAATCTCACACATGAATGTGCATGTATAAACTAGTGATGAGTATGTGTTACAGGTCCCCCTCTGTGCTGGATCCACAGGAAATATATGTCTGTTATAGCCACAGCTACAGGGGATTGGTTTGTTTTCTCAAGCTGTAGTAGCTCATGCTGTTAGCTCTGGAGGTGCCTGGTGTAATCTACAGTGAGTTATCCAAGATGGTATCTGTTACACAAATGCACAGAGGCCCACACAAGCATGTTCATTGCACATTTCTGTTGCATGGCTCTGCGGCACAGACTGAAGGTTACAGAAGACTTTGAGTGGAGAAGCAGCTGCGGAGGAATCAGGAGAAATTATTCTATCCCTTATTCTCCCAGGTGGAATGGCTCTGCAGTTGCCATTCCCTTCCAACACTCATTCTGGTGTATCCCTGTTTCCACACTAGTCGCACCACCAGAAACAGTTCAACATCCAAATATTTCTTCTCAATGAGTGAACTCTATAGGTATTTTACCATCAAGAGAAGGTTCTGCAGTAAAGCTGGTAGCTCAGCTGGAAACTATGTTGTCTCCAGAGCCAAGTGTGCTGCTGTTCAGACAGCTTTCCATGCTAGTAAGCACTTGTAGTTTCCCACCAGGGGCTCCTTAGTCTGTCAGACCTAGACTGTCAGTTGTGTTGGGAAGCGCTTTTCACCAGAGTCAGAAGACATTACAGAGAGAGCACAGACACTGTTAAGACCTATGATGGAACAAGAAAAGGGGTGGAAGGCTGAAATATGAAAGTGTTCAGAGTCATGAAAAAGATTGGGATGGAAGAGGCAGGGAGTTTAAACGGGAATTTGGAACAGGAAAGCATCTACCCCATTGTTATCCATGATTAATGACCCATTTATGCTCTGGGGATTAGAAGGGGTCACACGTCACAGCTAGAGGCCTTGCAGCACACCACATCCTACACCTAATCATTACGCATATGCCTACGGGAAATAGATGTTAATGCTGATGAACTCAGAACAAAGATATAGCATTGTGGTGAGAATTACGTGTTACTGGTGACTTAGTATGTGTGCTTTTACCCACCAGAGGCAAGACAGTGCTCTTTGTAGAGTCTGCTCTGTGTAGACCCTTCACGGAATTAGCAGCCAGCAGAACAACCAAGGCACATTGCAAAGGAGATTCTCTTGATTGACTGATACATACACTTGCCATGTGTTTTGGGTTAATTCATGTGCATGCACACATGCACATTTGGTTTTACGATAAATCTAGATACATCAAAAAATGGTATTTTTGGTTGAAACTGAACAGATTAAGGCTTGAACCAGTCAGAAAACACCCTATGTATTTTCACTTCTGTAAGCATAGTGCTCTGTGCCATGAAATGCTGTAACCTTTTCACCTGTTTTCTATAATCAGGACCTGCTCTATTTTGTTCACTCATACCCGCTGCAAAGACAGGGTTACCTCATACTTAAAAGGCATGATATGCATGTAGGATATGCTGTTTGTGTCTAGAAGTTGCAGACAAAATAATACAATTTACAATTTCTTACATTCACAGTTAATATGAGTATCTTTGTATGACAACCGGTAAAGAAATTGAAGTCTGGATTTCAAATTTAAGCAGAGCAGACTTGGGGGGGGGGAGGAATATAAATATCTGCTTATCAAAATAGAGGAAAGATTGACCAACAGAATTAGGAAACAGCTCTAAACATCAATTACATGAGACTATTCAATTTCTATACTAGTCAAAAGAATAATTTTCAGATTTATAAGAGTTAACATTGTGCAAAAGACAATGTTCAAATCATCATGCTGGATATGAAGGAGGAAAGTTTTTATGTTGCTCTTCTTTGGCATGCTCATAAAACATGGACAAATGCCTCTTCTCTCACAGCCCTGGCTTTTTACCTTTTTCTTTTGTTGTTTTTTTCCCCCTGAGGGAATTTAATAAAAGACCACACCCTAAGAGATTTTCTGCTCTGTAGTACAGAAAGATTAGTATTACATATTGACAAGTGTCTTATTACTCACTGAAAATACTGCTTCCTCTGGGTGTATTTATAAGATAAATATTTACCCATCTAATACAATATTCTTTCCATTTTTAGGGGAGCTTTGTGCTGCCAGAGTAGAAAGATGTCTGAACGTTAGATAATTCCACTCAGTACTCTTAAATTATGCACTTTACTTTTAAAAGAATATAGAAACTGTTTTTAAAAATGCATTTGAGTTCAGCAGCAACCTTTTGACGCCCCCGGACAGTATTTTAAGAACTCATTTGTTTGAGGGGTTTTTAATCTGGAGACACTGAAAAGTTACACCTGCTGTGATGTCGTCAATCATGCCAGGAGGAAAAATAGTGGCATGATTTGTTATCTGTTATTTCCCTTGCTGTGGTGACTGTCTCCCAGTGCCAGGTCTGTCCTTAAGGCCATCACTTATAGGGACCACTGTCTGTCAAAACCACAGCCAACTTTAAGGGCTGCCTTTGTTGGAGCAGACAAATGAGTATGACCTTTAACAACAAAATAGGCACCTACTGAGAGAGATGAAACAGCAACTGAAATTAAGAACACCATACGGCCATTTCAAACACTCAGGAAAAGTTAGGAGTTGAACTATAACTTAATTATAAGAGTAAATGTGGGTAGATGTTGTCAATAATGAAACAGACATGGTCAGAAATATTGATTAGCAATGAGGACGAAAACTTATTTCATCCAGGAATCATCCTGCATTTCATTAATTATGAATGGGATTGATGGGGTTCATAAAAAAATGCGGAAGAGATTAAATTATAGCATTTAAAGGTTTATTGGTTTTTTTAAGTAGGTTGCAGAAATGTACAAATCATTTATGAATATTCTAGGCGAGTGAGGAAAAAAGATAAGAACATGTTAAACCTTTGATTTACACTAATAGATACTTCAAAAGATCTTCAGAAAAGAGCCTCTGCCTAGTTAGTGATTAGATGTAAGGTGGTCACTGATATTTTGTAGGGTTTCAAAGCACAGTCTGAGAATTCCAGGCAATGCATTGTAAAGACCACAGCACAGTTTGTGGTTTGAAAGGCTCTTGTAACCCAACCTGGCAAGTGGTCAGTGGAGACTATATTTTACAGAGCAACACAAATCAATCTTATTGAGCACTTTTCAGGTAATATAATATTCTGCCTGTGACAATAATGAAATTAGCCTATGGATTTTGTTTAAATATTGAAATGTCATTTGAATATTTAATGAAATACTGTAGTCTATAGCTATGCAGATTTTTGTGGTTTTCATAAAAAATAGCATTGATTTTATGAACAGGTACTTGAATATGATCAAGTCAATAATATTTTTTTTTGTTCCTTTTGATTTCCTCCTTGTTCATATTCAGATAGACCAGATCAAGCAAAGAGCTGTATGCCTTCAGCTCCTTTTGAGGTCAACAGGAGTCGAGGGCACTCAATAGCAAAGAGGTGTTTAGTACCACTAAGTCATTTAAAGCACTAATGTATTCATCACAATCCTTAAATCATCACTAAGGCTTTTTTTTTTAATTTTGTAGTGCCATGTTTTTAATCTGGGTATTTTCATTTTTCCCTTGTTATTCTTATCTGACTTATTGTTTGATTTCGATTCTTTCAGGTATTGTCTGTATACTACGACTGCTTTTTGAGTTTGTTTGGTTATTTTTTCCTAGAAAGTATATTTTGTCTCATTTTCTAGTGAAAAATAAAATCACTGTTTTTCAAGAAAAGGAAATCTCCAGAGATCTGAGTTACAGTCTGAGAATCAGTTCAAGGTGAAATCTGCTTGGTTTTTCCCAGTATAGCCACCAGTACAGAGATGCACATCATAAAAAGTAACACAGAATTTTCTGTAATCAAAAGCTTTTGCCAATCTTAAAGGCCCAACTTTTTAATAGGCCTGGAGTCTCAATTGTAATCATACTCTAGAGTGGTTATCCTTTCAGCTTAGGGTTAAAAAGCTTTGACAAAGCACCATAGGGAAGCTTGGATTGCCCTTACCTACATTGTACCTAGCCTTGGGATAGATAAATACAGTCTCATTCTCTAATGCTACTGACTGCCTCCAGGAACACTAAATTTTAAGAGAGGAAAACATGAATCCTGTATTTCAAGAGAGGTGGAACTAAGCCATTGTTCACTGCCCTTAAAAAGGATATTCAGTGGCCAGTTCAGATTGCCCTAGGGACACCTAAAGCTGCATTAAGTACTTGTGAAAGTGAAAATCCACTGGGAACCCAATTCCAGTGTTTAAACCTCAGCATGAGCAGTGGAGTTCCTAGCAGGGTTCACTTTTATATGTCTCTATAACCAGGTTCAAAACTTACTGTACATGCAGTAAGGATCTGCTATTCCAGCTAACCTACGGAAACACTATAAAGAGACAGCCCCTTAGAAAATCACTAACATGAAGAGAAAAAAGCAAACATTTCTTAACTACATCATGACAAAGGCAGGAGAAACGGCGGCTATTTAAGAACTGGCAGATCCTTTTTACAAGGTTATGTACGTTATGCTTGGCTAAGAATATTTTTAATAGCAATCTTTGTTTTAATTGAGGAATGATAAGAAATCCAGGCTGGCTCCTGAGCTGTGTAATAAATAGAGCTGATGAGAGAAAGCCGTTCAATTTCACAAGAACTGGAGGATTTCCAACATTTGCTTTCCTTTTACCTTGAATACTCGAGGGGTGATGGTTTTGAAACACCGTACATTCAGAATGACCAATGGCTGAAAATTATCACCTTGGCTAAAAAAAATAAACAATACTTCTCATTCATGGGTTACTGAAGCACTGAGGTCTGTGTGTTTGGATAGAACACTGGCAGCCTCAAGACCTGTTAACATCTTGATTGTTATTTTGTGAATTAAAATAAATGTGGGTGCTGAAATTCCTTCTTTTATAAAACATATCATAGGTAAGGGTCCATTCACCTCACTGTTATGCTGTGAAACCCATAATGGGAACTGCTGTTACTGAGGTGGGAAAGTAGAGCTGAACAGTCTCAGACATCATTTTATTATTTGAGACTCTTTCTTAGCAGCTCACTACTTCAGCCTAATATGGAACCTATATTTAAACATTTTTCCCTCTAGGTTTTGTGGCAGTTTCATTGACAAAATTGCGATGAACCAGCAATTTTTCAACTGATAACGTATACACCTTATTCATTTATAGACCTTGGTTCTTTTGCCCATACTTAGTCCTTTATCCTGACCCTGTGATTCTAAAGTATAAACTGGCTGTTAAAAGACATTTGATAATTCCATCAGATACTTTTCCTATTGCTTTCTTTCTTGGTGACTCTCAATAGGATCACCATCTTGCCTGTAATTCATGCTTATGATACGGCCACATTCACCAGTTCCAGCCTTTCTTTAGAAACTTCCCCCACTGTATATTTACAGATTAACCTCTAAAATGTTGCTTCCTATGGCTGCCCCGATCCAGCCCTCCTCCCACACAAGGAAAAAAAAAAAAAAAAAAGGAAAACCAAGGAAAATACAAACAAACAAAAAAATCCCACCAACACTTCCAAGGGTGATTTTGCTGTTCTTCTCAAAACTAGATTAATGCATTCTTGTCCAACTTGTAACTAAGGATGCTGGACTACATCTTTACAACATCATTACTCCCTTCCATATTTCAATTAAATGTAAGCTATTAGTGGTCTCAAACCCCCTTCTTTGGACTATGCCTTTCCTACGTGATTTCTCCTATTCAGTAATGAGAGACTGACTTCTACTTCTCATGAGCCCATGGTATTTTCTTTCACTGCCTATTTGTTACATTTTTTGCCATCTATTCTTCCACTTATTCCTGCTACTTGGGAGATACTATGTTGTCTTTGAAAATTTGAAAGTTGTTTTTGAAAATTTTTGGCAATACAAACAAAAAGTTTGGCAATAGGCTGCAAATATCCAAAGGTCATAGTCTATTATGCCAACAAATTCTGTTCCCCATCTGCCCTTTGTATAAATCTGTATTTATACAGATGCCCTTTGTATAAATCTGCTGTATTTTGTTATAAAACATTTGTGTGAAGGGGAAGGTATTGTTTTGCTATATATTTATGTAACACTCAGCACAATAGTGTCCTGGTCTATATTTTGGGCTGCCAGGTTCCCTGGTAATGCAAATAATACATGTAAGTGGAGCACATACTCCTTGGGCACAGACCACATGTGAGGTAAATAGGATTACATCCTGCAGGTTAAAACTAGCCTACTATGGTAATACAAAAATGTACACCAGCCACATGACCCAAGGGGATCTTCTTGACTGACTCTTGATAACGCAGGCTACAGAGCGGATGTCTGACCAAAGGAGAACTAAGCTGTTCTTGAATTTCACACCTTAAAACATCAATGCTACTGAGGCAGGAGAAATTTCCCGTTAAATGATTCACAGACTTAATCCCTTTGATATTCGATTGGCTGACCACAACTTATCACAGCATGCTGCTGGAATACATCTTTAACTCTGACTCCCAGAAAGATCTCATTCCCACTGGAATTCTGGTGCAGAGACTGGGATTAATACCAGATCTCACTGGGATGGGAGGAAGGTACAAGACTCAGACTGGCACGATCTGATTTGTTAATTCCTGTCTCTGTCATATTTTAGAAGACTTTCTTTGTGTTAGTTTTGGAAAAACTATTTAATTCCTTAATGTTTTAGTTCTTCATCTGTGAGTCAGTGAAGATAGATAGTTTTTCATTCTCTCTCCATGTGCCTTCACTGCTCGGCAGGCTGCAAGCTATTCAAAATAGGAGCTACAAAGCTTTGAATGTTTATCTGTCCTAAGATGAGTAAATTATTTCATTCTTTTAAATATGGATACAAATTAAGAGGCACAGAAATGTGTTTCAGAACAGGGGAAAAGAGACTTTAAAAAAAGATCAAACAAATAAAAAACCCAGAAAAAAATCCCAAGTTGGAGGGGAAAAAAAAAAAAAGAATATAGCATTTACAGTGTAACTCTATGCACTTTCAACATTGTCCGTACTGAAAAAGACAAGTTTTCCCTATGCATTGCTAGAGGATATGACATGAATGTTACAAAACCCAATTCCACATAGAACTTCAGAGGAAATCTTCTGTCTTTCCTTCTTTTTGTAAAATTTCCATTGTGCCTGTTTCAGCTTTCAATAAAATCAAGGGGTTTTTACTGGCGACCATTAACTTGCTACAAAAATATGTACTATGGGCAAATCCAGCTATTTAAAAATCACCTCTGAAAACAGAGCTGAACTCCCTATACTTTCCTCTGGCCCCGAACAAACCAACTTGAGTGTTAAAAGAGAAAACCAAACAAATCCACCACTAGATAAAAACAAGGAGGCCTAAGACTTCACAGAACTCCCATTTCACACTGGCTACACTGTTAAACCACTGAGTCCTCACTTGCCGTTGGCATTGTCAAACCCTGAGCCCCAGATGTGGAACCACCCAGCCTAGTTCCTGGTGCCTCTTAGGCTCAGAGGCAAACTCTACAGCGCAGACAAGGTGGTGTGGGAAGCTTCTCCTAACTGCACTGCAGGGATGAATAGCTGAGATCTGTTCCCATCCTTGGAAGTATGAGTTTACAGGGCTGCCTGCAAGCTGAGACTGGTACCTGCTGCACCCCAGGAATGGAGGCAGGGAGGAGCCCTTGTACAAGTGGGCTCTGGTCTTTCACAGTAAGTAGCAATTAACTGCATAGCCTTCCAGCCGAGGCAGAAACCCAAACACAAGTTCACACCTCTTCTCTTCCAGTTTTGGGAAGCAACAAGCACCCAATTCGCATGGGTAGTGTGCTGTTACCTGCCTTCTCCCAGAGCAAGAGATGAAGACTCACAGATGGGAGTTTGTACTTTTAGTTGCTGCTTCTCCATTGAGACTAGGGTCCCATGATATTCAACGTAACAAGCGCTTGTCTTAACACTACTATTTACTACCTGTCAAAGGACATTGGTGCTGGCTTTTTGAGAGGTTTGGGGTTTTTTTCCCCTTCTCCTTCCTCAGTGAGCTTCAGTGACCCCAAGTACTCAGCTGAGGGGTGCTGGTGCCTCCTGTCAGAGTGGTACTCAGTCTCTGGCTAGAGGTAGCAAGGCCCAAACATGGGAAAGAAGTGATATGACTCAGTGCTTCCTGCTTCTTGGATTCTGGTACCTGATACCTCCCAGCTGAAACTGAAGTACATGAGTGCAGCAGGCCAGTTGGTTTGCCAGGCATGAAGGCAAAGTCTCTTTCCCAAGTAATGCATTCAATGTCCGTATAGCTACTGTTAATACAAGGGAAGACTCTAAAAACACTGACTGAGTAAATATCTATGCCTGTATAATTAATCACCTTCCCGACAACGTGACAAGCAATGAACAGATTCACAATGGGCTTTCTTTAATACTGTTTCTGTCAGTGATACCACAAATTTCACCATCACTGTGGAATATTCCTGCAATCCTGTCATATTGTATCTTACAGCCTATATTGGTTTTAACATTAATATTGAGACAGTAGACCAATTTTTGTCACTCTCCATCTTAAAGCACAGAAGATAATTATTAAAATATGTCTGTGTGAAGATAAAATCTTATATTGCACAACCTGGTGATGGGCTATATAAACTGGATGAAAAGACCTCCCATAAATATTACAGTGTTTCCACTTTGTGTATAGATAAAAGCAGTTTTCAAGCCATATTGGTTTTAGATGGGAAAAGATGACAAAGGTAAAGGGACAATATTACACAGTCATTGTCAGAGTTGGAAATAGAAATCTGACTCTGTTTTATACTCATTTGGTTGATCACGGCTGCTCTGATGATTGCAATTCAAGGTTCGCATACACAGATTTTACATTTTAACTTTGGAAAGTGCCTCTGAACTATGCCTTTTGTGGTACTGCTGAGCAAAGAGAAATAGCCAAGGGAGAATCTGTGCCTTCTTTGCAGGTACTGTCTGATCTTCTTTTGCCATCTACCTCTCTAAAGGCAAACACGTAAAAAAGGAAAAAAAGTCTACATTTCATAATAAGCCAAGCATATTCATCTTAGCTTTTTTTTCATATTGTGACTAGTTCAACCTGGTTAATCAAGCTCATCCTGCTTCAAGTCATGTACCAAAGCCACATATCATAATTTGTAATTTCTGAAGATGTAGACAAAGAGGGTTTGAAACCATATGGACAAAATTCCTCTTGGACAAGCCAAGAAATGCTTCTATATCTGTATGTGTTGGTCAGATACAGCTGAAGTCTTTAGTGGTGTCTTCTGTCCTTTCATCTAAGTCACTGCTGATATATTTTAGGAATGCAGAAATCTAATTCTCTAAATTGTAATTAACTTTGTTTTCTTAGAGCATCCTTATATCTTCTCTCAGAAATTCCTTAAATAACAAGAAATCATATACGTTCATGTAAAATATTTTTTATATTTTTGCTGGTTTAGAAAAAAAAAATCAGGCTTTAATATAAATCCTATCGACCTCAGCACTTGGAGTTCCAGAGATATTTATCTCAACATGTCTTGAAGTCATCAGCACTGGAACATCTTTCCTCCACGGAAAAAGCAATGCTTGAAAATTTGTGTTGAAAAAGATAGTCACTGGGCTTTTACACGATTATGGTAGTTAAAGAATAATGAACCTACAACAACATACTTGTCCTAATCATACAGATGCAAAACTCTTCTCTATCTCAGTCTTTCCCAAGTAGTCAATGATTGTAGCAGTTTTGGATGGAAGAGCAGGGACAGTCAGTGATAGCAACTGCAGCATATATCTGGCCACTGTCATGCTACTCACTGTAGCTTGGGTCAGAATGGTGGAAAATGTCCAACGCTGTCAAAGGATATCAACTGCAGAAGTGTGTGGGTTGAAAGGAATAGAAATCAAAATACAGTAATAAAGAAAATGATACGAGCTAACAGAAAGTTTTAGAAATGCTTTTATGGTGATTTTTTTTAGATGTCCAGAAGTGACAGTGTCCAGAGGATATCCTAGGACAAAAAGCCAGAGGAGAGATGTCAATGATCTGGGAGGAAATCATAATGAAAGACATCTCAAAAACATGTATAGTGAAGTAGAGTGATGAAGCTGGTTAAGAGAGAAAAAGTAGTGGGAAGACATCATTTGAGCCTTACTGTTACTGAAAATTAAAACCAAACAAATTAAAACAACCTGAAAAAAAATCCAAGAATGTACAGGACTGAATAACAGGTGTCTTTCTTTTGTGTATGACCAAGAGAGGGACATCAGCCAGGGCCGTAAGTGTAGCCTATGTGTGTCATGTACAGATGAGACACCTAATATGAATGATTTAGAACAAACTAGCTGCCAAATAGTGCGGTGAATTTTTTCCCCCACATTTTCAATTAGCTTGACCTGAACCGTGGGATTAAAATTTGAGAATAGTCTGCATCTTTTGAATCATACCATGTTTTCTTAAACATACATATACTGATCGGACTTCTGTGTGTGTCAAAGGAGAGTTTGCTAACTATCTTTGATATTCATTCTCTTTTGTTTCCAAGAACAGCAGGCTGGTAGCAGTTGGTTACAAATATACAGTGGTTGGTTGGCTACATTACATCCATAGCTACTAGAATTATAAATAAGCAGTATTCTTGCAAGGATACACTTATTTATGCTTCTGGTCTTCCCAAGAAGCATATTCTTTATGAAAAGTTGTTAAAGAATGGAATATCTTCCATTCTTTTCAGAAATTAAAGATTGCCCCCAGGTTAGGAAAGATACTTCTTGCTGCTACACTGAGAATATTCAAATGTAGCATGGCAGACCAGCCAGTGGCACACAACTCATTGTCTATGGGATACACTGAAGCAGCATTACAAATGCTGAAAGCTGTGTTCTATAAAGACTAAGATCTTAAAAGGAGAATATAGTATCTCCTTTCACTGGGCAACGAAATGTAGGTCTCACATGTTTGAACTATGCATTTTGTGTCCCTGTTCCAAACATGAACTTGCACAGCTATATCAGCTAAATCAAAAATCTGCATTTCATTTCATACCACAAGACTTGGAAAATGTGTTACTACTCACCTTAAAAGACAAGTTTACGTACAATATCTTGAAAACTGTTTGACAACAGAAGGTCGGGTGTGACATATATTTGACATCCTAAAACCTCCAACTAGTAAAACTTTGAGGTCAAGCAAAGGTAAAATCAGAATAACCCTCTTGAGATTTTTATTGTATATGATAGGACCACAAATATACTTTAAGTCCCCCAGCTTCTAACATGCTTGAACCTGACTGAAAGCTAAAGAGAAAGCTTATCTATTGATTTTCACATGTAAGCTAAATGGTAAAATAACCTTGACTCATTAAAGATGTCAGTGTTGTAGACGATTTGGATATCTTTGTCACTTGAAAATAACATATGGATAATTTACTCAAGTTGAATTATTCTTAAGTAAGTAATTTGTAATGCTGCAAAGCTTCAGATTTTTCACCTTCACAATTACCCAGAATACCTTAATCACAATATTCAGCAGTGGGAAGAAATGTTAGTCTATTTATTGAATATGTACAAAGAGAAATATTTCTTTTCTTACTGAGATTTTGCCAGTATGTACACACACACAAAAATTTAGAAATAGGAATATATGACTCAAAATTACAAATTATTTTGCAAATAATAGGACTGTTGAAAAATATCGAGAATGCCCTATGAAAGAATGTCAGTGCTTGCGCATGTGTAGTATAAATATTACCTATCTCGCCTGTCACATCTAGTCTGTGAGGAGACCAAGATTTTATTTCTAATTGGTTTTTTTATTAGTATCAAATAAAAGAGCTCCGTTTATAAAAAATGGTTAGGGCTGTTTCACCAGAAATGTTGTGGTCTGAGATTGCACCTTTTCCTAGGTAAAGTTGCCATCTTTTTCCTTACTGAGAAAGAATTAATCTTTCTCCATATTTGGCAGAATTATTTTTGCGATGTTTCTTGATCTGTTCAGCTTCTAAAACGATACAAGAGAGTTAACCAATAATAAAAAAATTGCTCAGACTGCATGGGCAAATGAAACAGTAGGTTTCATGCTAAAAAAGTTCCCGTATAGGAAAACATGTGTTCACACATACATCACAGATGACACTGGTATTCATACTCTACATCAGAAAACTTTTGGGGAAATTTACAATTTTCAAAGGGTAAAAATATGTGTTCCTTATCTTAAGGCTTATGGTCAGCTTATTCACCTGAATAAATTTCATGATGCCCTAAGTATGAACATGATATTGAGAGAAGGTGGGCTTGTGCAATAGGAACTTTAACATCCCTAACCGAAAATGATGTTTGTGCAACATTATCTTTATATCTGGAGTATTCGTAAATTCTGATTTAAAGATTTGTACAACAACACTGGAGGGAACTGGATGGATGGAATGGACAAGTTCCTTCTGAAATCCTCCATCTGAATAAGGCTTTCTAACCTGTTTAGAGGCAGTTCTTGTGTATTTTTAAGTGCTATGTACCAAGCACAGCCAAGATGTCTGAACCTCAGCATGCTTCAAAATCAGAGTGCTTCATAGCCTTTTCAGATTCTTTTCTTGCACACTTATATCAGAGACATAATATGTGAATTGCTGATGGATTTCAAAACAATCAAATGTAAATTAATTACTCTTGGTTCTAAAATCCCTAAAGGTGTGTGTGCAGACTTTGGCTAAGAAAGGCAGAAGTGCTTAGGAAAGGAGAAAAAGGTGGAAGGAGGCTGGGGAATGTTTTTTAGAGATCTAAAGGGAGAAAAACGATTTGCATTTCCAGGGAGCTACATGATGAGAGAGTTTGGCTTAAGAAGCCATTGGTTGAAACTAAAGGAACTTATTAAGTGGAATTTGTGTCTGTGCTCCTGCCAGCACTTGAGTTATTTGGAACACTAAAACTCTAGAATTTAAACTTTGCTACAACTTGTGATGCTTCTAATTAAGTCAGGTTGTGTTTACAAGGCTGCGTCCAAAGCTGTTTTCCTGTGCTTGAATTACGTTGGATGCCTCTTAGGAACAACTCTCCGTTAAGTTAGCATTTTGCTAAGGAATACTCAGTGGGAGCTTTAAAATTCCATTCCATATACAAAAGGGAATACTTGGTGAGGAATCTAACATTGCTCTGAATCAGTTAAGAGCTTGGCAGGGGTTTTTTTGCCCCCCAAAGAATCACATCAGAGACTGTTTATGAAGGGAAGAATCAACCCATCTGAAAGAAAAACAATGAAAATAGCTTTATTTGATAAAAATGAAAAACTTCAAGGCTTGTTTTCTCATGAATTTCTACTGAAGAAAAACATAAGGTAAATGTCTGTGACCAGAGTTAGGAGAAAAGTTGACTGAATATTGACAGACACCACAAAAACTGGGTTAAAAGCTTGATGTTTTCAGGAGATACATTGTTCTTAGAACAAACATTATTGCCGAATGATACAAACTACACTAGGGAAATCAGCTAGAAGGGTGACTGCTCTCTGAATATGTGGCAGCTTTGAAGAAGTTGGCAGGAGTGCATCTTTTTGGGACAGTCATAGATCAGGTATTGTGGGATAGGAATGTTTATGACATGTGAAATTGTCATCAGTGAAAGCTTGCAACCTGTGCACAGACACCCATACCATCACAAGTACTTCAGCATTTGGAAGTTAGAAAAGAATAGTCATATAAACCTTTGTTGTAACTGTAAGGATTATATTTTTGAAGTGGCAAACAAAATAATACGCAGTGATTTTGGAAGAAAGGTTGGGGGTTTTTTTAAGTATACATCTGAAGAAAGTGTGGGTGTACCCCCTGAGTCAAATTGTAGATGGCAAAGACATATTTATACTTTAAAACAATGCTATGAGATACAAGTCTGCTGCAAAATATGCCTTCATCAGAGACAGTGATGAAGCTGTCAGTCTTCCTTCCTCTGAATATATCATTCCTGCACTGATGAGCACAGTAAAACAACCAAGGAACAGAAAGCATAGTGTAAGGTGAATGGACACTTTGGTGATGGGTAAGCAGAAAGACATCTCTCTGGTACAATATGGATTAAAAGGGAGAATGGATGAATATTAAAGTAATTTTAAGTGTTCTGTGAATTAAACATAATTGTTTAGATTAATTTAAAACTAACATGTAATAGTTCACTTGCAAGAATTGTTGGTTTATTCAGAGTCTGCAGAACTTTCCTCTTGATTCCAAATAGAAGGTTTCCAAAAGTAGATACCACCACTGATACAAAACATGTATGTTCAGAAACTAAGGTTGGTATCCCACATATGATAAATCCAAACACAGAGGCAAAAATGCAAACACACTACTGAATATATATTAATGAAAGAAGTTAATAATGCATAAGAAGAATTATGAGGTAGTTTATTTAAACTTCATAGGATTTTTCATATGAATGGACATTAAAAGTATCAGTTAAAACAAATTTCTAAGGATAAAAGGTAACAGAATATGAGGTGACACATCAGAGATAAGTTGGGTCAGCTATTACTCAAAGCAACAAAGCCTTTGGTATTTATGGTTTTAAGTTGTGCCTGTTTTACAAAGTTTTGATGGTGTTGCAGGTGGGCATCTGACAAAAAATACCTGTTCACACCAACATTCACAGGCATTCACCCATAGGAAAAATTGTTTCAGTCAAACACAGTACGGTTATTTGATTGTCATTTCATGCAGGCAATTTTAAACCTATCTGAGAATTTCTAAAGATAATAGAGGAGGTGTTTCATCAAAGATGGTGACATGGTTTAACCCCAGCCCACACAGCTGCTGGCTCAGTCCCCCAAGATAGGATAGGGGAGAGAATCAAAAGGGTAAAACTGAGAAAACTAATGGTCTGAGATAAGGGCAGTTTAATAGGTAACGCAAAAGCCAGGCACGCAAGCAAAGCAACACAAGGAATTCACCACTTCCCATCAGCAGGCAGCTGTTCAGCCATTTCCAGAAACACAGGGCTCCAACAAACATAACTGTTACTGGAGAAGACAAACGCCATCACTCTGAACGTCTTCCCCCGACTTTCTTTTTCTTCCTCCAGCTTTATATGCTGAGCATGACGTCACATGTTGTGGAATATCCCTTTGGTCAGTTGGGGTCAGCTGTCCCAGCTGTGTTCCCTAGCAACTTCTTGTGCACCCCCAGCCTACTCGCTGATGGGGCAGGGTGAGAGGCAGAGAAGGCCTTGACACTGTGTAAGCACTGCTCATCAGTAACAAAACCATCCCTTTATTATCAACACTGTTTCCAGCAAAAATCCAAAACACAGTCCCATACCAGATACTATAAAGAAAATTATCTCAGTCAAAAGAAGCACAGATGGATAACTTGATATCAGGCATCTGAAGGCACACCTTCTCCTACAAGGAGCAGGGACTTGGACTCAATGATTCTTATGGGTCCCTTCCAAACAGAGATATTCTATGATTGTATGATTCTATGATTTTTTTATTGCAGTGATTTTCTGACTTCAAAATTTTAAAAAATTAAAAATTCAAATTTCAACATTTTCAAAATACAAATGCAGCAGTAATGATGACTGCTATATAAGCAATTATATTAAAGCAGCTGATTTTCCCAAATCTACCATAACTTTTGGTAGAACTGGCACACACAGTTAACTTGTGCAGTGTTAACAAGTGAAAATTTCTCAAAGATATCCTGAGAGATATCAATAAAATCAGAACTTGAGAGACATGAAAAAATGTTATATTTGATTTCTTGATTTTAAGCTTCTATAAGCACAAAAATAAAGCAAATAATAGTATATGATGGAAAGAAAAATGGGGAAGCAAATGGAAGTGGATATAAGCTGCAAGTTAAAACTTGTAGAAGTGAAGGAAAGCCAAAGGTTTCAATGAAATATCAATTGCTCATATAATTAAAAGTAGTAAGTAAGAATGCTTTAAAAATCTTATGGTAACATGTATGGGTTCACTGCTAGGTTTGTTTGATCAAATACTGATGTATAAAGACAGGAATGTTCAGCAGGTATTTCAGTTCTTTCTTTGAAATAAAACCAAGAGAGGTATCTGTCCCATGTGATGCTGTTGTAATTGAAACTTTACTCTCTATAGAAAAGGGGTTTGCTGGAATTAAACATTTTTAAGTTAAATGGCCAAGAAATCTTACACTCAGGGTCTCCCCAGAATGTCTCTAAACCATATATGTTGACCATAAAGAAATGGAAAACAGGGTAAATTCCAAGGGACTAGAAACCTGTAAATGATTTCCAAATATTTCAAAGGGTACACAAGAATAAACAGAGAATTACTAGCAGGACAGAATGGTGTTAATTTTAATTAAAAGTATGGAATATTTGGCTTAAGCTATTACCCACAAAGTAGGTAGAAATGTAATTATAAGAGACAAAAACATATCCAGTGCCACTCAGAATTATTTTCTGAAAGACAGCCATTGTCATGAAGTAGTATAGGGGTTTTTGTTTGAGTCTTTTAATAGGATTAAAGACTTCAGTGATGAAAACATTATGCAGGTAGTCAGGAATTCTTCTAGCCAACTGACTTATTACTGAAAGATATTATGTTTAAAAAGCTTGAGGTCTATGGGGTTAACAGGCCATACAAATTTGGCTTATAGACAGATCACAGAAATGGGTTGTTTATGCTGAAGTATGATGAAGGGACTTTTTCAGTCAGACCCTGAGTTTCAAATCTTGATCCAGTGTTAGCCAACCTCTTTATCATGAATGTAGATGCCCAATATCACGTCTTTCTAGTTTGCTGATGACACAAAGCTTGGTGGGGTAGCTAATGATGAGGACATCTTACTTTTAGAGTGATTACAATAGCTTGTTAAAACTGGTACGGTTTTCCTATTTTTAATACAACACAATAAAACATAATACGTTAAAGAGTGAAAAAAAAAGAATCCGTAAATTGTGGACTGCAGTAACTCAGCACTGAAACATAACAGTGGGTCAGGAAAAGACAACTGCTGATCCTGAGCTCTTTCTGCAGGATCTGCCTCCATAGCTTACACATCCCTCTGGTATGAAAAGAAAGCCAATATCAGGTAGCAGTGTGGAACTCTGCTTTTCCCTCCTTACATAGCACAGGAAAACTGTGAGTAGGATATCACAGAATCATGAAAGCAGGGAGATTTAGATTAGATATCAGGAAGAAATTCTTCACAGAGAGGTGGTGAGGCACTGGAACAGGTTGCCCAGAGAAGCTGTGGATGCCCCATCCCTGGGAGTGTTCAAGGCCAGGCTGGATGAGGCTTGGAGCAACCTGGTTTAGTGGAGGATGTCCCTGCCCCTGGCAGGGGGCTGGAACTAGGTGGTCTTTAAGGTCCCTTCCAAACCTAACCATTCTATGGCTCTATGATTTAAGATGGAAAAGACTTTCAAGATCATCAACTCCAACTGAATATGTATCCACCCTTACTTCAAGAAGGACATAGGAAACAGTAGAGAGAGAGATGAAAAGAATATTAAAGGGATTTGGGAGGGAAAAAAGAGGAAACAGATGTTAGGATCCAAGGTTCAAGGCTCCTCAGTTACTTATTTTATAAAATAAACTTAGTGGAGAGTTAATGTCTCTCAGAATAATTCTAAATCATGATGACAATTATACATCAAAATAGATGATAGATTTACAATTGAAAGCTCATCCTTTTAAGAAACATGTATGCTTCCAATCTATGAGTAAAGCTCACCGAACCTTTTGCCCATGTTTCTGTGCAATGGTCCTTTATGGCTCTGGATTCTGTGGTTGCACTTTAGGTACTTAATAGGTTTGTAACTCTACAACGAGATGGCAATTTTAACCAAACCTACCCTTGGCTTTCAGGAAGCCACTGGTAGGAGTTAGGAAGGCTTTCACTCTCCCCAGAGGCACAGCTGGGCTGTTGCTTTCTTCCTGCCACATTTCCCAATTCTCCAACAGCCCCTTTCAGGAATTTCTGACTAAGCATTAGGTTCCTTTTCACACATCTGGCTAATCAAACTTACTGACAGAGCTCCCCGTGTAAATCCTATCTCATCAGTCTCAGTGAAGAATCCTTGGGCTTTCTAAGCCCATATTTTCTCATGTGGCTGCTGTCTTCCCAGTCTCCATGCAATTTTGCTTTATATGTAATGCTAGATCCCTAGGCTCAGCGCAGGATTTCTTGTGTAACAATTTGGATTACTGACTGTATAAAGGATTCCTTTTGCGAGAGGGCTGTTTTCTCACAAAATTCTGTCCCTTTTCATCCTCACCCTATTTCTGCTTCCCTATTTCCAGTCTGCCTTCAACTGCTCCCTCTGCAAATGGGTATTCTGAAATCTCACATCAGTTCTAACAGTGTTTCAAGAAAAGTAAGGGTTGATACACCGCAGTAAAATGTCGTGATATCTTCACTATACAGGGGAGCTGATCTCAAGAGGTTTCAGCCATAATGTACCCGTTAAATGAAAATGGCTTGGGTTATGGCACAGAACTGTTCTAATCCACTTGTCAGAACTTATGTGCCAGCATTTGGGGGATGGGGAAACCATATATGTGTTTGGTTTTTGAACCTTTTTTGATAGTAACATATATGTCACTTATATTTATCCTCTCTCAGACAAATAAACACACGTTCTCAGTATGATGGTCATTGTGTGAAATATATGAATGGATCCATATATGAATATATTTGCAGTAAAAGCTAACATTGCTTACATTTGGAGGAAGATACTATTTGGGAATGAAAAACATTCTGACCTCGTCTACCTCCATTTTTCCTTCTGCAAACCTTCATGTTTGTCTGACTCAACTTGCTGGAAGAGTGGTTGATAATTTGATAGTGCTTTTTTGTGAATCAAAAAGATAGTATTTATACCTTTTGAAAATCACTTTTTTCCCAAATAAGTAAAAAGCTACATGGTAGGATATAACTTTTAATTTGATGACAAAACAAACTCAGATACTGCATTGGGATTTTTTGTATTTATTATATATTGTTGCTTTACATTTCATATTACACATGGTTCAGCTCTACGTGAGCAATTTAGGTGCCCAGTCTTTCTTTCTATTTCTGCTTTACTTTCCACTGAAATATCAAAATGAATTTGGAGGAAAAATAACATTTGTTACAGTAATATGTTACATCATCGTATAGGATATCCTCTGTATCACTATCCATTCAGGGTGCTGCTGCAATTAATGCAGTCATTCTGTAACCTGGCCTTTCATAGCAATAATACTGGCCTTTATGCAGCCTGTCTCCTGTTTTCTATTGTATAAAACTTTTCACTGTGGATCTCAGCATGGTTTCAAAGATGCATCTGTCTTTTTCTTTATTTTATCTCACAACCTTGAAATAAGAAGTTAATTTCTATCACAAACTTGACCTTTAATGCTGTTGAGCCTTATCTTTTCTCATACTTTTTCTTTAACCTTCGAAGATACAAAAGGCATCTAAAACCCATACAGAGCGTTAAATCCTAAATATTTTCTAAGCAGCTATGATCTACTTGCCACATTAGAGTTGTAAATTAAGGTCTCATGTGTTGCAGAAACCAGCCTTCCATATCACAGTTTTCTCCCCTGAATGAGGCAAGAGTCAGTCAGTAAATATATGTGGTCAACCTCAGATTTGCCTCACTGGGAGTTCACATGTATTTTTAACTGCCTTCAATTGTTAATGTATTCCTCAAATGAGATGCATCACCTTGAAGAATGACTTTTTGCCCTCTGGGGATACGCCAAACAAGTATTTCATTCACTATGATAATCAGTTCTACCTCCAGCAACATATGAAACCCAAATTTAATAGGCACTAGTGATTAGGTTTTAAGACACAGAGTCATCACTGTCCACTGTAACAATAATAATATAATAACAATAATATGGAAGAAAACAGGAGGAAAAAAATGCACTATATTTGCTTTTAGGAATCATTAATAAAAGCAATCTAACTATCAACATTTTGGGGATATTGTTTATAATTGTGTGTCTTATCATTAAAGAAAAAATGATAGCAACATTTTTTTATTAATTTAGACATTTTCTTAAGCGTAAATAAAAGCTACTACTTAAGTTTTCCTATAGGACTTAGTTGTATAACACTGGAAGACAAAAAAAAAAGGGGGGGGGGGGGAGGGGGAAGGGAGAACTGCATATCATATTTTTGAAAGTTTGCAATTATAAAATCTAAAAGGAAAGAAAGAGAATGTGAGAGACTAAAGGAGAAAAATTGTGATCCCTGCTTGGTTTTCAGTGTTCAAATTACTTGAGATCTTTCTGAATTTAAACTTTTATAGAAAGCAGAAAGGATAGTTACACGACATTATGGAAAATAAAAAATCAGCCTTTAAATCAGCAGCTTAGGTTGTGGACAGTAAATGATACAGTGGTTCCACTTTCTTGGAACAGAGAAGCAGAAGAAAATGAAGAAAGATGCCAGTGACAGGGTGAGGATGATGGGAGCAGGCTAGCATTTTGAATGATATGTTAAGTGATTGGCTCAGATGGAATCATGGGATTGCTGCCTTTTGCAGATGCTGATTTTCATCTATATTGTTTGCTTCTTCCTCAGAAAGACCTAACATATGCAGAATGTGTGTGCATGCGCATGAGCAATATAGACAAATGCAGATATATATTTATATGATACGTTATATATTCTTACATGTTCAGAAGCCACCTTATTTACTATAATGTTCTTACACCTGATCCATTTAGCTAATCAGGATAGCTTGCTATGGCATAAAGCAATAAACTGTGTTTCACGTGAATTATTATCCTCTTGCTTTCCTTATTTGGGGAAGTATAAAATTTCTTTTTTCATTTGTCAAGCGCACTGAAAGGGAAAATATTTTGGGTTGGTTATTTTTTTACTAATTACTAATTCTGAAAGGTATCTTCTGATCTGCTAAACTGCATAAATACAAGAAATAGTATTTCTACTTAATAACAACGTGTTGTCTAATAGGAAGACATACTGAGGTCCTGTTACATTTTCTTTGATGTACTTTAAGCTGCATACCGTGCATTCTCTGCTTTCAAACTACCAGGCATTACCGGGTTCATTTAGTCAGCCTGCTTCTTTGTGTGGACAAACAGAAAGATAAAATGATGCTTAACACTGATGAGGTATATCAGAAACACATGCATGCAATTAAACGTAATACTAATTTTGAAGGGTTGTTTTACTAAGATTACCCTCAGCAGCATTTTTTGCATCATAAACAATCCCTAACTCCAAGCTTCATCTCTGAACATTAACTCCTTAGTGCCTTGTTCATTTGTTCGGAGCCTGGTGCTGTATTCTTTGAATATTCTGGCTTTGTGATTGCAAAAAATTGAAATTTAGGGGGTGTAGGGGTGGGACATTTTACTGTATAAAATTACACCTTAAGCTCATTTTCTATAAGATTCTGATGTGAGTAAAAAAGTCAAATATCTCCTCATTTTCTAAAATCCACTTTTGTTGTGCAATTTAGGTACCAGTTTCATTTGTTGCAAAAGCATCTACCTTCTAAAGACATGTACACAAAGGCGTGTAAGCATCCAAACACTAATAAGGATGTACTGGTTCTCATCTGAATAACTTGTTAGAAATTATTCATACTATGAATAGTTATGGCGACAATGATAATACTTAGGATACTATTTCTGTACAGTAATTCAGTTTCTGGCAAAAAAAAAAATGCCAGATAGCTGTTCAGTTTAAAGTTTCTTAGCTTAAAACTTTACATCAGGTCAGTAACATTTATGTAACTACTTTCTTGCTGTAATCCTATCTTTTCAGTGAACATTTACCAATTGCTTGTGGGGAAAAATAATGAATTCATTTTTTTTTCAGAGCAATAAATATTGATAATTAAACTAATGAAGTATTATTATTTTTTCCAGGCTGGACATAGAATTGACCCAGGTGCTCATTATTAAAACTTTTTAATATATTTTTGCAGAATGAGAAAATGAACATCAGTGAACCAATATAATTAGCATGCCTTCTAAATAGATGATATAGTTATATACTTGTTAGTATTAGGAGATCCTACAAATTTCATTTACCAAGATACAGCCCAGCAGGCATTTTCTAGTGAAAAGGGCGCCTGTGAATCCCCAGTATACCACTCAGATCACCCCCTGAGGGGAAACGCAACTTGCATTCAAATCAAACGTTTTCCTATCAAATGCTCTACTAATGGCTTTCCTATGAGACCCAAGCCTGTCAGTCACCTACTACCTATTTAGACATGTTAAAACAGAATTCGTTGTTTATTTGTATTTCATTGAAGTGAGTCTGTTTTCTCATATTGAATTTGTATCCAAACCCCAGGTTGTCAATACTACTTAGTTAGATCCGCTGTTTGTTGTGTTTTTCTCTGCATGTGATCCAGGGAAAAAATAGTGTCATTCATGCCAGTTTCAACCCTCCTATAAATCCTTAAGCAACGTATTAACTAATTTTATAAAGTAACTAACATACACGGTAGAGGTTCTAGGAGACAGTTCTCGCACTGTTTTATCAGATTCAGAGATGCCATTACGATGCTAAGGTTTGCTCAGAAAGAAGCTTGAAAAATGACCAATATGTAATGAAAAAAAAGGTAGGGAAGGGAGCATTGTTTTTAATATTTCTCCCAAATTACAGTAAGTTTAATTGCCTCGGTTAAATATAGCTTGACTAGTCAGTAGGCATATGTGATTGCTGTGATTTTTATGAAAATTATTTAAATTAATTCTGTTAGCAGCCTCTTAGTTAGTTTACTTGTGCTTAAACCTAAATCTGTGCATTAAACATTCCGTAAAAACAAGAACTAAGTGTTATGTTTGATATGCACTTCAAAAGCCTAAAAGGCCAAAGAAAGCCCTTCCTTAATTATTGAAGAAGTGTCTGTAAAGGAAACATGAGCAAATAGCATTCATGCTTTCATCCCCAGTAACCTTTTATTGTCCTTTTCTTCAGATGGCCAAGTCAGTATATTTAATAAAGGGAGCAGCAACCATCAAAGAAGGCAGGGGTCTAATAAATGGTCCTGATTAAAGGCCCTGACAGGGTATGAACTTTGCATAAATTTTCCTATGGTGTCAGGCTAGGATCCTGATTGAAAACCCATTAACATAATCACACATTTAGAGGAAATGCTGTAATGTATCAAAAACATTTCCCTTAGTGTAATAATTTTAAGGACATTAAAATGCAAATGATAATAAGGAGCTGTGTTTTAGTGATGTTCGGGAAGCCTGATTATTCAAATATTTAGTATGAAATATGGAAGCTCCTTTAAGTAATGCATCTACATTATTTCAAAGATTTAATCTATATTTGTACTTGAAAGACTTTTATACCACTACTGAATATTTCCTGTTAATTTTAGACTTGCAAAATCCAACAAGAAATTTAGTTTAAATGATAGTACTAAGTGCTAAGACCTCTTAGCCTGCTTTTTTTTAAAGAAAAAAAAAAAAAAGAAGAATTTGTGTTGAAACCAGGACACCAGCTATGCTCTTTCATTAAGTACTGAATTGTAAAAGTCCATGTTTTGGTATTGTTTGGATTATAAAAATAGTTTGAAGAATTCAAATCATCCTTTTCTCTGTTTCTGTTAAAATATACGCTTAAAGCAGATTGGCCATTGAATCACAGCAGTGATATTCTTTAATGCTAATTTTTAACAATAAAAGAAACACTATCCTCCCACACACAAATAGCCATAATTATGTAAAGAATGACTGCTTCAGACTGATGACTTTCAATATGCTTGAGTCTAGCATACTGGTATAAGAGGCCAGAAAGGTCAACAGTAATTCATAACTGCTATAAAATTGTGTAGCATCCTAGGGCTTCTGGAGGATGCTGACATTATCATGCTTCTTCTGCTGGTTTGTATATGTAAATTTGTGATAGGAAGTGCACTGCTTTGCCGTATTGCATGCAGAGCATCAATCAGGCAGTAGAATACATCAGAGTATTTTCATTATGCCTAGTTATTTACTGCATCAGAAGAAATTACCCTGGCAAGCCAAGCGGCCTTCTCTGGATAGCATGATATGACCAACCAGGTTTCAGCTCAGGAGTCTTGTAAACATTACAGGATTAATCTCACAATCACAATCATCAATCTTTCCTAGTCCTGCCTGGGTGCAACTGCGGAGATTGGTAACCAGGCAATGTAGATTTAAATTTAACCCTGAACATCAAGAGCTATATGTCAGATCCATGCACCATATTACAAACACCTATATTTTTACTCCAGCTTTAGTATAAAATGATGAAAACATAAAATTTTTGCACTTCAAATTCATGTCTAATTTTTCATTCCCATTTTTGATGCATTACAGGGAAATGAGAAATATTCTGAAAAGGATACATTTCATAATACCAGACTCTAATGCTAAAATGATGCACTGTGATGCCTACATCTGATGTATGTATTAGAGACAACTGACACTGCGGTAAAATGTGGAGTAGTAATTCAGGTTCAGGACCAGTCTTGGGCTCCTTGGCACTGAGCCGTCAGAGGTTAGGGCACTGTAGGGGTAATGTACTTAGCCTCTAACAAATGGAGCATTAAATACATCACTCTGACTCATAGGTGGCACTGGCACCAGCTTCTGAAATGACTGCTTGCTTGCCCTCTTGCCAAAGGAGAAAAGAAAAGGATTCTGGCACACCTAACCACTCTGTGTAAAAAGGAGAAGCTGGGAAATGAGAGCATCCGATACGAATGTTCCACTGTTGTGTGTTTAACTGTGTACAGTATATAACCTAGACTATTGAGATAATGCAAAAGATAACATGATTCTTTTTTCCTTTTCTTTTTTTTTTTTTTTTTTGAAAGTCAGGTGAAAATAGCAGTGATGATCATTTTTTCCATAGTCAAGAAACTCTAAATATATAAGGAGCAGATCACATACAGAAACTGTGTGGCAGTTTAATTTGAACTCTGATCTTTATTTTTACTCCTGTCTGAAACAGTTTTTTGCAGCATGCATCCTAAACATTTTTCTTCCTTTCTGTCTCTCTCTCTCTCTCTCCTCCTCTGTCTCCCTCTCTCTCACACACATATATAGTTGTTCTATTTTATATAATGCCTATAGAAATTGTTTAAAAGCTTGTGCTTCCTTTTATGTCTTACAGAAATATTATTTTCCATGATTTTGTGTCTTTCTTTGTATTTAATCAGAACTGAAGGCACTTTGCTGATATATATGAATGCATGCCTTCTGTGATAGGTTCCTGTTTAGCAACAGAGCTAGCCTTTACTTACTAAATATTCCTTGTACAATATGCAGCGATCATACTCATTTGGTCTTCAAGAAATGATGGAAACTCTGCAACATGGTGCTTAGCTGCTGCACACATTTAAAAGTACTGATTTCAGATATGCTTCCAGATTTATGCCAGCTGAAGGTCTCTAACATGTGCTTCTCTTCTAGAGATGTGGTGACTGAACAGTTAAATGCAGAGAAGGTGGGTGTACTGCCGTGCTTACTCCATTTTTTCTGTCCACAATCCTCCTCCCCCAAATTGATTTTTTATCTTTTTGACCATTTTTAAATAACTAATAGTCTGATATACTTTTGTGACTATATCTAGTCACAAGCTGTTCTCTTCATAGGCCCAGTTAAACCCACAATACATAAGTCTTCCACTGCAGATAAGACAAATGTGCACCACCTCACACTGCTTCACAGATCAGCTTGGTGCATGGTGGGGCCTGAGGGGCGGGAAATTTACCTGTTTGCAGAAAGGGATCACAAAGCTCTTTCGGAGGTAAAAAGCACATTTACACAATGAGCTAGCAATATAATTCTGGGTTCTTTGTTGCTCGTAATCATAGTGAGATTAGGCATTTCTTTGACCACAGGCTCATGGAAATGTCTTGGGTGGGCAGGAAGAGATGAGAATAGTATAAAATCTGGCCTGAACTAACTTCCTTAGGGTCCTGCCTCTTGTTCCTAGGAAATCTGCAGCCTCTGGGCAGCTGCAGTGCTATGATATGGGTCCAGCTGTGGCACAGCAAACGTGACCTTCTGTCCTTCTGCTGACCACACTGGAGGTGGTGAGCAAGTACACAGCTCTGTACACACATGTGGACACCCAAGACTCCTGACACAGCACTGGGCAGCTATGGAGTTTACAGACTTCCACCACAGCCTGTATGTAATGAAATGGTGTCTTCACCCTTCTTGTAAAGACTCTGTAAAACAAAAAAAATCTCAATTCTCTCTTCCCATCTTTCCAGAATTCCATTAAAAGAAAATATTAGTCTTCTTGTTTAGTGCTAGAAGACAGCGATTATTATTTTTTCTGCATTTAATATTATCTGATGACATGGAATGAGAAGCTGATTTATTGTAAACTACCACAGAAAGAAAGGCAGGCTGGAAATTTAGCCCCTTGCTAAGGGTGAATCCACAGTATGACATAAGGCAGGTCACTAGACTCTAAACTTGAAGGAAGCTTGCCCTAGAGAGTGTTGCAATACACATCAGCTTATTAATTTAGAGACCTATTAGTGACAGGCCACAAACCCACTCATAAATTTATAAAGAGTAAAGGACTGAACAGAACTGTTCAATTCCAGAATTGCTCATGTGTTTGGTGAATTATGAAATATAAATTTTGAACCTCTTGTACTGGATACACCTAGGAAATTCTGAGCTGGTAATGTTTTATGGGCCAGGCAGATTTTTCTAAGCCTCTAAATGACATTGCAGTGTTTGCCATCTTATGAGGCCCAGCAGGTCTGGAAGAGGCAAAAGAAGTATTCCCTCTGGTGTCCCTCTGACATGTTTAAGCATTTCTAGCTGCTGCTGTCACCCCCACAGTAAAATATCAACACATAATATCTAGTGGTAGGAGCCAAGAAGGCTGAGGAGGGCAGCAGCCAAAAGTTAAGGAAGCTCCCAACACCTGGAAGGACTCTTAGGCAGTGAGGAGATACCATGAGTAAAATATATTTCCATGATTCCTGTTTTCCAGTCTCCCTGTTGCCATTCATAGTGCAGAACCACTAGCACACTCAGTGAGGGTTTATCAGCTGTGGCTACAGGAGTTACTCTTCCACCTGTAAGCAGCAGCAGTGTAAGAGGGAACCCTCCCAAGCCAAGAGTTTGGCTACCAATGACACTACCTGTATGATGTCCCATTAGAAAGGTTATATGAGATCATTTTAACCATGCACAGTTTGGCAAGGCTTAAATTTTGCTTGTTGGTACAAGAAGTTAGCATGCAGTAAGCAAGGGTGTGAATTAACAGAGCACAAACTACAGCACCTCGCAGGACTGGGCTCTTTGTTTATATGCTGTTAATTTAATAAGTTCTTTAAGGAAAGTACTTTGTGTTCATTCCTGTCTAAACAAGTACCTTTTTGCATGGATATTCCTCGTATGTATTGTTTGGTACTACCCGTACTGCATTCTACTAAAAGCTGTCCCTGTACAATGTAGGCAGAACGTTATAAATTCACATAAATGCTTACTAGTATCTATCTTCTCCATCTAGACAATCCCAGCCAAAGGGTGGCAGAGCCTAAAGCAGGACCTGTAAAATGTACATCTATACATAAGCCTGAGACTATGCCCCCGCTGTCACCCCAGCTAATCCCAAACTCAGTGGAGTTAGGGTGATACTGTGGGAGCAGAAGTTCTTCAACAACAATCAAAACCAAGAAAAATCCTAAAAATGTACAGGGACATCAGACTTGCTGGCTTACACCTAATTATTGAAACCTAGGACTCACTACTCCTCTTTTCAGCAACAGCATCCCATACTCTCTAAAAAAAAATTCTAAAAAATTATATTCTTAGATTTGCTGGTCTGAACTCTTACACTTTTGAACAGTTTGCTTTGTCTTATCCCTTGCATCAAACATGATCCAACACTAACCTTCTCACCTCCTCAGAGTAAATTTAGGATGCTCTAAGAGTCTAACCTAGGCTATTATATAGGACTTTAGCTGTAGTATGTATGAGGTCAGCATCTCCCAAGATGAGGTTCTTTGTCTGCATGCTGCTTAAGTTATAGGGTCTTAGAGGAAAATACTCTGACTTCTTCTCTGCCAAAATAGCCTAGCCTACTGTTTGCACTACACAAATAAATTGTAATAGTATTTGGATGTATTAACAAAAATGTTTATCCATTTTAACCTATTCTCAATTTTACAGTATTGGAGTCACTTAACATGACAGTATCCGCTGCACTTCAGGATTGCCCAGCTGTAGGAAAAAAATGAAGACCTTCACCACATTGGGCAGAAGTTAGAAGTGTGTGTGTTCTGCTTCACATAAATCTGTCAGCAGTCTTGGGGCTAGTGCCAGAAAGTAGATGGAGCACCCCACCCCACTAACAACCAGCTTGCTGGTAATGACAGACTAGCAAATGTTTTATGATTCTACTGGAGCCTCATCCCTGAGCTTCTGTGTTTGCAAAACTCAGATGTAGAGTAGCATGGGGAAAGCCACATCCCCTGATGGGACAGAAAGTGCCTGCTAGTTTGTGTAGAGATTCCACCACAGCATATTTTTAATGACCACTTCAGGCTAGTGACTGCTGCTTATGCACTGATGAATGTGCCATTGCTTAGTAGCTCTTAGAGAGCTATGAGCCAGAATAAAACCAGGCACACCGTCTGGAAACCAGCCAGTCAATAAGCCTACCATACTGTTATGATGCAACAGAATTAATATTTTCCACATCCTTAGTTTCAAAGTTCTTTGTACACAAGTAGTTTAGAGCAATAAATACTCAAATTGGGGTAGCATTGATCCTGACGAAAAGTTGGTGACTTTGGATCTCATGTTTATGTGCTTGGAAAATACAACTTTAAAAATTCAAAATACAATAAAATAAAATTGAATTGTAGTAATTACTTATGCTAGCATTTAGACCTTTATTTTTATGTGCATTTTTCTCCAAATACTACAAAAACCACCAAAGTAAGCTTTAGCTACAGTAGCTGATATGAGCAGTACATTCGTAGAACTGGGTAAAATGTGGATCCTGTGATCAGATAGTTCCTAGCTAAGCTCAAAATATATGCAACTAAATGCTGCAACAAAACACATGTAAAAACATTAAAACTAAAGCTCTAACTCCTGTTAGCTGATATTCTGCTCTCTTTTTCTCATTTTTCTTCCACTTCCTTCCTTGTTTACTTTAAAGAAAACTTTTGGTAAGTCAGCTTTCAGTACCAAAACAAACTAGTTGAGTATGTGGGTGCATTGGTATACAAATAGGTGATGCCCTATTTTTCTTACAGTTCTATAATTTTTATCTTTATCCCAACTCATCTCTCTCTTTCCTTTTGCTCCTGCTCAGCGTATCATACGAGAACCCTCAGATTGTAAGCTTCTTGGGCAGAAATTTTTCAAGTGTCACTAATTCCATCAATACATGTAATACGTCCATAACTCTCATGGTTAAAAGTAAATTATGGATTTCCATAGAAACATTCTACATATAGCTATGCTTAAGTTTAACAGGTTTTGGAGATGTATTCTTTCTTTCCCTTTTTTTTCTTCCCACTTTACTTCTCTTTCGTTTTTCCTCTGCTCTGTGTCACTCCTCCTGAAGCTGCACCATTAAGGGAAGACTTGCTTGTGAGAAGATGTGATTTGCATTACATCTTGAAGAATGTCAAATTTTCCTTCCAGAGTCAGGAAACACTTTTAAGCTTTGAACATGGGTTCCACACACTTTAGCATTTTCAATAAGCACAGTTGCATTGGTGGATCTTGGATAGAAGCCAGTATCTAAAATGTTATGGTCTTAAATATAAGGACCAGGAAGTTGATTTGTATCTGGATAATGAATGCAGAAATCCATTAGAGTGTGCAGATTTCCATTATGATCTCTTTGCAGGTTTTCCTGCTTAAGAGGTGGGCTGCTGAGTGTTGCACAAGATGAAACTTCTGTGGAGCCCTTAGCCCTAGTTAGCAACATGGAGATGATAAAAGCATGAATCACAGTTTCCAGATCTTCCTTTGACAGGAATGGGCACAGTCTCCTGGGAAAGTGGAAGTGCAACCATTTCTTACCACAATTATCTCTGTAGTCAGGACTATCAGTGAATCTAATACAGCCTCAAGATTGTTCTCCATTATCAGCTAGTAGGGGGATATCCTCTGTTGAAGGTACAGTCAATGTTACTGATTGCTCCTTTCAGTATTTTGCATTAACTTACTTTTCCCTTTAGAAAGTTGCTTTTAAAATTTTGTCTTTTTCAGCTATCAGCAGCCTTTTAGCTACTCAGGTCCTTCTATCAACTTTTTTTTTGTAAATTGTAATGACTTGTGTCCTTATATCATTTGCTTTTTAATTTTCTTAGCTATTCAGGTCCTTACATCAACTTTTTTTCATAATTTTATGTTCCATCTTTTAGGTGATAACATTGATAGTAGAGGTTACGGTCAGGTCATGGATCTTGTGAAAGTTCAGCAAAATTGTAGTATTGCAGTTATCTCCACAGATCCAGTTGTCTCTGAAAAGGAGGGGTGAGTTAAATCTTTGCAGGGCTTCATATATATAACCTCTAGATGGCCAGATACATCACAATTCACTGAGAACTACTTAAAAATTTTCTACACCACCTTGGGTATTCCATAACCAGATCGCTGGAATCCACCCATCACCAACACCTAAGCAGTCTGCATTGTTTATTCCTGTATGTATCCTGATCATGGGGGCTCAGATAAGTTGATATGAGTCATATGTTTGCACCACAACATACTCATTGACCAGTCAAGAAAAGGATTTTAGTGAGTATTTGACAGCAGGTGAGATCACTCCAGTCAAGGGTTTAGTGTCTTGAAAGATCTATTGCACATTATGATGGTTGGGAGATTACTTTCTGTGAACCAGCATTTATGTTTCCGGTCATTAAAGTAGCCAGTTGCACTTTGCTGGCTTTTACTAGCTATTAGGGTCAGGAATTTGCTTAATAAATCGTAATAGCATATGTGAAGACATTTTTTGCACCTCTTAAAGTATACAGCACATCATTGGCCTTGTCTATGTACACTCCACCTTTTTTTATTATTTGAATTGTGTTTGGGCATTTTCAAAATAAAGTCCTGGGAATTCCATACATTAAGGAAGAGGTCTGCATAGATTTTATATAGACTGAGGGTAGGTAAGAGTAATTTTTCAGCTTTCTGAGTTTGGACAAAAAAGCAAAAATACGTATTTGTTTTTGTGATGGAGATCTATGCATGTGCACAGTCACATACCGGCAAAGAGAACAAGCAATTTATGCCCAACTTTTCCAGCCTGTTGAAAGAAGGAAATCTTGAATTGCTTTTATTCCCTTTGGTCCAGCGCATTTAAAAACCAAAGGCTGTACTGACCACAGTACTGAGGATGGTGAAGGAGCTTCTATGTTACACTGTGGTCCCTTCACTATGAGGAAAATTTTCATGAAAGACCCAACATGGCTGATTTGTCCATCTAAAACGTCATTTGGTACAGCGTCAAAAATCTCATCCTGTAGAATATATATCTTTGCTGTATATGACTGTGGGTGTGTAAATACAGAGTGTGTGTGTGTTTGCATATTATGCTTGAGTTCAGACCTTGTTCTTTCTCTCTAGCCACAACCACCAGAAGGGGTGTGGAAAGGTTAAGCCACACTTTTACTTTATCGCACACTACATTTAAATGAATATGTACACACTGCAAAACTGAAGAATGCTTTTATCAATAATTAGTTATCAGTAAAATACTATTCATCCTTCTTTTTGAAAAGGAAGAGTACAAAGATCAGCTGGACCAAGTGGACTTTCTGTTCACTGTGGTTCTTTGTATTGCTCTCTGCCTTGAAAAACTTGATCCATTAATTTTTATGTTACAAAACAACAGAGCAGAACTCCAAAGTGTGGGGGGTTTACAAAACCCATATTCAAGAAGTGAGCTTAAATTAATGGCTCTGGCTCTTCTCTGTCTCTGCTGTTAAATACATAATATTTATTTGATTGTTGCAATATCTTCTGTTATTTTATTGCTTTCTTTTAACAAGGACTGCAGTAAATATATGAATACAATACTGTACGTATATACGTATGTATATGTTTCAATCTTTGGCATGGTCCTGCTTCTAATACTTTTATTAACTCCTACATACATATCAAAGTTTTATAATTGTTGTAATCATATGCTGTAAATGTAGTCATGATTTCAGTCTCTAATAGTTGGGATTTTCTATTATATCAGTATACAATAATTTGATTGCTTGAGCTCTGACTTTGCTCTTTTATTCATTGCCACCCAGAATCTCTCACCTACCAGCACCACTGTGGAGAGGCTTGGACTTTGGTGTGCTGTTGATGTTCCATGCAGATATGAAAAGAAAAAAACAATAGTCAGAGGAACAACTTCAGCCTGGAGATTTGAGTCACAATCTCAGAGTAATCTGTTTTAGGGTGGTGGATTTTTTTTTTTTTTTTAATCAAGATTTTACTGTATTTCTGGTTTTTTCCCCTCAGGGCTAGAACCTTGCATTCATACAGCACTTCACACAGTGGGACCTTGATCCTGCCCGGGACCTCTGAGTGCTACCATTATACAAATAATAATAAAATGAAGCAGAACAAAACAGGAGCCTTATGGGCTAGTTTTTAATGCTCATATCTCCTCTTCATCAAAACTAAACCAATTGAAAGATAACACTGAACAGAGGATTTTTTTTTTAACTGATTGTACATTTTCATAACACACACATCATGAAAAGAGTACATGACTCATTTTCAAAAAGAAATGATAACACCAGATTGGCTTGGTTTTACTGGGCAGGCTGCTTAGCATATATTGTTTGGTGGCATCCTATTCTGCTGGACAAATAGTAATTTTAAAAGGGATTTAATGCTATGAGAAAATGCTTTTTAATTGTTATTATCGTATTATTTTAACAATTGTAGTCTGTTAAACAAATCCACAAAAAAATGCTTAATACCACAAAAACAGATTGAGCTAAGTTTATGAAATTTACAGATTACCTAAAATGCTAGGAGTTAATTACAGTCTGCTTTCCCTGGCATGTCAGCTTGATTAAATTTGGAGTTCCAAGATGAATTGGCCCAAATTCATTAGTGTTCCCCGGGTGCATATGTTGGTCAAGGTCAAGCGAAGCACATTGACTGTAGTGTTAGTCGGGAGGGGGAAGGGTTTCTAAAGAAGGTGGACTCTTAAAAGGTCTGGGGTTGCAGCAAGAAACTTTGATACTTTTTAACTTAATAAATCTTGACAGCCTAATCATGGCTAAGCCTTTGCTGTGTTATTGGTACAGATGGCAAAGCTAGACATATTTAAAGAGATCTCAGCAGCTAGTGGCAGGAGAGCATTGAATCCAAATGCACTGTTTGGCTCTCAGAGAAAGTGCAAGAAGGGAGGATAAAAAGCTACACAACATTTCCATCTCTTGACATCTCCAACAGCCTCAGATACAAAATATGATAAGGCTCCTGCTGAGCTAATAAGCCCAACAAATGTCTGTGTCCGTGAAGTAGATGAAGTGGGATCAAGTAGTTGGGGGCTGCTGTATGAAAATAAGCCAGCACCCAGGGTATAATGGCACTGTAGAAAGCTGCAAGGTCAGGCTGATGACAGAAACACTGGATAAGTAGAGACCCCATCAGTAAAACAGGTTTGCCTGCTGGATCTGAGCCACATAACTATTAAAAAAAAATCCCTATGTTTTAGAAAACTCATCTAGTTTAGTAAATAAAAGGGCAGTGTTTGGTTTGTATGAAAAACTGCAACCATTTCCTACTTATTGCCATATAGATTGTATGATGAATTGTTTCTCTGCAAAATATTACATCAAAACGTACCTGAAAAGAGGATTTGACTGCAAACTAAAGGAGGTTTTTAAAGAAAGCAGTAATATCAGATGAACCATAGATTTCTTCAAGGCTTGCTGGCACATTACACTGTTTTTCTCTTAATTTCGTGTATGTCAAGTATATTTCTTTTCATCTCACTATTAAATAGAGCTCTGTGTGTTCCAATAAAATAATTTAAGCTGAAATCATGCTGGATATACGAGAGTGATAAATGTGGCTCCTTTCATTTGCAAAGAAAAATAAAGACCTATCTTGCTGAAATAGCATTAAAATAATAATTAGGCAGTGCTTGGAATTTCAGGAACAGGTCAAGCTGCTACGTTAATTCTTAAGGCATCATATTCACTTTAGTGTTACTTGTAAAGGTGCGTTTGAAAAGTATAAAACTTTCTAAATACCATGTGTATTTGTTTATTACATTTGGGAGATGATGTAAAAAGTCTGACAGCATGCTACAAAGGTCATACCTATAATTCCCTTTAATTTAACTGCGTGATGTTTTAAATTTATGCAAACATAATTATTGCTAAATTCCAGTGTGCTGTACATGTGCTACTGCAGCCAAAGCAAGCCAGATCTGGTCCTGTGAGTAACAACAGCATTAGGAAAATAAATCGGTAGTGATAGATGATGAATATTTATGATTGTTTCTCTCCTACCATTTTAATCATTTACAGATATTTTCAGTTTTCATCCAGTAGAAGTACAACTGAATGCAGTGCCTCCCCTGGAGTCTTAAGGAGGATGCATAATAATGTGGCAACCAGCCTCCTTCCTTCTACTCAGGGCTGGGTCGTATATCATATTCACAGGCTTGCATTGGGATGCAGAGCTGCGCTACTCAGCAGGAGCTCCAAGGAGGCATGGTGCCTCAGGCAGGCACAGTGTCTCCTGAAGCTCTGCGGCAGTATATGGAGAAGTGCATTGGCTGCTCCAGTCTTTGAGGCTGCAGCGTGTGGCTGCTGCCTACCCCCAGCCAGATATGCAGTGCAGAGGGGACGGAGACGTGACCTGGTCCCCTCCCAGGCCTGCTCCCACTGAGAAGGGAATCTGTGGCAGAGGCTCACACAGCCTGAGCAAGGACTGCTATTCTGTTTGATCCTTCTGTGATGGTGCAAACTGGAGGGGTACCTCTTGTTAGTCCCCCTCTTCCCCAAGGCTTTTTATTTGGATTAGATTTGTAGGTGGCTGCCACTCTCTTTAACAGCTCATATCTCCCTCCCCTCCTCTCACTTCCATCTTGCATACACATGACATTATTTTTTCTGCCCTGCCAAGCATCCCAGTCTATATCTTCCCATTTATCACACAAACATCTCTGCACCTTTTTTACTGTACAACTCCTTCCAATCAGCAAAACGCCCAGAAGCAATAATATATTTAAAGTGCCCTGCCAGAGCACTTTCATTGCCTGATAGCTAAGGAGAAGAGAAAGTGTGAAAGATGGGAAGCAGAGAAGTAGGATAAGGCTGAATCTCCTTTGTACCACACCCAGATCACAATGGAGTCCTGAGCATAAACAGGGGGTTAGAAACCAAATAGTATATAAAACGTAATACCTGGCATCATACGAGAGACTTAGAAGTCTGCCCTATGCTCCTAAAGGAGCACTATAAGCATCTAGTCCTGTCCGACATGGGTCAGAAAACACACTGACTTCATGTTCTTCTAAACGTTCTCTTAGAGCACTGATAGATGTAAGAAGCAGCCAGCAGCGAATGGGGTGGAAAACTGTACATATACAAGTGGCACAGCTTTGCACCAAATTCAAAACAGGGCCTTATGCGATGCAAATGGAGAAGTGACCCCAGGCAGAGAACTGGACTTTGAGAGTGAGAGGGATATAGACATTAATAAAACACCTAAATATCTATAAAATATCTATCAAATAACTGAGCGTTGCCAGTTTGTGTTGTTCACAGAGACAGAGTCGTTTCACCTTTTGAGCTGAACCAGGCAATGGAGCACAGTAGGCAACACCATTAAAACTAAATACATGAGATAAAGGAGAAATGGTTTGCTGCATTGTGGGTTATGTGGTTCTTCACAAAACTGTATAGATGGCAGGCGAGTTGTAAAGAAGGAAGGACCATGCTCTGGCTTAACAGTAAATGCAAGCAAGGAGATGCTGAAAAGGAAGGGGAAAAAAAGCAGAAAGACAAGGGATAGTTTGCTAGACAACAACTCCTTTTCTTGCTTCAAAAGGCTGTTCCTAGTGCAGCCCAGTTACTTAAATCTGCCTGGATTTTTGCTGCTACCAGTGGCTGTTCCTGAAGTTGTAATGAATCTATATATCACATTGAAAAGCCATGGCTTGTTCTTTCAGTGCCGCTCACCATACTTCCTTTTCCTGAAGCAAGTATTCATGAAGCTTTTCACCTGCTTTTTGCAGTCATTGAATCTCCAGATAGACAATTTCAGGTAGCTGATCTCGTCCTAGCCTCAGTGCATCTCTTAAAGATTCACAGGGTTGAACTGTAACGACTCAGACAGCAACACGCAGGTTTATCACAACTCAGAACCGATCCACTTCGTCACAGTGCGAACATTAGCCTTTTTTTTCATATAGAAGAGGTGATCATGAGGAACCAAAAAGAGGGGGGAGTGTGATAGAAAAAGTTCTTAACTGAGGAAGTTTTAGAAATTATTGTTTTAATTTGGGGAAAGGATGCAAAAGCTACTTTCATCCATGTACCTTATTAGTATTTGCAAAAAAAGTGAGGTAATTGACTTCACCATATACCCAGTAGCTGTGGTTTCTCACCTGTGTTGCAGTAGAGATTTAACCTGGAAAAAAGACTGAGGAAGAATAATTTTAGGAATTATTTGTGTTCAGCTGTGACAGTGAATGTCAATGGTTATTCTATCCATGAAGTACGTACTTGTGGGACAAGAACTATATTTTTAAGAACAACCTGGGGATATTTAGTACTGAAGAAAGGAAAATACATATTTAGCAGTTGGCAGTGACATGGAAGGAACAGTGGTGGATTACTTGCTAAAATATAGAAAGATTTTAGGAAAATTTCAGGATGGATCTGCTCTCATTTTACAGCATACTTCTTAAAACTTGTGAAAGCATAGATAAAAGAGTTACATTATTAAGACCATATCTTTACATCATTAATATTATTGAGTATACTTTTCAGAAAATAATTTGGTACTTACCTTCGCCTCATCGTTTTAGCAGCAGTTAAATAAGTTGTAAAATGAAGTCACTCATTGCCTTCTTGAGAATATTTCAGAATTAGTTTAATATAATTCTGAAGAAACAATTTCCTAGAGTCATAATCAGTGTAGTACTTTAGTTTGCCTAATCCTTTCATGCTGCAGAGTTTTAGGAAGACTAAAACAACTCCATCTCTTGTTTTGCTCAGGAGTTAAGGGTCAGCAGATATAAAAACCCAGGGTGGACAGCACCCTCAGAGCAACCAGTGAGCAAGGGTAGGCTCTGTTTATCACTATCACCTGTGAATAAGCAAACCATATGTGGGAAGTAGGAGAATATAGTCATCTAGAACGTGAAGAAATGTGTTGAGGGTTCCCAGAGTGTTGTTCAATCCCATTGAAAATACCCCAGGAAACTGAAAACCATTTTTGTCTCAAATTCACATACCAGTATACCTTATCTGCTGAATTGCTAAACTGGGGCTGAGAAAGACCATGTGCATGCGAGCTACCTGCTTTGCTGCAGAGTGGTACACAAGAATGGCATCAACATGCAACAGGTGCAACAGAACTGTGCAGCTGACTGTCCCAAATGCTGGCAAACTCATTCAAAGAATGAAAATACAGTGAGCACTTTTCCTTGCTGCCAGTTCATTACAAAATTTTCAGTTAGAATAAAATTTTTAAGCATATTTTTCTAACTGACTGTCACTTTTGAAGAATGTAGATCCCTTTTGCATGTAACCAACATAATGTGGCCCATTAAAGAAATTTGGCTAATTCCAAAGAAAATCTGATTTTAAACAAAACAGTAATACACTAAAAGCTTCACTAAAATGGTCTGAAAAACAACTAATATATGTCCCATTTAAGTTGATTATTTTTAATACCTGTAGAAATGGATGAGTGTAATTTAAAACACAGAAGTTGATGATACTAGCACCTTAAATATTTCATGTAGCTATTAATTTATAAGTACATAGATTTTGAAATTATAGATAACAATAATATAAAATAAAAAATATTCTACAAATATTTTAACATAAGGGATAGCTAAAATATATAAATTATTAATATATTCAGTATAATTCATATATATGTATATATAGCTTAACTACCAGTATATATTTAAACCTCTAAAATACAAAGTGCAAGAAGTATTTTGATTGAATCTTTAATTTTTTTTTCCCATTGCATCACAGTAAATATTTCCAGTGCTTTTCCAATCTTACTTTTTTTTCTCCTTGGAAGAGGTCTGTCTCTCACAGAACAAAGGAAATGATAGATGTGAGCTTCTATGATTGCCGAGAAGGCAGAAATAGTAATGACACTCAGAAAATTCTCTTCAGTTCAGAAATCATATCTAGTACATTAGAAACATCCAAGTTTAGAGAGCGCTCTCTGCAAAATTCTGGCTTTCCCTAGGATCTTGGCCTGTTGTTTAAATTAAATAAAACACATCAAATGAGCTCTTTTCTATCTAAAATATGCACCATGTAAAATAATTGCATTTCTTTTTTTTTTTTTTATTGTTTCATATTGTTATTTTTTAGGCAGAACAGACATATAGAGTATCAGATAAGAATTTTGTCTCTTTGTTACTAAATGCACTATGTAGGATGCAATACATACTAGCACCTGAATGCCTAAGAAATACAGGATTTGAAGGTTAATTGACTCACTGACACCTGAGATTGGATTTGTCCCAAACTTTTCATAAGTACAGAGACTTTTGTATAGATACATGTGTGAGTCTGTATGTCTGTGACCTAATACTGACTTTCCTCCACCTTCAGCTCAGAGGAAAGCCACTCTGAATGAGTTATGACAAAAATACAGCAGAGAGCTGGCAGTGAAAAGCAGTGATTCTTGAAAAGGGAGATGCGTTCTTTAATTTTTTACTTAAGCTGCATACAGATATTTCTGAATCCAGACAAAGTTTGAAATAGAGGCAAAAAGTGTTCTGATTTCAATAGTTTCCTCTTGTATTTCTAAGAAATAAAGGGTCTATGTTTTTGTATACCAGAATCCATCAAACATATTAAACTATTTGTCCACTGAAATTCAAAATTTACCAAAGACATGGAAAACGTTTTGAACATTCCTTGTTCAAAAGGTGGGTTTCAGGTTTACAGGACTGGGACTGTGATCAACATGGTCATTGAATACTAATCAGACTACAGCGGGCAGCAGGAACCAAGTTACCCAGGATCTTACTTCCCCAGTTTCACTACTCCTGCCAGTCCACATTTTTCTGTTCGGCCCCACCTTTCTCTTAAATAACTTTTCTGGTTGTATCCATCTGCAGTGAGTAGAAACAATAGGTCCAAAAGACACTCATTAAACAGAATAACCACACATATTCTATAGTTATTTAAACAGTGTGCAGAACTTGACTTATAGAATTAATTTATTTTTCTGTCAGCTTGGGATTAGTGTTATGATTTTTTATATTATTTACTAATGTGCTTAGTGTCAGTTATTTTGTGCTTCTATTTAAATCATTACAAAGGTCACACTGACTTGAGTAAAAAGAATTTTGCATTTTGGAATTTTTTTTATCCTGCAATTGATATTCATTACTTGTTCAAATGCTTCACATAATTCTGTCCCTTCCTGAAAATCCCCTTCTTGTACTTAGCACTGTAGTTCAAAAGTGCTTTTATTTCTGGTTTCCTATCCATGACAAAAATTTTTTTTTAATCAAGCTATGAAAGTACACCAAATTATTATGTTTAACTTTCTTAAAGTAAATCAAAATATTAAAAATCAGCTGGTTTTTTAGATGATATTTCTTTAGCAGGGTTGATTCAACCTGTGAAAATCCTATTGACATTAAACTGTACTTTGAATAGAAAAAAAACCAGTCATACTAAGTGTTGAATGTGAACTATTTAGATTGGTTCAGGCCTTTTCTATGCCAGGTTATAACTGATGACCAACAGTTTCCTCAGCTATACTCATGAAAGACAGCTAAAATCTTGACAATACATTTCAGTCTAACTGAAGGCTAGCATATCTCTACTAGTTACTAATAGTTGCAATGAGATACTTCTCTACTGTAACTTACACTTTAATTAGTGTTGTACTTAGAGGTTTTTGGGGTTTTTTGCTGCATGTCAACATATTCCCCAGAATTTTCTTTTCAATTTTTATTGTTAGTTTAATTTTCATGTTCACTTGAATTAAAGGGAAAACATTTGGTTTTCATAGCAGTGTATGCAAATGTTTTGAATCACTGTGATTTGACCTTCTGTAGTTTACAAGCTGTGCTGGCAAAGCCTGGCTTTCTTTCAGCTACAACTGATATATTGCATTGTCTGTGGTTGCTTGTTCCTGATTCTGAAGCCAATGAGGTTTTTTTGGAGCCTTTGTCCAAACTGTTGTAAAGCTATTTTGGGGGTATAGCAGCTTTCTCATTTGACAAGCTCAACTACTCCTTGCATTGAAATTGTTAATATCTTTTAAAAAAAATCTTTCCTTGCTATTTGATGTATTTCTACATTCCTGGTACAGCTTCATATATGTGCTGACAACTAGTCTAAATTAATTTCCAAAAACGTAACATGTGCTACGTATTTAGATTGCCTATTATTAGTTAGCTTTAGATATGTACCTATAGTGGCCTACTATTTATAGGGACAGGGAAAGATATCTGCTGGCAACCTCATGACTAGGCATTTCACAGCTAGAGCTGAAAGGTCTAGCTGGTATAAAAGCACTCTTCAGGGTAAAGTTGATGAATTGTAGTAATCCTGACTGGTGTCAGGACAAAGGAGTCTCTCTAATTGAGCATGGCTGGAGAATCAGTAAGGGGTAGTATTAGTTAACTGGCCTAAAATGAAACTTTCAATAGGCCATCCCTCCCCCTCACACAGAAAATGAATTGGAGCATTAAAGCCACCCCCCTACATCATCTCTTATCAAAGACCTCCATCTCTTGCTCATATACAATATAGCCTGCTACATAGGCTCTGGTGCCAACACTGCTCTTTCCTCCATTACATTGTGCTATGCAAAATTAACTGCTCTTGTAAATGGAAGCAACTTTGACAGCAATGCAGCTTTTCCTCTTTGAACCACTGGAGAATCATATGAGTAATATTCATCAGTTGTCGAAGAGAATGAGAGAGACATAGACATTATTTTTATGAATACCAACTGTGGCTCTGGAGTTTATTTCATTGATCTTATCCTGCTTGGCTGGGTAGTTCCAAGAAAACTTTTAGGGAATATTTAATGACAAACAATGTGAAGAAAATAAATTATTAGACAGATTATGAAGAAACCTTGTGGAAACAATACAGAACCTGGCAACTCCACCTCTATTTCCTGTACCAGACTATTAAAAGAGACAAAACAAGGTCAACTAGGTTTTGTCTTCCCAGCCCAAATCTGGGATCCAAGGCGACAGTAACCTATTATATTCTCTAAAAAAGGTAGAGCTATTGGCAGCTGAAGAAAACTGCCAGAAAAAGACGTGTATTTGGTTCCACAAGAGCTGGTGATAACCCTTGCCAACGAATTAAGTGCATCAGCTGAGTGGAAATTATCAACAGTATACAAATAATAATTAAAAAATAGTTAAACAGTAAGGGTATACAGCTCTTGCTTGTTCATCTAGTTTGAGCAAACAAATAATACTTTGTTTTAAAGAAGCTGTTATGGATCACATAGAGGATACCTAGAAAAGTAACTTGAACTCTGAAAAGCATTTCAGTGTCTTGCATGCACGTGTAAAAGATCTGGTTCCCTTCAGGAATATTATGCCAACATAGTGCACCAGAAGTCCTGGAGTTCTGTGCAGTAGTCTGGATGTAAAAAATAGACATGGCTCAAGCCCTGAGCAGGTGCATCTCCTAATTATATGGTGTTTGCTTGAAAACCAATTTCAGACAGTGATGGTTCCAGAGCTGTGCCAACTCTGCTCATTCTGCCTATGTCTATCTTCATCTCCTAGCAGACCTTTTCTTTGACATGACTATTAAAAGTTGAAACTAAAAATACAAAAGTTGTCTTGTTGAAATTTTTTTCTTAGTGGACAGGCATATAAGACCTCGTACACTGAAGAAGAGGTCTTAGAGTATCAGCAAGCAAATTCATGAAAAATCAAGAGTTTTGGTCCCTTTGATTTCCTGATATGCTTTCTGGAAAAGAATGCTTGCTAACGTCTGATCAACAGATCTCTGAGAATATAATATAAAAAATAATTTACATTATATAAGAAAGAATAGAAGGGAAAGATGTCTTTTAAGGATTAGCTAAGGGTCTGCAGAAGTATTTGCTTGAATTGTTTAGGAAGACTGATGGGGTAAAATAGTCATATACCTTTTTAATTATTTATCTCTTATCAGTATAGACTTTACTCACTGGGCATAACATAGCACTGCATGTATCACCTGAGCGCAAGGTTGTCAATAAACACTGAAAAGCTGGTAGCCAGATAGATGGGCTTACTACCCCGTTACCAGTATGATGCAGATAAATTTCTTTGTCCTCAGAAGAAGGAAACAATCTTGAAACTACAACGCATGTCCATAAAAGCATATTTTGAGTTAGCATTTGAACATAGATGTAGAGGACAAGACTGTTTTCTGGTGCAGAAAGCAACTAGGGATGGTGTGGTGATATAAGAATCACAGGGACTGGCATCCAGAAAAACAGTCTTTGAGTGGTTCAATTTAAGATTTCTAGTTGAAAGCAATGTAAAGAAATGTAACACTTAAATATCTATGTTCACAGGAACATTTATGCCCCTTCTAAGGAGACCAGGTGCACAGATACAGAGAGTCTTCCCCCGATTCTCCCTCCTTCTCTACTCACAAATTTTAGATTAATTATACAGTGGTGTAGCCATGGAAAAAAGGACTGAAACCATTATACCTTTTAATCTTGAGAAGTGGAGCCTGTGTTCAAGTTCTTGCCTCAGATCAAGCAGAAGAAAAATGTAAACCTGAAGCTCAGATAAGTAACCATGCAATACACAGCTAACATGAATTATTCTTGATAAGTAGTAAACTGCTGCAGACTTTAGCTTCAACTACAGCTGAAGGATTACTGCACTTGCTTTGTTATTTCCCTACTAGTGTATCTAGATTGTCCAAAGTGTTATCTATTATATTTTAGCCAAATTTACCATTTTATTTAATATACTTATACTACTATCCTGACTACTTGTGAAATCTGTTTTTCCCTGAGTATTCTGAGAATCTGGCGTGTCCCTTCCCCACTACTGCTAGTGCCTACAAGTGTCCTTATAAATCTTCACTTCCATGTACTGGTTGTTTGTGGGTTTTTTTATTTAAAAAACAACTAAAATATCTCTTGTGCTGCTCCCTCTCTTAAATCTTTTGTTTCCGAAGAGGTGTCTGTCACTACTATAATATATTACACACCTGTACAATGTCTTGACACTACACATGCTGAAACTTCATCCATTCTTCATAACCCCAAGTCTTCTATAATGCACTTTCTTGTCTTCCATCACCCCTTATACAATCTTCAGAATTTGGGATATGTAAAAAGCTATCACCTGACTTCTTCAATGTACTGAGATATTGTAAGGAGATATATAATCCCTTCATAACAATCACCAAACAATTCTTCCACCTCATAACATTACAATGATAACATTTTTCATTCTTGTTCTTAGATCCAACTTGATTGGGGTTTTCTTTTGGTCAGGTTTTTGAGGGGTTTTGTGTGTCCTGGTTTATTCATTTTAAGCAATAGATCTACCCCTACTCCATCTTATTCCACAACTGTAGTACTGGAGTTTGGTGGAAGCTTGTTTCACTCTGAAGAAGACCTTTGAATTCTGACAGCCTTCTGTCATTATACCTTATACAGCATACAAGGTGATACTACTCTGTATTTTGTCTCCATTTGCTGTTTCTTCTTCATTTGTTGTTTTTTTCTTTGATTTATTTTCATTAAAATTCAAGCGACATAGATTCAGCCAGTCATAAGTCTGAAAATGTCCACTATCTTTTCTATTCAAAAATCAAATTAAACTTCTAGAACTCATCCTTCCCTTAGATGCATCCATTATTTGGTCCTTACCTTTGTTATCCAATGCTACTGCCGTGATTATCTGACACTAAGGCATCACAGAAAAGAGGAAAACAAGGCTTTTCCTGTCTTATTAATTGATGTTTGCCTGCTCTTTATTGGTAACAAACCTTTCCTTAAATCAGCTTGTGTGTGATGAGATAACAGGTGAAGCTCAGGTTATCAGGAACTGCTTGGAAAGGTCATAGAATCACAGAATGGTTGAGGTAGGCAGAGACCTCTGGAAGTCATGGGTCCAAGTGCCCTGATCGAGCAGGACCACCTGGAGCTGTTTGGCCAGGATCATGTCCAGAGTACCTCCCAGAGAGGGAGATTCGGTTCCCCTCATCAACATCTGCATGTAGGGCAGGGTCTGAAATGTGAATGAACCACATGCTTGTGGAGCTAAGTTGGAGACCAGACTGGTGCTCTAGATAATGAAGTACTGGCTTTGAAGGGTTTTGTGACAAGGTTTCACACCAGAAATGAACAGGGGCTTGGTGTATGCCAGATGCCCAGGCGAGTGTCTTACGGAAGCATTGATTACAGCATGAGAATTTAAGCTCCAGAAAGACTAAGCTACTTACTACTTGGCAAGATCTCTAATGTTGTAGCTTATAGTTTCTCCTAGGGCTTGAACCTACCATAGTGTCATTCAGTGTCAAAGAAATCAAAATGTCTGACTGTGATTTTGGATTCTTGTACGCATCTGTGCAGCACAGTATGATATGGTATATAATTAAATTTAATTACTATATGAAACAAGGATTCTCTCAACAAAGTAAGCACTTCTGGTTCTTCTATCCGAAAAGCATACACTGGAACTGAAGAAAAGACAGATAAGAGAAACAAAAATGATCAGGCATATGGAAATGTTTCCACACTTTAAAAATTATTAAATAGATCATGGCACTGCAGTATGGGGAAGAAAAATAAATATTATAAAATAAAATAATAAAATAAAATCATAAAGAAGAGGTAAGGGATCAACTGATAAGAGTCTACAAAATCTTTAACCCCCTTTGAGAATGCATATAGAGAATTATTGAACACTGTGCTTTCACATACATGAACATATACTTTCACTACCAGGTGAAAGAAGCAGTTAACCAGTTCAACAAACAAAAGGAGATACTTCTTGATACAAAAGATAGGTAATCTGTGGAACTCATCGATATACACTGTGGATGTTTAAAAATGTCATGTGTTCCAATTTATTGAGGGGAAAAAACCTTCTCATTCAAGAAGTCTGAATTACAGACAGCTAGAGGCCGGACAAATATGGGAAAGAGTATTACACGCTTGCCTGGTTCTTATCCTCTCTCCCTGACATCTGCTACAGGACATTGTCAGAGGCAGAATATGAGACGAGCTAGACCTTTGGTTTGAACCACTATGGCTGTTCTTATTGTCTTATGATTTTAAACTGCATGTTATTCCAGAAATTCCCAGACTGCAATGGTAACTCCAGCTCTTGTCTAAGTGATTACACAGGTGGTACTTCAGTAGACAGTAGTATGGGAACAATAGTATAACAGTGTCAAATTTGGACTGGGAACAACTGCACTGGGATCATCAAACACAGAAGTTTATAATATACTTCTAAGATTCAGTTGCCTGCTATGCGTTTAATCTCTGCTTTGGATTATAAATTAAACTGGAATTTAAATAAAAGTTGTGGCCAGAGGTCTTTAACCATGCTGATAGATGTCACAAGGCTTTTTTTGAGCCACAAAGCACAAAGTAGAAGGGTTGCCCTATTTTTGATTGAACACAGAATTATTTTTCAAACTCCCTTTCGAAAATGATTTAAGTTTCATTTGTGGCTTGGCTCTTCCATAAACTCTTTGTTCATTAAACTTCTAGTTGCTTCTGTTGAAAGCAGAGATGCTTTCAAGTCAAATGTTTTAAGGTTCAGAAAATGTTCTGCAATGAATTTTAAGAGTAATGGATAGACCCTTCATTTGTATCCTTGTATCATACATGTAAAAGTGAAAAATAATGCAGAAATTTTTTTTTAAATCTTTTTTCTGATTATGGTCTTAACATTAAGTTATCTATGTGGAATGCTTATCTGATGTGATTTAGAAATAAAGGCCAATGTGCGGCAGAATAATTACTTAGAAAAAATAGAAATTGACATTTAGAAAAAGATGAAATCGAATTCTAGTTAAGTATAGTCCTAAGAAATGTAACATAGAACGGTAATGGAAATAAGTGTAGTAATTGCCATTAGATGCAGCATAAAGACAGTGTGATCAAATTAATCAAGCCATAATTTAGATTTTCAAAATTTATTACCATTTTTTAACTGCGTTAACAATTAAGACACTCTACTATTATGAGTTTAAATTGATTAGCACTTTTTTGAAAAATATATAGCAAATGGCTATGTTGATCAAAGGAAATCAAGCTATGTTAATGCAGGTTTATTTAATGGTGAAAGACACAACATTTATAAACACTTTTTTTATATATATATGTTTAAATAGGTTTTCTGTTCTTTGACTAGTAAAATGTTTAAGACGACTGACAAAATAGTCATAGTCTACAACCTACATAGGAAAAGGCTTTGATTACAGTAAAATTACACAAAAATGTGTCATTAAAAGGCATTGGACAGACATAAAACCTAACCTTTTGAGCTGAAGAACACTTAATATTCTCTTCATGATCATGCAAGGGGAAATTCTTTGCTATGGAATAGCTATTTTCCTGTTAAGCAGGCTATTTCATCAATGATTTATTCCTGAGATGTAATAGGTCGTTTAAAATGGTGGTTTAAAAGTTAGGCCTTTTTTGTTTAATTTTCTCACAGGCAGTTGGTAATTATCATGGTCCTGCAGTTTCTCTGGAATGCTGTGGAGGGTCAAATGCCAATGGAACCCTGCTTTATAGGGTAATTAAGACAGTAGACATGGTTATTAAATACATCGTGCTAAACTAAACTGGAATGCTGTGAAATAAAATCCAAAATCATAAATAAAACGTGGGTATTCTAGCGAAAAGAAAAAAAAAAAAAAAGAGGCTTTCTACAATCATATTTGCAGTAAACAGCTCTGGCTGAATTGTGTCTGAAATTCTGGCATTTATGTATCTGTAGACTTGCTCGATGTTTCAGAAATATTTTAAAACCAAACATAAGAGCAAATGTGCTCTAAGTGCGTTTTGTGTGCCCAGAAATCTAGTACAGTAATCAAAATTCAGCCTCATAGTGCTCCGTGTATTTAAAGAATGTAAAAAAACTCCACAATGAATAGAACCTTCTGTATTCATAATTACCATGCAGCATGTGCTGGAAAATATGTACTAAAATAGGATGATGAATGTAAGTTTAATGTGAATAACAAATGAAGTTCGGAGAATCCTGGAGAAAATACCATGGGATGACAGCCCCTTTTAAGATATTACCAGGTGTAGTGTAACCGTTTCATTCATGTCTATCTGAACATTTTGTGTTTGCAACATCCTTTAGGCCGTGTATAGAGACAGTACTGTGTGTCTTATGTGCAGGAGAGGGGGGCAAAGATTTAAGGCTTAATCAACACAGGTAATACTAACAGTATGAAATGTGAAATATTGCAACCTGTAAGATATTTTACTCCCTCAGAATAAACTTGTCTTTATACTTTTTCCATACTGAAAAGAGAGGATAATACGATTTCATCCTAGAAAAAATGTGATGACTATAGAAAAGCAGCGTGAAATTCACTTTGGAAAATGAGTCCAATATAAAACAAAGTCCTTAAAACACAGAATGAGATTTGTACATGTGATCCAAAATTCTATCCTCTTTGTTTAAAGTCTAGAAGATGATACATGTGAGTTTATTGGTAAATTCATTGCAACACCAGAAAATTAAAAAACCCTAAGTCTCCCCCATCCATAAAAAAAAAAAAATAAAATAAAATAAAAAATTCCAATTCTAGCTGTAAAACTGGAAGCCAGAATGTGTAGTTGACAGGCACAGAGCCAGCTGACTTTAAATCACTAGCCTTTCCATCAGATCAGTCTTCCTACTTCCACATGGAACACATTTTAAGTTAACAATGTGTAGTTTGGCAAAGGAATTGTTTTTCTTTGGCATAGAGCAGTTGTCTCATTTCTTATAAAAAAAGTATTTTCTGCCTGCTTATATATACAGTGTGTGTCGACATTCTTTTGAACTTTAAAAACAGTTGTTACATCAAAAAAGCTTTACTTAGACAATTACATTCTGGCTATTTTGTTTTTCATATATATGCAGATATAAATGATGGAAATCGATATTTAATTCATCTGTGTACTGGCTGGTGTAACTCATCCAGGTTCTAGTGTTTACTTAAATACGTATGTAAATGCTTATAAAAATGTTGATTAAGCTACTTGACCGCAGACACTCAGAAAACAGGCCTCCTTCCTTAAGACAGTAATTTAAGTAAGTCTCAGTTGATATCAAAGTATTTACAGTGTGGGTATAGCATCTAAGACAAACTAAGATTAAATCTGAGCATTTTGCTCTTACTCCAAAACCTGGCCATCTCAACCAGATATATTTATAGCACGAAAAAGCAGTAGAATGGAATGTTACTCATTCAGACATTTGCAGTTGATTTATTCATTCCCAGTCGCTTCCACTGAAAACTCAGAAAAGCAGAAATGCAAATTTTCAGACATTGGTTCCACATGAAATGGGGCAGACCACTGCACCAGCTACTGTTGTGAGACCAGATAGAGCTACTGCTGCCTACACATAAAGAGAGCCATTAAGGAGAAGTTGTTTATTTCTGCTTCTGCAGAAATCATAAACACCAGCCATGAGCCTGACAGCACAAGCTGTGCTGCAGTAAATTCTAGTACTTTGCTGGCCATTCTAAGCTGCCCAGTAAAAGTTACTGTAGCTAAATCCCATATACATTTCATGAAATAATCCTGCTCAGAAGATGGTATCATATTCATGCACAGCAGGGTGTGCAAATGCCTATAAATCAAAACCTAGAATCTGAAATATCTATAAAAAAAATCTGTGCAAATTTAACCATGACCCTTTGCCAGACAATAGGCCTTCATATGCTTTGCAGCTTAGCAGACACCAAGGAATTTTGTTTGGAAGTGATAGCTACTGTCTATGTAATATTTAGGACCTATTCATGGAGCATCTGGCAGAAAATAAAAGGGTTTCCTCCTCTAACATATGCTAAAGAAGGATGTGGTCCTGTGCCTGCTCCTCCTCTTCTGACTTTTTGCAAATAGCACAACATAAGAGACAGTTGTTTCTGGCTGCCCTGCTGCCTGTCATGGCTGTCAAGTGAAATCCCATGAATTATTGCTCTTCCAGATGTAAGAGATTTCCAGGCTGCCTTAAACTGCCTGTGGTTTGTGGTACTGGAGAGGAGAGAAACGAGATTAAACTTCATCTCATCAGTGCAATCTGAAAAGATCACACAGAGGACTAATAATCACAGCTTTTTCATTCCAGAGCCGGACCTGAGAGCTGTGTGTTTTTGTTTCAGGGCTATGTCACATTAAGCTTGTTGGAAGACATTGATTAAGGTCAAACAATGTTTGAAGATCAGAAATAAAATTTTTAACTCTGTGTTGCTGCATACATTTTGCATTCTTCAAAAAGTGGCATGCATTACTTTAGCCGGCTGAAACAGAAGAGGATGTGAACTGAGTTCTGTAATTCTGAGATGACAGCACTTCTTACCATAAACTTATGAAAGATAAAAAAGAAAATTTTCATGTAAAATTATGAATCTAATGTCATATGGCATCCCCTATAATTCAGAGGAAACAGTCACCAATAAAACCCGCTTGTCACTTTGGTTTCTCCATAAATGTCTCTCTTTGTGATTTTCAAAACTTGGCACTTTTTTTTAACGTTTTTTACGGTTTATTTGTGCCAACCACAATGGCTTCTGGACCTTTGAGGTTAGTCTGAATGTTTTGTATGAGTAAAGAATATTTATTCATAGACTGGTTAGTTACGCAGTTTCCAGAATGCTCAGCTGTAACCTTCCATAGATTAAGAAATAACAACAGGTTCAAAATGATAGGTAGAAATTTCAATGAAGGTTTCCATGATTGTTTCTAGAATTGTTCTGTAATTTTATTGTCCACTCCAAAAATTTACTATTTAATTTCCAAGTAAGTTTTTCTATCCTCTTTGAGATATATACTTCTGTTTGCAGAGAGAGAGAGACATAGAATTGTAATGCACAGCTACCTGCAAACTACACTTTAAATAATAGCTGTAACACAAAATAGCATAATGCTTTAAAACCTAAGCACTGACAAATAATTAGTGTCGCAACTGGGTATTTTATGAACTCAAGACAAGCGGAGAGCCCCCTGACATTTAATTTCAGCCCTATTAGCAAAATATTAATTATAGATAAGGAAAATATGTTGCCTCAAAAACACCTGGAAATAATTGACAAATGCAACTTAGATCAGAACATAATTGCCCTGATTCGACCTATGTAGTTTTTTTTAAAAACTGACGTAGCTTGTTTAAGTAATAGTGTTGGCTACCAGATGTAAAACCTCCCAGGCTAGCTTCCTTTTCCATCTGAGCTCGGGCATATCACAAAGGCTCTGTAATGTGAGGGGGTACCAGTAAAACAGTGACGAAAACCATAGGTACAAATATCTGCAAGTGGCCCACATGAAAGCATTTATCGCTTTTCATGCGCGTGTATTAAACCATAGTGGAAAAGACCGCTCATTGAAAATGCATTAATTATTTGACACTGGTTTTCCTCAGACATTTTTTTGCTATGGGATGCAAGTCAAAGATTACAGCTGAAAAAATGATCATCATACTTGAGGTAGGCTCACAGAATCTTTTCTTATGTTCTGTGTGAAGTTGTCTTGAACTGAAACCTCTGCTCCTTAAGGATTAAGGGATTGAAAAGCAAAGACTGAAGCTGCTGTAATTTAAACCCAGTCATTCTCCAGCACAAAGGTGCAAAATGGACTAAGCCAACCTGCTTCTTTGCTAGTTCAGCTAAGAAATAATTTTACCTTTTGAAATTTTTGTACTATTAACATTCCAAAGATGTCATTATCTTTAAAGGAAATTTATTCTCTTGATTTTTTAACATGAGATCAGAGCTGTGAGACACAGAATAGGTGGACATGGTTTCAAATTGCAGTTTACAGCATTTCTGAAAAATTCCATCTGTGATGTATAGATAAATCATAAAGATAAAATTCATCAAAGAATGCTACTGAGGTGGGTTTTCTTGTTTATAAAAATATCTTGTCTCAAGAAATACTTGCAGAGCAGTTTTCTATTGCTATTTTAAAAAAATGGTTTTATATTACTAAAGAGTCATAAAAAGTATCAGATGAAACAAACTTAGTTCCAAGGACTGCAAGAGAAGAGGGAGCATTATGTTATATTGCAGATAATTAATACATTCACTAGACAGAAAAAATCCAGTTAATTACTGGGTGGATGTTAACTGATTGCAGGTTCCACATTTCAGTAACAAAATGAACTGAATTCACATTTCAGGTTGTTGGTTTCTTTTTAAAGTTTGTCACAAGGGCACAGTACGTAATTCTAATCAAAACAAATCAAAACTACTTTTTAAAAACCTTTCCCAGTGGAAGAGCACCATATCCAGCAGAAAAACGAAGCCCCAGCACTGCGGTTTGGCCACTACTGTGCCGTGCAAGGGACCTGTCTTTGATTACTGGGTGTAATGCCCCTCTCACAGACGAGCACTCCCCGCAGAGGCTGCGGTGCTCAGCTTCGGAGAAGAGAGCAGCCCCGCGGCTTTGGGGGGCGCAGCCTCTCGGAGCCACTTGCTTGGAAGCAGCTCTACTGTGGGTGGAGGTGGGCTCCCCCCAGCCTCCCGCCAGCGTATCGGCTGCTGTGAAGTGGAGGCTTACATAGAGGAAAAGAAGGGAGTTGTAGTTCTTTGGAAGTCTGGAGAAGTTTTTCTCCCTGGGGGAAAATACATAAACATATTCTCTTGTGATATGTGTTGAAATTTACTACCTATAGGAGTAAGCGTAGACCTTAGATTTCCTTCTATCGACTTTGGGCTACGATGCATAGTTCCCATTTGCGTGAGGAAAAGTCACATAAATGGTTACATATTTGTATTTGTAAATCATCTTCTATCACTGATTTAAAACTGTGACCCGCTGTTTATCTGTACATTTGATGTGGAGCTGGCAACCAGCAATAATACGAGCTTTCCAGCACTTCCCATTTATAACTTCAAAGCCTAACCTGGAGGACCACCCTCTCTAGAGAGAGAAGCAATTCATTTTCCATATTCAGTGTGCTTCTCTTGAGAGGAAAAAACTGCCAGTCATGCCAAATTGTGTTGAATGATACAAGGTAAAGCTAGTTTTATCACATGGGCAGCTGACACAAAACTCTTCCACTTATCTTAGGTTGGATGGGAACTGGGTTCAGAGATGAAAGGTCAGTTCTTTATCCACTAAGCCCTCTAGATATTCCAAAATCCCCAGTACATTACAAATTTGAACAGTTTAAGCTCTCTTAAATAAAAGAATCTCTTCTTGAGGTAAAGTATACAGTGTATATAGATACAGAGCAGGAGAAACATGTGAAAGGTCAGAGATGTGACCTTTTAACGTCAATAGTTTTATTTATTGACAAGAAGTCCAGTTTAAAGGGCTTAATGAAAAAGCAAGACAAGAATCAAGGAATCTGCTAAACTGCGTAAATTTGACTGACTAAACAAATTGTGCTGCATGCCTCAGAAATTGCAATTGCTATGAATGTTTTCTGGGGCTTATTCTCAGCAGAGGAAACAGATCCAGAAGTTAACAGCATGCTGGTTACACTGGCAATCTGCAAACTGGTTCCTCAATATTCCTAATATGGCCTAAGGCAATTAAAGTGGCATTTTTATTTTCCTTAACATTTTCTTCCATGTCACTTAATTGTTCTGTTATCACAGTAAGACAAAAAAAAAGTTGAATCAGTAGACAGTTTGTATTTAAGGCTCACTCCCATTGAAATCAGTAGAGAAAATCCTGATGGCAAGACGATCCCCATAATGATTCTCTAATCTGCTGTATTTTTTAATTATTATTATTTTATTTTATTCTGTTTTATTTAAAGAACTGCCCATAGTTGTTAAAGCCCACACCAGAGAATTTTAATTGGGATGTGCATTGGCAGAATAGGTGTACTTTTATATTGTCTCTATAAGAAATGTTTTTCCGATACGTCAAATGGACAGTTGGAAATCCTGGTGACTATGTATGTAGATAATAGAACTAATATATAAATATCAATATAAATAATAGATATGTGTATATGAATGGATTTTCTAGTGGTCCTGAGCACCACCACCACTGAGCACAACCAGTTTCTATTGAAATTATTGGGTGCTGTAAATGTTCAGAAATTCAAAAAGATAGTCATATAGGTCTTAAAAATGGTTTTGTTCCTCATCTAGTGCAATGTAATAGTTCTGAAGATTAAAAGTGGAATTAAAAAATGTGTTTCCTGCAAGAACAGTGCTTCAGCCTTTTACAGTGCTATTTATAGACTACAGCATTTTGTTTAGGTGAATCAATTATCTGTATCCTCAAGTGCAGATTTTATTCTCATGGACTTTTGGATTTTGCCATTTCAGTAATAATGTCTGGTATTATTCTAGTTCAATTTTACAGCTTCTTCTCTGAAAAGACAACTGCCTTTTGTGATGTAATTTAGCAACTTCATTGCGGATGGGCATCAAGACACACAAATTGAGAACATAGGGAAGAGAAACAAAGCTGGATTAAAGATTGCCTTGAACCGCTGGAACTCTGGCCCAAGGACTCTGCATTCTTGTTTAAAATGCCTTGACAATAATACTGATCATTTCATCTCTAGTGCCTTTTATGATTTTTTCCTGTAAAATGAGAACGGAATAAATTGGGAGCAGCTATAATGACAGAAACTGGATAGTGCAACACAACAAAGTGGTAGTGCTAGTTCTTGTGGTAATCTTTTCATCTTATTCCCCTTTCTTTTCTTATTAGTGTGCTAAAATGACTTTGCAAATTGATATTGATAATTTTACATATAAATAGTAAACAATACCACACTGTTAACACAGCTTTGCTTATGAAACTTTATAGCCTAATTAATTCAGCGGGGTCTTTTGTCAATATTTCAGACTATCTTCAGCGTGACACGATCACTCCGCTTGATCTTTCATGCCACAAAGTATGCTAACACTTTGTATTTGTATTTTACAGATATTTTTAATGATCTCTGAGGCTAGACAAACTATTGATGAAAGATTTCTTGATCAAAACAGATACTTGGTTTTATCTTTAGGTAACTGTGCAAGTTTTACAGTACCAGCTCACTCACTGGCTTCACTCAGAAAGGTGAAGCTTGTTCATGACTACCTATAACAACTTCACGTTGTTGTGTGTTGTTCCCTGTATTTTAAACATCAGTGCTCAACCTCATTATACTGTGAAGCATATGAACACTAAATCATCAGTTCTTTCACACCTGTGACAAAACATTAACTAGACTATCCTTTGAAGGTAATATTATGGAATTGCCAGATACATGCATATCAAGAGCAATTACTTCATTGTTTAAATTACCTCTTTTGAAAGAAATTTCATGCACAAAGAGTATGTGCACATGCAACCAGCTAGATTATGAGTAAACTCTCTGGTGTCAGTCTTATTTTTAAGAAAAGCTGGAATGTCCCTCAGTTAATCTGCATTATATTCTGCAGACCGGTTTTTATGTAGTCTCATCACTGTGGTGAAATGACTGTTTATCAAAGGTCAGTTACAGTACTCAGAGCCTCACAATGGACTGAAATGTAGAAGATGAGTAATTTGGAACCTTAATAAAGAAATTTTGCTTTATTTGTGCCTAACCTTGAAAAACACTCACAGATTTCAACTATTACACAGGATGCAGCAGTACAACTTCTCAAGGGCCTTTTGTCTGTACACCTCACTGCCTGCCAGAGGCTCATTGTCAGCACTTAGTAACCGCAGTAATACAGGGTGGGTGTTTATTGTATTTATTGACAAGTACCTTTTGTTTTCATATCTTTTTTTTTCTCTCTCCCTAGATCTTGATGAACATTCTAGCCTTTCTAGTTTCCTTGCTCTAATTTCATTTTATTAAAGCATTTGGGGGCCTTTTCCTATCCCAAGACAGAGGTGCCAAAGAAAGGTACTTTTCTAATTCCTGAGCTCCTGGACAAATAATTTGTACCTACTGTGTGCAGCCTGAGAGTCTGAAGTACACACTAAAAGAATAAGTGGCTACACTCCAGTTCCACATCTGGTAAATGTTTTATCCTGATATTGCCTTACCCTGTCAGATTAACTATTATATATTTCTTTACATTTGCAAATAGAATCTGGTAAAAATCCTGTTAAAAATATGGAAATATTTTAGGGTTTTGTTTCAGGTGTTTATTTCCTTAAAATGCTGAAGTAGGTGTTTTGGTGTTATGGTATTAGGAGGAGTTGTATAAGATTGCTATCAAGGGAATTTTAATCTCAATAAGTAGGTTTTCACAGTGATGAGCACCCACAGTACTGTCTAAATTTTCAGCATCTATGAAACTGTGGCCTAAGTTACTAGCTGATTTCTGAAAAAAAAAAGCAATGTCATCATTTCAGGGCATTCTTTATTTTTTCAAGGTCTAAATTTAGGTAAATCCAGAGGGAATTTTGGAATGGACTGGAAAATTGGGGGAAAAAGCAAAAAAATACTATATAAATTATATATTTTGTTATATAAAATAATATATATCAAACATTAATATATACTTAAGTCCCATTGCCGCTAATGGCACTTGGATACCTAAAACTTTTCATGATGCTGAAAACCATTCCTGTTTGACATGACCTCAGAAATAGAACTCATGTATGTGTTATAAGATGAATTCTGCTACTAACTAAAGCCCATGGTTTGTTCATGAGTTTTGTTTGGACTATATGTATTAAAACATGCGAAGATCAAAAAGATTTTATTTAAGCAATCTGTGTCATGATATTCTGCATCATAATATAGAGGTGAACTGAAAGGAAGATGTGTACACTGCCAAGGAAGTTGTGAGAACATGTTGTACTAGTACCTTAGCTGTCACTCTAGACAGTCAAATGAAGTAAGTCAATGGATCTATGGTACAGAGGTCAGAGTGGCAGCATTTCTGAAGAATTCAGAGAAGCTGTCTGGAGACTGCTAGTGTGTGAGATGGAGGAAGAAAGAGAAAGATGAGCAATGAATTCCCTAAAGCTATTCCCCTGAATGTGTTCCATAATAAATTTTAAATGTGTGTCATAGTGGGGTAGAGGGGTCAGATTTACTAATAATTTGCATTAACATTTGTAATATCTATCTTTTATGAGAATGATCTTTTTTAGAGTTTTGAAAGTTTATATTCTTCCACAATAAGTTCATATTTTTTACTGGCTATGTCATTCTCTGATATTATGTAATTTATCTGCATCTTTTATATATGAAATGAAGAGGTTGCCATACTCCTCTTACTCCCTTCTTTGCCTGTCTGTTTAGCAGACAGAAACTGCTATAATCTGCCACAGCCTCAACGACTGAATGGGGGAGAGGATGTTTTCCCCGCAGAAGCTACACAATAATTCTGGGCAGGAGGAAAATGGGCTAACACAAGGATCTGATGAGAGAGTGCCTTTCCTCCAATGACCTAGCTGGCTTGCCCATGACAAAGCTTTTACAGAACATAAGTGAAATAAGAAGAATGAAATCATTAAACAATGTAGCAGAGGACACAGGAAAAAGAGGAATTTAAAGGAAGGCAGATCCCAACTCAGGAGCAGCGAAAGGCAACATTGCCTGTGTGATTGTTCCAGCCTTCACAAAGGGGATTGTTTGCCTAGCTGGGAGCTGCCGGAAAGGATTAACAGTTTTCCAGAACAGACAACACCCCCGCAATCCCACCTCAGGGTATCTCAGGTGTGAAGTGGGGGCTTGGGGAGAGGGCAATGGTGCAGGCTCAATTGGCCAGTAGTGCCCTTGGCTGACATGGTAGTTTATTTGTGAGCTTATTAAGCCTGGCCAGTCCTTTGGGGGCACTCTTGGCAAAGGTCACAAAAGACAAGATTTTGCATAATGAATGCATTAAAATCTTTTTGTTAGTGCATGGGGAGCAAGAGGATAATGGCAATGAAGCTTTGGAATACAGGAAAGGACGTAAAAGAAAATTAGTCCCTGAGGTAGCAAATATGATCACCATGTGGACTTGGGTTTCTATTTTAGCAAGTGAGCCCTGAGAGAAAAAAGTGCTTGGAAACATGCTGCCTTTTATTTAGATCCATAGCTACTGCACTGAAAGAGTACGCCACAAAGGGCAAAAGTGCCACTCTCCTCTATGATGAGTCATTTATATGGAAGGATCCCAGGTAGTGAATAGGAAAGGATGGAGAATGCTGTATGCATTTTGAAGAAGGTCTCAGGAAAGAAAAAAGAAAAAAAATAGGATGCCATGTCAGCATGTGGGCTATAAATTGCACTTAGTTATCATAAATTCATGCTGAAAATAAAGTTAACATTATCAGATTTTGACCATGGGTCTCCTGTGGGATTGATGTCATAATACAGCAGAGAGGACCTAGATGCACCTTTCCTGGCACTTTATTAAAAGACCCAAATTGGGTGGCAAGGATAAGCAGGTTTAGGAACACATGTGAAGATGGCAGGGTCTCACAACTCAATAACCTGGTGATTCAAAAGACTCAGGGCTGATAAAAGATAGAAACACCAGCTATCAGGGTCAGTTCAAGGGTGCTATAAAGAGAACCAAATCCCAGTGAAAATAGATAAAATACTGCTCTAGTTGCTAAGGTTCCTTAATCTGATGAAAGCTAAGTTGTGCGAATTTTTTTAAGGGTTTATCATTCTTTGCACTGGTCCTGAAGTACAAATGTGCAATCTTAAGTAACTGGAAGAAAGTTATAGGAGAAGCTGACCTAAGAATATAGTAGCTGGTCCATTTGAGCACATCAGTGCTGTCTTCAGGCAAGTTTGGGCTGGAGAAAAAATCAGTGAATAACTACATCAATTAGCTAGGATGCCTTTCAATCAGTCTATCAAGACTTTTAAGGCTCCTGATAAGGGCAGCCTTTTGGCAAAGCTCAATATAGAAACTACAGTACTTTTTAGCTGTCAGTAGATCATTTAGAAAAACAAATTCACATTTATTTTCAGTTCTTTGGGGGAATACTCTCTAATGGAGATGGGTATATCTTTATAATGCACTCATATTTTAAAGTCTGTTAGTAGTTGTAAAGGACCACCATAGCTAGTCCACTAATGATGTTTGTGTCCTCAGAAATTATTTGCACTAGCCTGTTTTGGCATTTTTGTTTTTATAGAAAATATAGGAGCTAGATGATACAATTTTATTTCACCTCACCTTCCCTCAGTTTGTGCCTTTGTTATTCACTGGTATTATCTAAGCACATGATGCAGCTGGTAAGCAGCTTCTACCTCCTAACAGAAAGTCCAACAGCATAAACTGGATTTGTGTGGGTTTTATTCCTGATGATTCTTTGCATTGGTTGCAGGGTCCAAGATGGTGGCAAAACCAACTCTAAATGCCCAGTCTAGCAATTTCTATGGCATTTTGAAATTTTGTTGTATTGAGATGCCTCAAGGATAACTAACTACGCTATTCCAAGCAAATTATTTACTGGTAGGGACTAGCAATTAAAATTATGAAGACTTTAAGCTTCTGTATTTGCAGATAATAGTTGAAAGTCACATCTAATTATTACTTTCGGAGTATGCCTAAATTAATCACATTACACTATACCTAATTGTATTTGAAAAGTCTTCTCTGGACCTAGTATCCTAAAATCAGTTTGTGTTCTTCCTGCCTAGTATCCACACGTGCACCTTTTGGAATAGAAGGAAAAGATGGCATGGTGTGCAATGTGTGGTGCATGAGTTACGACAGCATTGACTGGCACTACCCACACAGCTACTCTCCCTCTTCTGGTGCACAAGAAATAGATGAGAACTACAATGAAAACAGAAGTGGTTTATGTTCTTATTTAATTTCTTGTCCAACATTTCAATATTTCTAGGTTTATTCTGTAAATGAACAAATATACGCATTATCCTCATAGGTATGAAAAGACACAAAAGACAAAATTTCCATTTGAATAAATATTGTAGAAATATTTAACATACTATAGAAAGATTTTCAGCTGACAGTGGAGAGGAATGCATTGCTTTACAACCTAGGAAACTACCTGTGTTCTATTCTGTCCCTATGAATACCTAGAATTCCTACCACTCTAACTAGCATACTTTTAGCATTCAGTTTCAGATAACTGATATCACAATGCAGATTCAACAGAGCACAATGCAGATGAATGTGAAACTTGTTAAGTGAATGATCTCAAAAAAGAATTAGTCAGTGGTAAATCATCATCAAATGGAAGTGATCCTAGGAGGCTCCTTGGGGATCAACATTAGACTCAGTGTTATTCAACATTTTCACCCATGAGTTAAAACATAAACATAAATCATTCCTAGAAAATTTGTGGGTGGCAGAAAGACTGGAGAATCAGCAAATAATGATGAGAACAACAGAGCCATACATTGTGCTCTGAATTGCTGATAAAATGAGATCATTCAAAAAACAGTAACAAAACAACCCATGTTGCAACTCAGTCAACTGCAGAACCATGCATGGAAGAAAAAGATGATGACCAGCCCACTAGGATGGGCAGCCTTGACTGGGAATACATTGACTGAGGCAGCTCTGAGCATCATAGAGAAGAGGTATGCACTGGCACAATTATGAAAAACAACAATTGGAATCCTATAAATAACCAAGTGAAAAAAGAGATTTGGAAATTTTTTATCTTTATTTGGCAATAAGTAAACTGATAAGAGAATACTTTGTCCATTTCTGTTGTCCACAGTTAAAAGAGTTTTGATTCGCTGGGCTTTTTTTAAATCTGGAGATGTAGAAAAGAGCCACAAAATTATTCAAGGTTGGATAAAATGCCTACAGTGAGAGACTTTAAGAGCTTGGTTTGTTTAGTCTATCAAAAGAAGATTGAGTGGTGACTTGACTGAGAGGTAACTGTGAAAGTATAAGTACTCTCAAAACGAGAAAACAGAGTACTAGAGTGCTCTTTAATCAGGCAAAGAAAGGGATAACAAGAACTAATGGCTGGAAGCTGAACTAAGCCACATGTTAACCATGAGTGGTTAACCACTGGAACAAGTTATAAAACAGTATGATCACTTCCCTATCTTTTAATGTCTACAGATCAAGACAGATTCTCTTTCTGGAAGATATGCTTTACCCAAACACAAGTTATTGGACTGAGTACAGAGCAACAGGGTAAAATGTGAAGTCCCATATGGAAAGTGGATATCTTAATGTAATGACCTCTCCTGGTGTTAACTTCTGTGAAAAAAAAATTAATACCCAAATAGTAATTCCATTGTGCTTCTCTCAAATACCATTTCTTATGTCTAAGACCAATCCTGGTACTGTTTCTGTCTGAGATGGTCTAAATTTTCAAGAAAGTTTTAAACAAACATCATTGTAGCAAATCATCTTTCAAAAATATGTTCTAGGGAAGGTGCGTTAGAATGAAAGCAGAAATGTGAAGAAAAGTATTTTTAAAAACATTAAAATGTTGTTCGTAGTTACAGCACTCTTATCATAATAGGTGAGCAGTTAAGGTATCATCAGTCCATTGTCTGAGGAAGTAAGAAGTTCATATCAGGGCTAGTTTCATTTCAATAAAACCTCTGACTAGCTTTCTAGTCTTTTTTGTCAGTAAATGGGTCACCTCCCTCTAACACAGCTGTGACAGGCTCAATAGTGTGGTTTCAGGGTATCATCTTTTCAGATGACAGAGTAAACATACTCATTTGCTATTCCAGAATGAATGAAAAAGAATTGTGGATCATCCTCCATAGATAATCAGAACTCTCTTTCTGTCTGGGATTGGAAAAAAACATTAACTCCAAATCACAGAAATACAAAATGTCTTGATGCATGTGAAGAGCGCATCATCTAAATTTCAATTTGGACAAATATTGCAGATATACTTGACATACTGTAGAAAGGCTTTCAGTTGATAGGTTATGGACATGCACTGCTTTACAACTGGGGCAACTACTGATGCATTGTGGAGCTGCTGGATTGAAGGATTAAGCAAAGGAATAGGGTTCTTCTGCCAGATACAAAGGAGCTATAAGCCATTGGTAAATTAGCAGAAAAGGGTAAGGTAGCAGCATCAGTATGTTATATATGTTTTCCTAAAAAGAGATAACAGAAGAGAATAAAAGTAATCAACTACAGGCTTGTGATTATTCATAAATATTGCGAACAGCAAGAAAGCCATTTTTTAACTTGCAAAGAATCAAATGCGGAGCATGGTTTTCATGCACAAGTTGATCAAATTTAACAATATTGATTCAGAAATTCTCAGTGTTAGAGCCAACTTTCAATCTGTAAAGTAGTGCAAAGCTGTCCTAACTCCACACAGGATTTGACTTAATTCTGTGGCTTACTGTAGTTTAAATTTGCAGTGTTTTTGACATATAGTACATTGGGTTTTAATCAATCTGTTCTAACACGATATAAAATCATATCCACCAAGGCTATAGAAACAAGAATGTTCTCAATACTAAGGAAAAGGGGAGGAGACCTGGAGGAAAATAAATCAAAATGTAAATGCAACAATACATTATTCACATAATCTCTGACACAAAATATACTACCCAGTTTGTTTAACTTGGCCCCAGGTGCTGATTCCCTTCAGCTTCCAAGATAACTGCACTTGGGCAGAATCTAACCATTTTCACTGGATCTTCAGACTGAAACGCAGACCTAGATCTCTTTTCTCATGGTTTTCTTTGGTCAGAAGATAACACTGTTGAATGGCCCCTACATACTAACAGAAAATTCCTAACCTTTGAGTTACTTGTGGATGATATCCACAGAGATTTACCCAACTAAGATATTCCAGTCTAACCTTTTCTGGTCAATGGAAAAATAAGGAACAGTAAGTAGCCTAGTCTTTGCAGCATGGATTTTCTTTTAAAAAATCTGAGGAATGATTCTTTGAAAATTTCAAAGATTTTGCAACACACTTCTGCATTTAGTTCTTATCTCAGCAATCTGGATGTCCCAGGACATCTACGCAATTTTTTCTGGGGTGGTGGAAGGGGAAAGGACAGCAAACCAGAGTTAACCTCTCTCTCCTCAAGGCCTGGGATTCCATTTCTTCTAACATCATTCACTACCACACCAACAGGGTGAAGATATAAATGCTTTTGGGGCCTTGGTCTTAGCCAAACCAGTGATGTGATCCTACTTATTAAAATTAACCTAGAAAATTACTCATACGTAAGAAGCAACAGTCAGTGAAGGTGCTTAACCTTTGGGAGTGGTAGCCAGAAATAAGTCAAATTTCTTTGGGCAACAAACACATAACTGCTGATGAGTATATTTTACTGTTATAAAACAAGGGAGCTGACACTGTGCAGTAGAGGAGTCTCGGTTGTTAAATCTAGGTAGGGAATGAAGTACACTTGTCAGATGACAGCAGATACCACTTTCTTTGTGATAGAAACTTATTTCCAGATAGAGCTGTCAATTTAGTAGATGCTGAATTGGTGCCGTGATCAAGATGAATGCTTGTTTCTTAATAAAACCTTGTGTTGGGTAAGTAAAGCAGTGGCCTTCACCTCAGGCACTTCATTAACTGAACAACCAACTGATAATGGACCGTTGCATCATTATTGCTTAAATAATGATGTTATACTGAGTGAATGTAAAGCAGCATTGTTTGGATGTAGGAACATACTTATGTCTAGAAATACCTTAGCATTTTTTTGCCATAAGCAAATGTTTTGTTATTTACAAACCAGTGTTTTTGAGATATTTCTACTTGCTGATTTTCTAACTTTTATTTAATGTTTCTCAATAAATTTAATGTTTATATCATTAGTCAGATTTTGTCTTCTCCTGTCCAACATTTCAAACAATTTGGGTGATATGCAGGCCTGGTTTGCTTGAATTGCCTCCCCTAGGTCACACTTTCACATTTTGTTTATAATTCTTCCTTCTACAGTGAAAATGCTCTAACATATCTTAACCTCACTGCAGTACCACATGGAGAAGTACCACTTAAACAGGGTAATTAACACAAGAATTTTAACATTGAAAAAATAGCTTAAACAAGATATAAATGTGACTTGTGCTGAAAGAAAGTCTATCAGTTTGGAGAATCACTGGTGAAGTTCCTCAGGGATTGATCTTACAACCAGTATTATTTGATATCTTCATTAATGGCTTTGATACAAATATTGGGAGTGTGCTAATGAAATTTTTCTGATGACAAAAACTTTGGCAGGGTTGCCAATACCGAGGAGTACTGGAATATCATACAGGAAGAATTAGATGACCTTGACGACTGTAGTAATAGAAGCAAGATGAAATTTAATAGTACAAAGTGTAAGGTCATGCACTCAGGGACTAATAACGAGAATTTCTGCTATAAGCTGGGAGCTCATCAGTTGGAAATAGTACAGGAGGAGAAAGGCTTGGGTTTAATCAGTCAATCACATGATGATTATCACTACCAGTGTGAAGCTGCCATGAAAAAGGAAAATGTAATCCTAGGATGTGCTGGAACATTTTCTAGTAATGGTAGAGGGTACCACTTGCACAAGGCCTTGGCAAGACTGCCTCTGGAATAGCACATACAATTCTGTTGCAACTGTCACATTCAAACCAGAAGCAATTCAGAGAAACAGAAAAGAGATGTTAAGAAGCTCAGGTGACACCTGAAAGGCATCTTAACTTCTTAAGTTTAGCAAAATTAAAGCTGAGAGAATACAGATTTTTCTTGTAAATACACTATATACCAGGAAGAGAGCTATTTAAGCTAAAGAAGAATGAAAACTAACTAAATGTATAGGAATTGATGTGGAAATTTGCAGAATGCTTATCAATATGGTGAGTGTAAAGTTCTGCAACAGCCCTTATGAGAACCAAAAACTATCTACATTTGTCGTCAAGCTCAAGAAGATTACAAAGAGCTTACATGTTGAATTTGCCTCCAATAGTCAGAGATTTCTTCCTTTCCTACTGCCAAGTCGTAAATGGCTATTGCCAGAAATGTTTGCTGTTAACGCCTCCCTTTAAACTGGAACTAATAAATTGGATGGCTTGAATCCATTGCCAGTCCCATCAAGCTCTATTGAAGGGTTTCAGTTAAACCTTTTTAAACTGTAGTTCAGTAGGAATGGTTGATGCTGATAGTCATGTTCAGTTAATATCCTGCAGTATACAACTATTTTCAACCAATAGAATAGCACTTTAGTAAATATATAAATAACACTTTGGGTGAATTTATTTATATAGATATTGTGAAGAAGATATCAGTGATAGTAAAATATGCACTTTTTGTAAAGCCCTACACCTTCAACTAACTGCTTTCTATTAAAATTTCTTAAAAGTACAGAAGAAATCAAATTAACTATAATATGAAATATTCTCAGAAATTTTTGTCTTGGTAGCTATGGACCAAAGAGGATGACTAGTGATGAACCTATGCAAAGTATAATAATTTCAAGATGCACAGCAACCATGAAAAGAATTTCACATCTAGGCTCTAATGAGAATATCCTGCAATAATTCCCTGTCTTTCTAACCGTGCATGAATGAATGAAGCAGACATGTCTTTGAAAATACTTTGCCCAATGGACTCAGTTGGACTCACATTAAGAGGCAGGAAAACAGTGACATATTTGTACTATTGCTTAAGGCATGTTCGAACAACCTAATTTATTTAAATCAGATGTGTTTCCTCAATTCTGGTTCTTAAAAACAACAGCCTGACAGTTTGATATCTTGGATGCAGAGAAGACTTCATTGCCACAGAAAAGATCTGGCTTTGGAAGCAGCACAGAATTTTTGCTCCTGGGACAGTGCCTCATGTTATGCCAAAAATGAAGTATTCAAACTAGTGGAATTCAGAGTTTTTCAATACTATTATAAGCACATTCTTTGTGTTTATGACTATAGGAATAGGGAGGGTGTGGAAAGGCAAGTAAGCCAACAAAAGGGAAAATAAATGTAAAAGCAGAACTAAGTTTCAATCCAGCATAAAGGAATAACGAAAATTAAGAAGCGTTGCTCTGAAGAGAGAAGAGTACAGTTGAACATCCTTTGGAAATGGTAGATGGGAAGATCTGAAATACAGTGTGTGTAAAGACACATTTTCAAACTTACACATTTTCTTTAAATCCTCAACTATTAGACTACAGATATAACTCCAGTATATTAAGACATTTTTATATTAGATTTATAAGAAAATATGAAGTATGGAAAACATGCAGAAAAGGACACAGTATAATGATTTCAAATAATCCATGGGAAATGTGCTGAGGTCCACTTAACACCATTTTTCTTTCTGAAGTGCAAATACAATAAGGACTTCCTAGTGAAGTATGCTATTCTTAAGCAGTTGTGTTTTCTGATTAAGAAGCATGCTCTTAGCTCTGAATTCCTAAATTCAGGTATATCTTGGAAAAATATAATTACAATATTTCTTTATCTTCATGATTTGTTAACCTTTTTTTTAGGGAAATATACTTGTATGATAATAGAATAATTTCATTCTATGTCACCTCTGTTGTCCTGTTCTTTCTGCTACTATTGGACAGTAAATTTTTAGACTGGGAAAAAAAGAGAAATTATATATAGCAAGTAATTAAGACCTAGAATTTTCAAGTTGTCATGGCAGATTATAGAAGAAATTGTATCTTAGTTTATTCTTATCAGTATATATCATTTCTCTGTAGTCCATCTGTTTATAATCCACGGTAAATAAAGACCTTGAACAATTTTTTCTTTTCTTTAGTCTGTCACCTCATTGTTAGAGAATGCAGAGTCAGGAATATAGTAGGTTGTATATAAATATGAGCATCCATTCCTATGTTTTAACTTTCAGCAACGGGCAAATTATTATTGTCTCTACATGTGGTAGACTGCTGGGAGCTTGTAGGGCTATGCCAGCTATCTCAGGCACTGCACGTTTCAGAGCAACTGTGACATCTGGAAGAATCAGGCAGTACTGTCTTTTGCAAAGACTTGGCTGCCTGGACATAACAAAGCTAGCAAAATGACAAAATTGATATGACGGAGTTGTTACAAATTTCAGAACATGAGCTTGCAGTGAACATGTTGGGTTGTAGCTGCTATTGAATCCATGGAGCCAAAATGAAAGGGCCAGCATCCATGTGGCAACATGAACAGTTGGTACAGTGTTTACAGATGATAGTTGGGCTCCGGTTCTTAACCACAGCAGGAAAAATGCAATATCTTTGAGTACTGGTTTGTATAAATCAGATTGGATTAGTAAGCACCACAAAGATAGGCCAGCATAAGCCAAAATAAACTGTGAGAATGAAAAATAGGCCCTAAAAACAAGATAGGCACCTAAATAGACAGATGGACTAAATAGAACAGATGAACTACAAAGAGTTAGGTCAACTAGTTAGATTGGTGTCTGTCACGTCAGAGCTAGGCAGGAGAGTCATACACAGTAAACCAAGCCAAAATGGCACTAAAAGAAGTCCATATGGGAAGGGGATTGTTACCTTTCAAATGGACAAACAAACAAAAAACAAGCAATGACAAAGAAGGTCACCCCAGAGCTCTCTTACCCAAACAACCCTCAGGCATGCCTACTACTGCCAACAGCAACCCCATGCCAAGAGTGAAACTGGCCAAACTGGCAGAAATCAGCCAGGTGGAAGCCCTGTGTGCAGCCAGTGACAAAAGTGACAACAGAAGTAGGCTTAAAGTCTGTTGAGTTGTGTCCTGCTTATATCATAGAAATGGAAGATCACAGCAGTGCTTGTGAGCAGGGGAAGTTAAGAGACTGTCCACAAATATTTGCAAAGAACAGGAAGACTATCCTCAAAAAATGGACAGCAAACAGAGCTACACTGCTGGAAAAAAATAAAAAGAAACTTAGGTAAAATAATATTAAGAAAGAAAGAAAATGAAGGAAGCTTCTGAAATGTAAAATGAGATGTTCAGAGATTTTTTTTAAGGGAAGTGTTATTTGGCAAAGAGAACACAAGGCAAAGCGGGCACTCAGAACACAGACTGGGGTGCAAAGCAATAAGAAAAGGAAACTTGAAGACACTCTAGAATTCCCAGAATCAATGGGAAAAAAGTATGTATATTTCAGTACCACCTAATTCTATGTTCTAGGTTGACAGATACTCAGTTTATTCACACGCTAGGTCTTAACAGTCAACATTAACATAATTTTTGAAAACATTAGAAGTATTCCTGATTGTGACCAGAAGATCTAATCTCACTCTGACATCAGAGTTTTCCAAGACATAAGTTAAAGATGACAGTGATGCAGTGTAAAATTTTAATTTATTTGTAAAACGTGCTTTGGGATGTTTGTAATATCTGTTGTGATGACACCTCCATGTGAAATCAATGGACATGTTACCATTGTTGTAAAAAAGTCAGACTTAATAAATATTTTACCACCTGTGTTGCTGAAGTTAAGCTACAAATGGAAAAATTGATGCTTCTGTTACTTTTCTATTGTTTACAGTGATTGCTCTAAACTACTACATTAATTTCGTGGCATTTTATAATAAACTCTACTCTACAGTGGTTTTCTATGATAGTCTAAGGAAACATCCATGCAACACTGCAGATCAGTTCATCCTACATAACCTTTCAAATGTCTTCTGGCAAAAGTGGAAATGTTTTTATATTAAAGCCACTAGATTTAGTTTATATGAAGATAGCTGTGATCTGGTAGGTAGGATAGAGTTCTAAATTTAAAAAAGCTTATTTTTCTCCCTCATTCTGGTACTATTCTGTTATATGACTTTGACTAAGACATGTAAATTGCTTTTTTTAAGTAATATGGGATGCAATTCAGGAAGCCTACTGGCAAATTTTCAGCAAGAAAATAAAAAAATAAATAAAGAAACATCAGAAATTAACATATCTTTAAAAAAAAATGCTTTAGTGTCTCAGAGTTGTTTTTCTTCCAAATAGGAATTATGATGTTTACTTTGTCTTTATAACTGAAGCTCTGGAGTGTTATAAATGCAAAAAATCAATATGTAAGTTCCCAGAATTATTAATTTACACCAACATCTTCTTTTAAAACTAGAGTTTACTCGTTTAAATTTATTCAAGAACCAGTTCTATGCATTAATTTGATTTATATTGTACAATATAAAGTTCCACATTAGAAAATATTATTTAATCAAACAGTAAACTTCTCTTCTGCAAAAGAAAGATATTTCAGTATAGCATTTAAAAACATACATAGGAATGTATCAGTATCTGAAATTACAGATATTTTAAGCCTATTAACATTTTACTAAGTTGGACCTTATGAAAGAAGAATTTAGGGTACATTCTACGTATCCAGCTTTTATTTCTTATATATGTTAACATGCATTACTAAGGTTGCTGTGGTAACTTGTCAGTTTTTCCTTAATAATCATACAAAGGTTTCATTAATGGCCAGCATGAATTAGACCTTCCCGTGGGCAACTTGAACTCAAGAACAGACTTTTATTAAGGATTTTTTAATTGAATGAACAATTTTAATTTTTTTAAGAATAGTTGTTTTTCTTCATATTCTTGCCCCCATTTAGCTTCTCTGATCCTGAGGTGTTACCTAAGGGCATAATTAGTAAACATTTGGGGCTAATGTCCAAATATTAGATTCAAAGACATGATTATATTTTCTTTTTTATTTAAGTTTTAATTTTGATTTCCTGATTATCAAGACTGTGAGAGACATTTAAATCTTGAACTTCTTCAGAAATGTATGATGATTTTCCTAAAAAGAATTGTGTGTTTTAGCAACAAAAATTGAAGGCATGCTAGTACAAAACTCAGAAATATCCTCTACAGTATATGAATAAGATTGTGTTCGACTTTGTTGTTATGATGGTAATGAATTTATTTGTAAAGTGTCTCAAGCTGATGCGTAAAATCTCAGTTTCTGCTTTCAACAATAATACGTTGTGTCAGCATTCTTTCTGATCATTGCAAACCACAATCTATAGTACAGTATTTGGGAATCAGTAGGAGGAAAAATATGTCAGGAAAAAGGGTGTCTAACAGATAAACCATCTAAACTATCTATCTCCCTCGTATTTCCAAGTAATTTCAAGAATAGCAGGACCAAATAAATCCATTCATCTGTGTATTTGCATCTCAAAGCAGAGAACCCACCAAATAAAGGTATCATTAAAAAAAAAAATAACAATGATAGAACAGATTTCTGTTATACTTGTCTAGTCAAAGTACTATGAAAGTATTAGCTGTACCAACTACTCATCACCAGTGATAAACCAGTACGTACATGCTGTTAATGGTAATGATGAAACAGAGGCAAGGTTGAAATAGCCAAGGGTATAAATTGAAAGTGGGTAGATTTAGATTAGATATCAGGAAAAAATTCTTTACAGAGAGGGTGGTGAGGCACCAGAACAGGTTGCCCAGAGAAGCTGTGGGTGCCCCACCCCTGGAAGAGTTCAAGGCCAGGCTGGATGAGGTTTTGAGCAACCTGGTCTAGTGAAAGATGTCCCTGGCCATGGCAGGGGTGTTGGAAAGAGATTGTATATTTTGAGAGATTTTATGGCCAGGACACATGTTACCTCTGATTTGATGTAAATTACACCTAATTGTACAGAATTTTTCTCTGATGTTTCTGTTGAATACTATAGCTTTCACTTCCTGTAATAAAACACAGTATATTGTTCCTATGCACTACTAAGAAAGTCGTGACACTGCTGTTCTTTCTGCCACACCACCCACACCAAAGCCAGAGAAAACTATTACAGCAGAAGTCAAATGTCCCTGTTTATCCACCTACTTAATTATTTTCACCACACAAGACTGAAGTTGTGTAATTAGTATCTGTTAGATCTTTTGAGGAACTTGAATAAAAGTCTTCGAATGAAGAAATTCACAACTTCACAAGTGTTAGCTGTGGGTGGTGTGTAAAGGCAGAAGACACCCTGGCATGAGGTGGAGAAGGAAAGGGAAGGAAGAGGAAGAAGGGAAGCAATTGGGATATTCTACAAATTCAGAGTATTTGGAACACCTTGAGTGGCTCCATGCACCACTTAGACACTCAGAAGAACATCCGTTTATTCAACTATATAATCTGCAAATGTCCTCATGCTTATATAGCTTCCTATCAAGTCAATGAACTTCTAAATATTGACATAGAATTATATGTGTGAATATATATATATAATTCAAAGGTAAATTATAGCTTTTGGGTTTGAATTGCTTGGGCATAGCATCATAAATATTGTTTATACCATTATTTCTTTGAATGTCGTCTCATCAGCTTCTGCCTCTTCTTACTGTAGCTTATTCAAATCTAACCTTTCCTTGAAATCTCATTTTAAAATATTGTTTATATTAATGGCCCATTAATAGGCTGTCATGTAAAATAAGTTTAAATGATTAAAAAGTAAGACCAAGTTTAAACCAGTGTTTTGAAAAACTGTTTCATTTATTGCATTCCTTATGGTTATTTAAGTTAAAAATTGTATAGTTAGAAGGTAAATTGCAAATACAGTAGTCTGTTTTATCATTATGATGAAAACCATACCAAAATTTGCCATATAAATTAAACTTTCCCTTGAACTTCTGATGCAAAGGTTGCTTTTATAGATGTTTCTTCAAAGCTCTATAATACATTAAACACATGTGACATTGAAATGATATATTGTCACTGCACCTTCATCATTTTGTTTAGGGACTCAGAAACTAGACACAGACTCCTCAGTACACTAAGAAAACTGCTCAATGTGCAGAAGTCTGAGTCACATGATTCCTATTAATTTTAATGGAAGTTACATGGATAAATCTGTGTGCTGAAATTCATGAGAAGTTACTGTCAACAGAATTTATTGTTCCCAACTTTGCTCTCTGAACCTTTGTGCCTGGCTACCTGCACCTCTGTAAAGGTCCTGGGGGGAAGGAGATGATAGAGCAGTAAGAAATAAGTAATCAGTATCAAATGCAAGAAAAGTTCATTTTGAAAGTATACTCTCCGTAAAACCTCCCTTGAAAGCATTTTGTCCTTAATAGTGTGTTTGGCACATGATACTTTTTTTTTAAGTATGTAAGAAATATATATTAATAATGAAGTGTGACACTTCAGTGACATTCACTTATACAATAAATAAGAATACTGAGAGGTTGTACATAGAGTGTAACTTACATGTATAAATATAGATGTTGGATTTCTGTGAATTTCACTGAAACGGATTCAAGCTGAGCCCATTTGGTATGACTAAAAAAGTGCAGAGGAAAAAAATAAAAGACAAAGAAAAGCTTAGGAACATAATTAGGACACTTGATAAGAAATAGGTAAGTACTAGCTTTGGGTTCATTTCCTGCCACCATTACCTCTTACGGAAATCTACGGAACTAAACTTGGGTATGAATAAAAGCAGTATATAGTATAAAAAAAAAAAGAAAAAGAATTTTTTTAATCTTACTCAGATCTTAGCCTATTGACTCAAACAGTGAACATCTATTACACTATGAGAGTTGTTCAGCATTGCCAAATATACCATCCAAGTGCACTTTTTTGGCAGGATTGTGTGCAGCTTGTATTTATTAGATAGGCAGCTATTTGAGTTGATTAGCTACAAACATTTCATGAAAAAGAAATAATCACTCATTCACTATAAATACATGTAGTTTTCTTCACCACTTGCTGACTCAGCTCCACTTGTGGTCTGAAGGATGAAGTCATATGGGGCTTTCATATTCTTATTTTAATTTGTAATGTTGGGAGGAGTAACAGCAGCAGTCTGCTATATCTTGCCCTTGCTTTGTTGCACCACTCCTGAGGACAGAGGCTGAAGAATCCCTCTGATGCCTAGAGAAGTCGAGAAGTCACCAGCAGACTCTCTTTTGTAGAGTTAGGAGGAGAGAGCAATGATACCCAATACAATGACTATACAGAGCTGGCAAACAACTTAAGGACTGGTGCCAACTTGTACGAATAAACCTGCACCCAGATCAGGACTTAGCAGAAACTGGGGAGTGTGCTGGCTTCTTGACTATCTCTCCCCAAACAATGTACAGAAACTGAGCTCATCAGAGCTTTTTCCTGATTTTTTAATCCAGCAGAACTGAATGTGAACTTGCGGAGAGCTCTTTGAATGCTGGGCATCTCCAAGAAGCAGAAATTACAACGGACATAACTTTTTACTGGAGCAGTTAAAAGATCATGGTCCTGGTTTTCATACTGACATAGGGACCATAACTCCTTTACTGGTTTCTTTTTCAGCTCACTAATATTCCCAGGTAGTGTTCTGATCTGGGATATAGTTAGAACACAGTCATGGCCTGGAAGTAATGAGAAGGAAATAGAGAATGACTGGGCCTCCAGCACCTAGCTAATGAGTCCATCCTTCCAACAATCTTTCTCTTCACAGGGGGAAATTCAGTTTTATTAGTGCCCTTTTGCTTCTTCAGGATATATACTTGGAAAGGTTCCTACTTCAACTCTTCTGGCTGCCCTCCATGCTTCTTAAAAATAATAATTACAGACCTTGTTCTCCTCTTGATAGACTCTGAATACCACTTGAGTGTGAATAGCTTGATACACACACTGTTTTCTTCAAGATCTTATCTGATTTTTGACACAACAACTTATAGTAACGCTACTTCATATGAACGGCTATTGAAAACCACTGGCAGAGACCTGCAGAGACAGGAGCTATGCACTTGGACAAAATGCCTGTAGCATAGATGTAGAGGGATGGGCACTGTCACAGTACCAGCCACAGTGAAAGAATTATTGCAGTTCACATTTGAAGAAAGTACATAGTCATAAAACAGAATTACACATGTAATAGATTACATCAGACATGTAGGAGAAAACCAAACATATCAAACTCTGGAGCCATCTAATGCTATGTGAAAAATGTGGCTTGGTATAAAGTTTGTCCTTGTTCACCAAAACACATATATTTATAAAGCTATCCTCATTTATGTACTTTCAGAGAACTCCTTTCAGATAAATATTTTAAAATATATACTTTGCTATACTTAACAGATTAAAATGTACAGAATTTACTGAAGGGGATGTTATGGACTAAGATCAAATAATTCCAAATGTCAATGCACATCACCTATACACATGCTAATTTGGGATCTGTCTAAAGACAGACATACATAGGGAACAAAACCAGGTACCCTTGATATTTAGCAATACAGTTTGTGTCAATAGGGTGCTTAGAAGAAAATAGAAGTAACCTTTAATCCAAAATAAGATTTTGCAAGTAATAAGAGCTCTGAAAATCTTTATATATACATTTCATAATAAAGTTTTGGAAGATGATTTATAACTTGTATCAAACATGCTGAAGCAACCTAGGTATAAAAAGAATTCAAAGGTACAAATAGCTGAGTACAAGCAAAAAAGACAGATTACAAAAATTAAAAATAACCAAGAGGAGAACATTACATGAGAGAACAGGCCTCAACCCCTGTTGATGTGCAATAGATTAATGTAATGTGAGCAAGCATGATTGGATTCTTAAAAGACCAGTTTTTATGAATGACCCAAAACAACTCTTCTAAAGTGAGGTAGAGCATCTTAGCACAAAGTTTATCTGCCAGTGACTCGCTTTCACTGGCTTGTGGAAACTGCTGCATCTCCTCTCTGGTGACACAGCCACAACAGCAAATGTTTATGAACAGGCTGTCAGATACTGTAACTAGGATTGTTAAAATGGAAAAACTTAGCTTATCTGAGAGTTGATATGGTATCCAGCTACTGCACAAGCAAGTCATTAGCGCTGTATTTTAACAAAATGAGATTGTAATTAGGTGCCTTTGATTCTAAAGGCAGAATGAGTTGCACATTTCTGGCTGCTGTTCCCAAAGCATGACATCAGAGTAATCAGCCATAGACTGTCATTCTCTGCTCACCCCACATTTTTACTCCATTAAGAAACTCACAACTAGTCCCTGGGCAAAATGAGATTCTCAGTCATCAGTGAGCAATAAATATCTCAGCCAGGGTTGATAAGATTTCTCAGACACGTATAGTACTTTTTGCTTTGTTCCTGTTTTTCAATTTCACAAGCTGTCTGTGTGTTGAAGTTGGGTCTGGATCGCTGTTGACTTGTGGCTGCTTTGCCTCAGTAGGAATTAAAAGTGTTTCTTTGTGCTAGCTGTCTTGAATGGAATACGACCATCAGAATAACTTTCTTTCACTCCACAATGCAGGAAGGCTGTCCAGAATATCCCATGAACCCCAATTCCCACCTGTTGTAGTGACCCTATGGGTCATTGATTGCAGACAAATGGAGTAACTTGCTTCCCTACACTGGGCTGCAGCCAGCACAGCCCAGCTGTAGGACAGGGAAATCCTACAGTCCTGTGGTTTAGCTTTAAGTTACAGGTAACTCTTTCTCTTGAGATCTGAGCATAGTCTTGCTAGCCCATTGACTTCAGCAAGAATTCTGTGCTTAGAGTAATTACAGAACTGGGTCCAGAATCTGGAACTACACATCTCAAAATGGAGATTAATGACTACATTCAAGAGCTATTCCCCAAAATACATGGTATTACCATAGGACGTCGCAAATGATGTGTGAAATGAGACACCTTTGCCGATTGGCAGGGCACAAAGAGGATAAAGAGAATGACATGTAATTATTACTGTGCTATTAGCTGTGATATTCAACCTATATAAAGACAGAAAAGTCCAATAAATCCAAAAGCCTTAGATTTGTTTAAAAAAGAATAAGGTGCTTGGAAATCCTTTTTAACAAACTTTACCAGAATTTTCTTCTGGAAGTGAGAAGAGTCAAAAAAAAAAAAAAAAAGACAGAGACATATTTAATGTGTCCTCCTCTCAAAGTTCATCCCCTTCTTTCCCTTTATTTGGAAAAACTCACCTTTCAAGCACATTACCAAATTCCCTTAAATATTGGGGGTTGGGCAGCACAGGATCTATGACATTAGTAAAGTTTTGAGAGGATTGTGGATGTACCTTTACCTGTCAACATAACAGATGCAATGCTGTCTCTTTCACAGACAAATTGATACAAGGTATGTCTGACAAAGCATGGATTAGGAATCAGTTAAGAATCTTTTTTCCAATCGTATGAATTTTATGTTTTGCAGCAAATTATAGACCATATATTACCCAATCTGAGAGATAAAATAATAGCGAAATGTGTTAAAAACAACAGAAGTGTATGCACCAGTGTCTGGCATCAGTTCTGTAAGCTTCCCAAAGGCAATTTCAACAAATTCAGAAAGCCCCTATACATTTTAAGATGATAGTTACACCAGGCAAATCGGAATTCCTCCAGTTCTGAAACATGAACAGTATTATTTATATATGAAATGTTTTGAAAAGGTGAGATTAAGTTGCATGTGCAGAGAAAACTGAAGAATATTAATCCTGAGAGTTTTCTTTGCTACGTGGTCAACTGAGTGCTTTCACCTGTCCATCGGGTGCTTATCTTCTGTTGATTTAATTGATAAACACATAATGAAAGTGTGTAATGCTTCATGATATTTTTATTAAGAAAAAAAACATCTACTACATAGCAGCAATGTTTAGCAGATCATAAAAAGATACCTTACAAAGAAAATTATTACTGAATTATTTCTAATGTTACCCTGCAGGGATCAGCACTAGGCCCAATGTTATTCAGTATTCCCAGCAGTGATCTGGAGGTGCCTATAGAAATTACCGTGTTAAATACCTGAGGATCTCAGGATGATAGATTATTTGGGTAGTACATAATGATGAGATCAAGGAAGAGATCTCATGACAAGTTAGACCCGTTGAAAAAAGGAGCATTTTAGGAGAGATGAATACAAAGTTATACATCAATATAAAAGAAATTCACCCCAAAAATGGGGATACAGTGCCTTGGAATGTCTTGACTCTGCAAGGATTCATGGGCCATAGTGGACCAGCAACTCAACATGAGCTCCCGCTGTGAAGTTGCATGAACAGAGCTAATGTAATCCTTGTATCCTGATGCAACTGTTGGAATAATTCCCAAAGATCTGCTGCCCATATTTTAATGGGAATGGTGGAAAATAATGGAGAGTTCACAAAATTGCATTCAAAATTAATTTGAGAGCAAGATAAAATTATTTGCTATGAAAGTATAAACTCAATTTGTTTGATTATCATAAAGGAGGGCTGATGGTGACTTGATTAAAGGAAAAGCCCCTCATGTGCAAAGACTCTTTATTCTGAAGGGCCAATACCATAACAACCACCTCACCCCATTACAACACCCTAAAAGGGAAAAAAAAATCTGGAAGCTGAAGACTGATGAATCAGAAGCAAAACCATTTTCTAATATTGAAAAATTAATGTTGAAATAAATTCCCAAAAAATTATGAATGCTTCCTAATGGTGTGTCTTCAAATCATGATACGAGTTAGAATTTCACCAAATATTAGCTGTTCTTTAGTTAATTACCAATTCTATTGGACTCAACACCCAATAAATCAAATAGATAAAATTTAAGGGTCTTCAACATACCAATGAAATAGCTGATGTTCAATTTCAGAAATGTAAACCTGAATAGAAAAAAGGTAGAAATAAAATAGAGAGAAATTAGAACTATCTTTTCAAAATTACATTGTCTGAGATCTGAGGCCTGACTTGGGGCTTTTGTTATATTTCTAAGTGAGGATCTCTGACTCTAGACCATATGCTCTACTGTGGTATGTATTGCATAACTATGGAAAATGTCTTAATGTAGGTATTTTTCATTCGCATAAAATTGTCTGTAAGAATTTATATCCCAGCTGGTATGATGTTATACAGAAACAATATCATGTGTTGTTCTGCAAGTTGTGCATATGTTTGGTTTCTGAGGCCAAAAATCAGGATGTGGTTTGAAGAAAAGTGGGAGGAGTTAACTAGTAAAAGTGTTATACCATATGACAACCTCAAAAAAAAAGAAAAGACAGCATATCAGTTGAGAAAATATATAGCAGAAGCAGAGATTGCCTTCACAGCAATAACTTGTGATCTGCTGTGCACATGTGCACATTCGCATACCACTGGAGTTTTAAAAGAATAGCATTGCAACCTGTTGTTTGCATAGTCTAAACGTCCGTAACAATACAGAAAACCACTTTTTTGTGATGTAATCTGATACATTGTGCCAGTATAAATCATTCTGAATTTCAGTATGTTAGAGGCAAACTAAATTATTAAGAATACAGAACGGCTTCCATGTCTAGGACAGAAGCCAGGATGGTCATGTTGCACTGTATAGAGGTCCACTTGTAGGCTTGCTGTTGATTTAGGAGAGGCTCCATAGTAATTGCCTGCTAGAGGGCAATGGTCTGTAGGGCAACTTAGTGGATTTTAAAGACAGCAGAATGTTAAGACTCATGATCTGGAAAGTGCCCAACTTGTAAATGGTTTAACATACATCTTCCTCAGGTGAGTCATGCGTCTGCTCAAGTCTGAAAACATTTTACTGCCAGACCTAATACAACCAAGTGAAAATGTATTTTTTGATCCCCAGGTTAACATATTAGGTGTCCCCAAAACCTAAGTATTTAACTTGGATTAAAGATTCACTGTGGAGTGAAAGCAAATGGCTTCAATCTCAGTAAGTACATATAATACATGAATTAAAAAAATAATAAAATATGCATGTCTTCAAAAATAGTTTTATATATGTCTACTTGATATATAAGCCTGTTGAAATAGTAGGAAAAATAGGTTTCTTGGAGAAACCACAACAGTTGTAGTTCCTTGTTTGCTTCCTACAATAATTTCTTGAGGTGTCTTGAAATTTTCAGGCTCCATATGGACACATTTGGTCACATTAATTTCTCTAGTATGTTCAAACAAGTTTTCAGTAGTTATTTATTTTAATTCCATGTTTTCTGACTGTATGATTAATGTACGTAAATAAGTAATCACCAGATGGAATGAAATTCTGCTTCCTGAACTTACTTAAGTACTGCAATTAAAGTAACTTGAAATAGCAACATGAATAAACTATACACAAATTAGGTATTTTCACAATTAAAACATAAGCCCAAAATATGCCCCGATATACTACAACCACTCTGGATTTAATTAAAGACAGATAATAAATGAAAGGTTGTTCTCAAGGGTTAATCTGTATTTTAATCTTGTTTACCAACAATCCTAACACATCCTTTTGTATCATATAGTAATTAAGGTTTCTTATTTTTTAGCAGGGCCCATCACCTTTGGTGGCATCTGGTGAGCATGTGCTGGTGATATGACAGGCAATTCATACACCTGCCCTTCAGCTGTGAGCTGGCACCTGCCACTGTTAAAGCAACAGGTAAGAGACACCTTTATCGCTTCACTTACAATCTAAAAAGCAAAATGTTGCATTCCTAATTTTGATGTTCTGATAAACAATTTTGATTCTGTATTTGATTAGTTAATTGTCTTTTCTATCTTAAATGCTGAAAGTTTCAAAGAGGAAAGAAATTTTTTTTAATGTCTCTAACCTTATAAACTTGGACCTGTGTTCCAGGCCACACCACATTGCAAGGCCAGTTGCGAGATAATAAAGCTATGCTCCAGGCCGAGCTTAGGGTATAATTTAGGATATGCAAGAGAAGAAATCTCAGGTGTTCACAGTCCCCTTGCATAGTTCTGCAGTGACCACCAGCCACTCACCTTTCTGACAGTAATGTCACACATCCTAGTACAGCCTTGAGATTGCCTGTTGCTAAGACAGACAAGCTAAGTAAACCAGGCTGTTGGGAGACCCAACAGCTCAGTCTTAAGCAGAGGTAATGGGTGGCAACACAGAGCGGGGGTCAGGAGACACAGCACCCTGAGCAGTTTTGTCACCAAAATTCTCTACATGATATCCACAACAATCCAAGTCTTATTTGTCTTGTTCTTTCAAGAAATACTAATGAAATCAGCCTGCTTATTTAATAGGGAAAACCATGGCATTTGCATATTACTTTTCACACCATGGTATGACACAATCTGAAATGGTTCCAAAGGTAGGTGGTCTTCCACTGAGATTGAAACAAAAACAGCCTTGAGATGTTAACCAGACAAAGATATCCCTGAAAGTTTAGCAGCTGAAATGCAAAACATGCCATGGTAGAGCTAAGTATGTTGTTGTGAGCATGGCAGGATCCTGATGATCATGGGATCTCCTCAAGGAAGCTTTTATATTCACAGAAACCCTCCCTTCTATGAGTCTCCACAGACCTGCATATTCCAGAGATGATACCAAAAATCAAAACAGTTAAAAAAAAAAAAATCAGCCCACAAAAATTCAAAGTTGCCACCAGTGCCTTAAGGAGCCAGCTCCTTCAGGATGTGTAGCCCAAACTGTCTTTTATCTCAAAAGCAATGAGGTTCAACAAGCAATTTTTAAGTATACGATGAAACACTTTTCTGTTGCGCTGTGGACATCTAAAGATTGCACAACACTAGACAGAAGTGGGCATTATCATCTTCTGCTTACAGATAGGGCTACTAGGACAGATTAAATGCCCTACACACTTCTACAATAGCAGCAAAGAACAATCCCTGGAATAATTCTTTCAATTTACCTTAAACACTGTGTCAGACAACCCCTTTTTTTTTTTTCGCTGCCTGCAGATTTTCTTCATTATGAAAAGTCTTTTTTTTTTCAGTTCAAATTATCTTTAAAGAAAATTAGGCAATTTCTTTAGACTTTTGGGTTTATATTATCCATTTTATTTCTGAGATCCTCTTGCAACTTGGAAAATGAATACCTTTCCAGACTGCATTTATTCATGTCTGTTGAATAGCCTCGACTACTTAGTCTTTCTATATTGACACATCTTGGTACACAGCACTCTTACTGATGAGGATACATTTCTGGAAATTGTACTAATTGTCACTAAATTTAATGGTCTGCTTCATGAACATGTGCCTAAAACATTGGGGGGTGGGGGGGGAAACACAACAGTGCAACATTAAAACATGAAGTTAAACATTTGCCTAAATTCATAACAAAAAAAAAATATTTACTGAGTTAGAATTTTGATAAAACAGTAAAAGAGCAGTCATTGTATGAATCAATAATTTTCCTTACAAAATAAACTCCTAAGTTTTAACAAATTACAATACATTCTCCTTCAGTTTGTAAAAACCTTAAGGCGGGTCAAAGATTTGTCTTGCAATCTCTGACAGTCCCTTTAAGCAGTCATTCATTGAAGGCAATGACAGAAACGTCCCATCTTCCATGTTCCTCTCTTAGGACGAAAATCAGACGATACCATAAAAGAGAAACTAAACAAAATGAAAACAATAAGTCTTTTCTGCACCAAACTCTCTCCTGTTTCCTTACAGAGCTTTTGGAAACCTTAATGGTTTAAAGCAGTGGGTAACAAAGAGTGACCTCTGAACACCAGGTTCTGGGATTTAGACATGTAAATAATTTTTTCTCTTCAAACTTGAAAACGAAGGCTAGAGTTTGCTCTGCCACCACTCATGGGGCTTTGTCTGATGACATAGGCGTAGAAGCTTTGAGTAAAATGGAAATGTCAGTTGCCAGAAGCATAACCGTGAGCAAATCCTGGTAAGCGAGGTCTCTAGTCCCGTCGTAGGTCACCAGTTCCTTTCTGTACCTCACCTAATGGCGAGGGCTGCTTCAGGGCTGCTGTAACTGTGCCGAGTCTTGAGCTGGCAATATGACTTGAAAGGTTTGTTCATGTGATTACAGGCAAAAGAAGCTTTACAGTACACAGCCTGTTAAATTCCAGTAAATAAGCTACTGTGTATCTTAGAAGGAGCTTCTTACCACACAGTTCACAATTAGTATGCCCATTTCAGCATTAAAAAGGTACCTAGAAAAAGAAAACGTGTTTAAGTACAAAAAATAACACAATAGAGCACTTCGACTGAATAATTAATACCATTTTATGTTATGCAACCATATATTTTAATCATCAAAGATGACTAAGGCTACAAATTCATATTTATTGACAAGGATGCATTTCTTAAGTCACCATTTAAAATGGATTTTTATAGCTAACCTTTATAACCAAGAGGCAAGAATGTGTTGCACTGCATGGACACGCTGAAGATACAAGTCAAATGACCAAGACTACTCGCTAACTCCCTAGGCAAAAAGGTAATAGAGCTATTATTGAGGCAGAACAAAGAAAGAAGTAACCTATTCTCTCAGTATATCTACCATATTTAAATATGAGTAAAAGCACCAGTTAGTCTAAAAAACAAAGTTAACAAATTTGCCATGCTCACAACACACTACGAGTTTGCCTTATGAGTTTACATAATTAATGATCATCATAGGTCCACTCATAATGCTGATTTCAGAAAAAGTATTACCAGGAAACATGTTTTACACCAAACCGAAACATCTTCTCACCTCATCTTTACAACAGAGGACACTTCCTTCTGCTTCATGTGATTCAACTTCCCCTCAATTTTCTTCATGTTCTTACGTAACTAACCACACTACTGAAAAATATTTTATTCCAACTAATCCATCTTCATCTGTTTAAAAAGAAATATAGCCAAAATATTTTGCTATCTTGAGACATGAAAGAGTTACACAAAACAATGGGCTTCATATATCTTCCTATTTCACTGCAGTTGCAGCAAGAAGTTTACGTAACATTTTAAAAGATTAAATAAATAATTGTGTCGTGATCCTGCATGAAGTACAGCATCTTCTTGTACTTCTGCATTGGCATGAGGGAGTGCTTTATATTCTTATAGCTTAACTAGGCATTCTGACCATAACTGTGCTAGCTGCAAATGAAGCAGTTTCAGTCTGTTCTACCTAAAGGTCACATCACAGATAGAGGTTACTGCTCCTTCAGGGCTGTCAGTGAAGCTGCTCATACAGTCACTCTAACCCAACTCAACCAGGGTGAACCCAACTAAATTTAAATAGTAACTCAGCAAAGAAGCTAGGGATTGCTCTGCTCAGCAGCTCAGGGAATGTAAATTCTGGTACAAAGAAAAATGGCCAGAAAATTAGGGCAAGATGAAAACTCTAATTTTTAGCTACCACAGACACAGCTGGAAGAAAACATATTAGCAAGAATCAAATTAAACTTGCTTACATTTTGCTTTCATATGACTATTTCACAAATTTTTTGTGATTTTGTATTTGAAAAGTGACTAACATCACTAAATAACCAGCTAGCACTAAGAACTTTACAGGGTGACTTAATCCAGTGTAAAGTGACTTCAGATCAGAATATGCCTCAGGATGATTTCCACAGTAATTATCTGAAAAGAACACCAAAAAATCCAGAAAAAAAAAATCCATTCTTTAAATCTTCCCAAAAGAACTTTTGACTGTTAAAGATGGAGAATATTAAGCAATAATAACTAAACTTCTGTGAAACAAAAAAAAAAACAAAACAAAAAAAAATTATTTTGTGGTTTTCCTACCTGCACTGGATAGACTCCAATTCATAACCGAAAGATTTATTTACTCGGAATTGATTATGTAAAACTCTTAAGAGCAGTGTGAAAATACCTTAAAGGCCTCAACTTTCTTGTCTTTTATTTCCATCACTCACTATAAAAATACTCCACGGTGGTCTGTTTATTCCCAAATGGGCTCACCAGGAAGAAATAAGTTTATAGAGAATCTACTTTTTCTTTTTCTCTCTTACTTTCCCTAGGTTATCCTGCATATTGCTCCTTATTTGGACCAGGCACACTTTTATTTAATACTCTCTATAACTTACTCGCAACTGTCAACAAAAGATGCACATCGCAGTCACACACCAAGGCACAAGTCACAAAACTCACAGAAAAAGTAAAAGAAAAGATATTTGTATGTCATTTCGATAGTCAGGGGAGAAGTATCCCAGTCCCTCTTTCTAAAAATAATGCTTCATACAGGTGTCATCTCTGTATTTCACTGGAGTTATCAAAAGAAAAAAAGTTGTCATTTATGGAAGTTACTTCCTGCTATTGGAATAAAATGATCTGCTTTAAACCACAGTTCAGTTCTTCCATACTTTTCTTCCATGAATATCACTCTCATATGTAGGGAAATGGGAAAAAACAGTTATATTAACCCACCATCAACCTAACTCTTCTACGCAAATAACACATGTAAACTCTTTTATGGTCATCTATTCCTATCAAAAATGAATTGAAAGTATTTACTACATCTTAGAAAAACAGAATAGAAAAGAACAAAACCAGCTACTCCTGCCACCCATAGCAATGATGAGCTGATAAATAACCTCACCATATTGTCTTGTCAGGCATATCTAATAGAGATGAAGAAGTCTCTAATTAGAGCATTAATTGCACACTGCACTGCAGTTGCAATGCAACCTCCCTTTCACTGACAGGTGCAATACGTGGGTGCAAATTTCTTGGCATCAGCAATCTAGTCTTTTGCATTTACATTGTTAAGCAACATCATTACTTTGATTGACTTATGTACAGTCCCACACTTTCACCTCTTAGGTACAGAAAGAAAAGATTGATTCCGATTTCATTGCCACAGTTTTACACAAATGTAGTTCCAATGAATTAAGTGCACTTACTCCTAATTTACAGTCATGGAAGAAAAATAATTTTCTTGATTACCTTCCTATTTAGAAAGCTCTAACTCTTTTGAATAGAATAAAGTTACACTGTTTTAAAACTCGCATGACAGTTAGGGGCATAGCTACATGTATTTTTCCACAAAAAAGATGGCAGCTGTCCTCAAAGTGTAATGGGAGCTAACCAGGAAAAGGTGATTGACTGATGCTGAGGTTAATTGCTTGTTGGCATGCTAGAAAGCCTATGCTAACAAGTGCTGCTTATAACTAACAAGTGCCAATTATTTCCTTATATTCTAGTACACATTACATTATGCTAGGCACTATCCAAACATCCAGAAAGACCCAGGCATCCCTGCCCTGATCTGATGAGTTAATGATTTAAGAAAACTATGCTAGTTACTGGCAAAAATGGCTCAGTGCATGTTGCTTATCACAGATGTACAACTTTTCATTTAACATTATAACACAGAAAGCCTTTGGTAAAGTTATCAACGCATTGAACATATATTTGCAATGAAAATGTATGTAGTTGTCTAACTGTAAAATTTTTTCTCTCTGTTGCCGACCAAAAGCTTACACTAACAGATAGTGCTTATTATGTTATTAATAAAAGTCAGTGAAATCTTTAAAAGTGCTGATGCTTTAATACTGTTTCCATATGTATTTGTGGGGGGAAAAAAAAAGCATTTTCTATATATAATTGGTGACCAAGTGTACCTATGAGCCTGACAAAAATTCCCGACTAATACGTAGATTATTATGTAAAATATAGCCTAATATTGGTGTAATGCATTCACCTGGCTTGAAAATATGCTGACAGAACTAGAATGCATAACATCATCCATTGTTAAATTGATATTAAATTCATAATTTTGTTCCTGAAACATCAGTAAATACCAATTTTAATTGCATTAATAAAATGTGAATTATGAAAGTAGAATTGTACTGACTAATACAGATTTTCACTATGATAATAATGATTTAAAATAAGATTAAAAAGTAACAGCTCCTAAAGAAAGAGGAAGTTAATGTACCGAAAATAATAGTGCAAAGCCAGCCTCCCCCCCACCTTAGAGAAGTCATCTACCTTGTATCGGTTGGAAAAAAGAAACAAAGTTGACCTGAGTAGGGAACTTACCGGTCTTTCAGGCTTTCTCTGCAAGAAATCTTACAGTGGTTGGTAAAATTGCATGCCTTATCTGTTACTTATTGTCTTATTTCAGAATAAACATATGTAATGGCATCATGACATAGCATCAAAGTTGAAAGCCTTTAGAAGTACATTAATTGGGAAATCTCAGAATTATAACACACTCTTTCCCTTTTCTAACTGTGAAGACATAGAAAGTGTCAAATATGTTGGTAATCTGTTGAAAGAGGTCAAAAGTGCCTAAGCTACAGTTTGATCTCTCCTGGTCCTGTAGTGCAGAGAGCATTTCGACATACTGCTATCCCAAGAATTTAAAATAATGCAGCAAAAGTTCTCTAACCATACTGATTGTTCAGTAGGCACAGTCGTTCAGAACAGGGTTGGGTGAGATAACCATAAGAATGAAAATATTTAAGAAAATCTAAAAATGTTTAAATTGTGTTTGCAAATATTGCATCAGTATTCCTAGACTGTTTTAGAATAGACGTACATTTCTGTACCCATCAAACACTTAATAAAAGATAGTTCCTCTAGGCAATTTGCAAACTATAGTTTCATCTAGATATATGTCAGTGTAAATCAGGAACCTTCAGTTCTCAGTTTTTCTAAACAAGTATGCCATAATCTTTCCTAGCCCTGTTTCCATCAGACCCTCATAAATCTACCACATTTCTCTGTCTCCTCAGAATGCAGTCAAATTCACAAATATTTTAAAGGTATAGTGAAATACACATATAGCAAGTCTATCATCCTAGTAGGAGTTAGTAATTTCCTTCACCTGCAGTATATATTTCATTTTAACACATCTTTAATAGACACCAACTAATCATGTTTAAAGGCTACCTCTTTATTATTGCCCTTTATCCATAAACTGCTCTTTTTGCTGACCTTAATATATAAGGTGAAGATAGGCAATCGTTCCATATAAATGCTTACATATATGATTTTCATTTTAGTATACGTAAGGTAGAACTAGTTTGGTTGGACATAGCTAATGTTTTCTTAATTTCCAAGTGTCAGAGCTGAATATATATTTTTTTGTTCTAAACCACCTAATACTCTCAGAAATAGTAATGACCCTAAAATACAATGCCTTCATTTTTTTCTAAATCATGTATTTTATAAAAGAACAAAAACATAATGACATTTATAATTTCAGATCTTTTAAGAATAAAAGACTACGTGAAATTTATAATATAAAAATTTCCTTTTCCTGGAATTACAGTTTTGTATTTATTGAATGCATTCACAGGCTCCCTTAGGATGTGAAATGTATGGAAATATATGTGCATTACTAAAGAAAGAAGTAAATTTATTCTTTCCCCACATCATGCTCTTCTTTGCTGTAGAGGTTTTTAATTCAACACAGAGCTAGAATGAGATGGAGCCAATTTCCTGGTCTATATGTGTGACAAATGCTAAAAGTGGCACAAGATTAACAAATTACTTGATGTATATATATCTTTAAAGATTTTTTGACTATGTCCCAAATCAAAATGCATGCTTTATTTGAAATGAAGATTTCTTTAGAGTTAAGTATTAAACAGGAATCTTCTATATTCCTGTAATTTTAAGATGGAATGATGGCACGTATGACAACTAAAGAACTGCAACCTGAAAAAAATTTATAAAGCAGCTTTTATGGCACATCACTCTAACAATAACAACATTTAGTGCTATAAATTATATATTTATTGATTACATCTGATATTTTAATGAGAAATTTGCTATGGGAAAGTTAATTATTTCAGTACACAAGGATTTCTTTTATACATGAATATTGACAATGTATTAACTACCAAAATACGAAATTCTTTCTTGTTAAGCCATGTATCAGATAGAAGCTTTTTTTAAAGTGACTATGGAGAGATCTACAGTATAGACATGTGTGTCATTATAGAAAGGTTTCTTTATGATGGTTTGAAATAAAAAGTATGGAACTTGACCTTTTTAGCTGACATAGTAATCACCTACTTGATGTAATCCAGATATCTAACACCAAACAATAAAAACATCTGTGACAACAAAACCATGTAAAGCTTGTGGAATTATTTAATTTTTAAAAAAACGATAGCAATATTTAATAATCAGATAAGCCTGGATTGGTTCGTCTTACACAAAAACTTTTGCGCTTTGCAAATGCTAGTTTTAAGGGGCTATTAACTTAGACGTGAAAGCTTTTTAAGCTCTCATGCATATGTTTTGGAGTTACCTCATTCATTCTGCTTTTAAGACCTTGTCATAGTCCACCTGTTTTGCTTTTGCTTAAATTACATCAAAATAATAACTTTCTTTAGAGAAAAAAAAAAACTGTACATATCTACTGACTGTATCCAAACATGATAATATGCTTAAAATTCAAGAGGAGCCATATTCAGGTTGCATGTCTCAGTCACCCAATCTCCCTTTCACATATCTGTTCATGTTGACAGACTATGTCATAATACATCAACAGAAAGATCAGCATAGAAGAACAAAAATTCATCGCCTGACAGCAAGAGGAAAACTGATTTCTACTATTAAATTAGCAAAAATATACCAATACTTCACTACCAATAAGGGCACCACGGCTAAAAGCATTCACCATATTATAATTCTGAATGAGCACTGGGAATTTTTTGTTTCAATAATCTTTAAACACAAAAAGAGGGGGAAGAGGGTGGACTCAGGGATGTCTTTACAAGTAAAGAATTGATTTCTGCCAAATCAAGCTATTCTATTTCGGTCCTGTTCATATTTTAAATAATAGTTCTAAATATTCATTTAATTAGAGAGCACTGAGCACTGGTTTTGTAGCATTCAATTCTGATAGAGGCTCTTTCTTAAGAGGTCATGGAGGCATGTGGAAAACACCATGTATCAATAGAATACATCAGCTTCTTTATATCTGAGAATTTCTACTCATGTAAAAAGTATTCTGAATCTCTCATTGCTAGATATAATTTTAATACACTATATTGAGCAGTGGTGTTTCACTAGGAATTTAACAATACCTGGAATAAATAATGTCTTTTGCAGCCTGGGGCAACATCTGCCACTTATGCATTAATTCTGCCCCTGTTTGAACACTCTACAACATATGCACTTCTCTTTTGTCTGTTATCCTAGAGTTGTGTTATTCCCAAATATTGACATCATCTACTTTTATCAGCACTAACTGCTCTGAAGCTTCCTAGTCTCATGCTCAGCTCTATTTCTTTCTATTGATTATCTTCCTCACTCCAGCAGGTAGCTAGCCAGCGAGGCTGTCCTGAGAAATAGCTTCCAATGACTTTATACGCACAATTTACACGGAATTGTTTAAAGAAGATATTAGCCTCAATACAAATCAGTGAACCTCATTTAGTCAATACTGCACAATTCAGCTGTTGGCACCCTGTCACATGTTAGTCTTTAAAGTCAACTACCATACCCAATCTGCACATTAGCCATAGTATTTAGTTTCATATTAAAATGAGGCTAGTTTTTCACTTTTCTTTTTGAAATCTATTCAATATACTTTTTACATCACCTCATTGAACCATATGATAGTAATATAATTTTAAGTATAAAAACCTGAGATTAAATGCTTGATTTTTGACAGTGTCCTTAAATATAATAAATTCAAAGGGAAATACTGTTAAGTTAAAATGGAGTGTTTTTCATTAAGTCCAATCAAATGGTAGACAACAAAGGATCTTTTATTTGAGAATATGAAGTGAAAATGAAAACCAGAAAACCTTTACTAAGAAAAGGTCTAGCTAAATTATGTTGGAAGGAGGTCTCCAGATTGAACCTGGGTGTTTCTTTTGCTAAAAAATGAATTAAACTAAGATGCACTATGGGAGAATAGCTTACGAAGAAGGAAAACGTAGTGCTTTATAAAGATGAAAACAGGGCCTAAATACAGTTAAGTTCGAATAAAAACTACAAAGAAAGATCAAATATTTTTTAAAAAGCAAAAAAAAAAAACCAAACCAACACCAAACCAACCTTACTGTAGTACCTAAACTATTCTTTTATCATCAAGGCAAGGAAATTTGGGGAAATGCATTTACCCCTTTTGCATTCCACAACAGGGCACTAAAACCCTGGTTGAGCATTTATACAAAAATAATCTGTTCCTTTTAGCCTACCAGACTATGATCTAAACTGTGATTTAGCCTACATATAAAAGATAGAATAAAAACAAAGTATATGTGCTTATCCCTGAATCTGTTACTTAAAAAATAAGTTTTCTTAAGCTTTTCTGTTCTTTTCAATCTGCATTAGACCCATATGTTTTAGTGTAATTACCATATCCATGATTTTTCTACTACAATTTCCATGTGCATCCTTCAGCAGCTGGTTAAAAATAGGTGTTGTTCCGAATTCGGGGGAGAAAAATGCTTGGTTTTGCTGTATTTGGCAAGGAAATGGTTACACTTTTCCTGTAACATGTTGCTCTTATAAAGCAAAAATGCATAGACAACCTGCAAAGATTCATGGCTATTATCCTTTGCAGGAGGAAATAAAAAAAAATAAAAAAGAGGTCTGGGAATATAAAGACAAAAGAAGACAAAACAGAAATTCCTGCTTTATAATACATGATCGATATTTTAGGAAATGCAAAAGGAGAAGTCCAGAATCCTTTCTAAGTCCTGATGAGCAGTCATCTGGACTTACCAATATACATCCAAATGCTTTTGAGGGAAGGTAAAAATTATGTGGCTAGTTAGCCACCGGGAATATTGATATCAGGCAATAGGCTTTATCCTAAATGTTGGTAATTTGAATATAAAAATAGAAGCATTTTGCATGACCTCTGCTCCCTGCTCTTTTCCCTTTAAAGTTCAGTGAGTAGTAGCTGAGGTTCTGAACCCCAGGTAGGAGAGAAAGGCTGAAAGATGACCAATCTAGCCTTCCTAATACATCTTCGTATGCACACACACACACACACTCCCTCAGTCACATACACACATTTATCGCAACCTGACACTCATAGAAAAGCCTTTTCCTTTCTCTAACCTTCTTCAAGGAATATTTCAGAAACCAAAGGAAAAAAAATGCAGTTAGGACAGAAAGAGCTGCATATTCAGGCAGCAAAAAGGCAGGTGTGATATGGGAATTCCTAGTGCTAGTGTCTGCTGCTCTGTGTTTGCTGTTGAAGGATTTGAGGGCTATTTTCCATGGATCTAAATATGTTTAGGATAAGTGCACTTTGGAAAGAGAAATCTTCCAAATACTCTTTGGTCTATTTACTTGGGTACATCTGCTTATTAAAAAGAAGTACTAAAGTAAATGCAAATTCTTTTACTTATTTATTATATAAATTATATCTTGGGAAATCTTACAAAATGTTTACATGTATTCAGCGCTTAAATACATAATAATAGTTCTACTGTAACATTTCCTGTGAAAAGATAGTATGAACTGATCGTATGTTAGTATTTACATCAGTCATGTCTTATAAGGATTGATAAATAGGATTGTAGTTGGAAATACAGTTAATTCAAAGTTTATTTCTAAACATTCTAGTCTTTTAAAGTAGAACTCCGTGTTATACACTAATACGTAATAAGTATTCTGTATAATCAAGTGTAGTGATACGGTGAATAAGCACACAATGAGCAGTACAGTACTTTTAGGAAGATACAGCATGTATGGTAAAACAACATAAGCATTCTGACAGTTTACTAAGTCAGGTTGATGTAGCTGTTTACTTAAGGAATTAAAAATATTATTAATGATTGGTACCTGTGTCTGCTTCCATTGTGAAAGGAAAAAAAGAAAAACCCACGGAATTTCTTTCCCTTGTTCACCCTGTTTATGCTCCTTATTAGAGATACATGGATTTACTATGTGCTTAAGGTAAGCTATACTGGTCACCTTTTTCATGCTGTCTTCAAATAGTAACTGGGTTGAGGATAAAAAAAAAAAAAAACAAAACCCACACATTAAGAATTAGGTTAGTACTATTTAATATTCAGGAGAAAAGACAACTTTTCTGCTTGAAACTTCAAAGTGTTTGCAGTCCAAACAAATGTATTGTTTTGTTTCTTTAATTGAAGTACTACGTATTTATACTTTCAGATCTCAGGGTTTCATTAAAATAGGTCCTCACTACACACAAAGGTGCACATGAATAATCTACAGGCATGTTTCCTTAGCTATTTATATGGAGAATATATTATTAAAAATACCTAATGGGGAAAAAAAAAAAGATTAATTATATAACATTGTCTTTCCCCCCAAAAGCATCATTATTAAAATATGATTGTGTTATTTATCAGTAGACATTGTTAGTTTCTCTGCTTGATTAGCTTTTGATTAATGCTCATAAATTTCAATTCAGACATACTTAGCCTCTTTGATTTTTAGACAGATGTCAGTCAGCATTAGTGTATCAATTTTTCATCAGAAAATAGAGATGCATGTTAAAACCACTTTAACAAACATGCAGTCTCTACACGGGACCATACTATCAAATGCTAATTATATCCTTAAGATAAGCATTAACTGGGAAGAAAAATCAAACTGTTTATAGAGCGTGTGAATCTCAACTGGACATAAAAGTGCCTACTTTGCTTCCCGCTCTCCTTCTTTGGTCTTGCTGTTGTTTATGCAGTACATGGAAATACTATAAAAACATTAAAGATACTTAAATTAAAGATATTCTTCTGGCATGACTAGCTTGGGATAAATGTCAGCATAACTATCCAGGAACCAGTGATTGTGTGGCAACTGGTGTCATATAGTTTTAAAACCACATATGTAGCATGCTTTTTGTGTGTGTCTATGAGAGAGTTTGTTTGCATATTTGTATATACCTCATTTCATCGCTAGAGCAGGAGAGAGTAGCCTAAAGAGAAAAGCAAGAGTAAGGTCTGAGGATGGAAATGAACAGCATTGCCTTTTGGAAGAGCTCTACTTGACAAAAGTCCTGCCCTCCACTTTGAGAGAAGAGGGTGGGAAGGGGCACTACAAGTGAAAAAGGTCCAGTACTGCAGCCCACTCAAGTCACTTGTAGTTAGCAAGTGTGTTTTAAAGGAAAGTTTTAGATACACACTGCTTAAAATCCTTTGAGCCATATTAAAGGGATCACAGCCCCACAAATCAGGCTTACTAATAAGACCACCTTTTGGGGTTAAAGTTAAGTGGCAAACCAGATGCACCATTTCACTGGAATTCTGCAGATGATTCTAAAATAATGCTCAGCTGGTTATTTTGCTATTTTGTGTTCACAAGATGAAGTGGAATTTAAATTTTAAACAGGGGGAAAGATTTTGAAGAGTTTTGTAGGAGGCCTATTTAGCTGCCACCTAATTTAAAAATTAGTCTTGGCTGTCTTCTCACTCCATCAGTCCTTGAACCAAAATTCCAAATCAGAATCTATTATTTTCTTACCCATGTTAAGCAATGTTAAGTAGAATGAAAGGCTTTTGTTTACATTAAGGAACAAACCCTACAGATTTCACACATAAAACCGCACCCTTTGGAGTCAATAGCAATTTATGCAATTCATCTTAGTATGTACAGAGCTTAAAGACTGTAAGCCGCCATGTAAATTCAGTGTTTACCATATTTCTGAAAAAAAAAAACCCTTTCATTTTTCAACATTACTGAATTTCTTTTCTCTTATTCGATATTCACTGTATTTCAGAAACACACTAGAACAGAGCACACCTTGCAGTGTTGGTGTTTCCCTCTCTCCCTCTTTCTCTACCTCTCGCCTATACCACTTTGATTTAAAATTTGCTGGAGCCTATATTTAGTTTATAAATAACCTTAAACTGTTGAACTGTTTGCTAGTTTATTTCAACAGGAGACAATGTTGTTGAAACAAATCTAGTTAACAAGGTAATTAACTTTTGCAGTGTTCCTCAGAAGGCTGGAAAACGACAGTTCATCACTGCACTATACACATAACAGTATGTAATGTTAAGCCTATGCTTAAGAGTGGTTCTATCAAAACTGACTGGTCACATTACCAGCAAAGATACTGTTTCTAAAAAGTATCCAAGGGCCACCCAAACCTGATTAATTCAGTAGAAGTGGAAGAATGAAAATATTTTCTAACAGTAACCCACTGTAAAACCGTAGGCTGGTGTTGAAAAGATGGGGTTGGAACCAGGAAAATCCTTTTTCTTGCTTCAACAAAAGGCTTTGGGCCTAATTATTTTTAAGTGTAATCCAGCCAACATCTTCTCATGCTTAGCTGCACTGAGTGACACTATTTGTGATGCCCAGTCTCCTGAAACTGAGCAGGTTGCTGTCAGTTTAAAAATGACTATAATAAAAGTGACCATGAAGATGGATCTTGTGATTTTGCGTTTCTAATCAGTCATCTGTGAAGAACACTTTTGCTTTGATTCAGCAGACTGGTGACAGCCATGATTGATAGTGCATGAGGATGAAAAAAGGTTATTAACTGTCTTCCTATTAAACTCAATGTATTACCCCTCTAGGTGCATCTCATACTTTAAGTTAAAGTACTTACTCAGGTAAGGTCAAGAATGAACTCTATAAACACAGTATCCATCGTGTTGTAGATGAACCAGGAACTCTGATGTTAAATTTTGAAAGTTCAGCATTAAACCATATCTGAATCCTGCTACCTTAATTACTGTGCCAAAACCAAAAACTGAACAGACACTTATATGCATCTAAATATAAGGTTGTACCCAATTATCTTTGTGTGAAAAAGGGGCAGATCAATTGTTTCTGTATGCTTGTGCACACACATACACACGCCTATGTTTTACTTATCGCAATAGTCCCAAAATAAAAGTTTGAATAGTATGTTAACAAAATTAATGCAGAACAGGGATATGAAGCATCTGTGGGGCTAAAGTATAAATCTCCCACAGATAAGAGTATTTTAACTGCCAGTAGTTAACTTCATTATTAACTGGATCAGGTGTGATTTATTAATTTATGAAGACTTCCTATTAAAAGAAAATCCAAATGTTTTGCACAAATGCAAAAATACCTATTTGTTGCCTTACAGCATGATGTAGTTTTAGTTTTAATTTCATTCTTTTTGCTGATGGTTATCTTATTAATCAGTACTCACAACTGTCTACTGAAAAAGAAAGGACAAGGGCACATATATTCAGTTTTAAAATAACTATTTGGTGGGAATACTGATTCCTAGGGTACCGCTGATTTCTACAGATGTCTATGTAAAGAGATAAATTTAAAGCAGTTTAAAAGAGTGGAATAGGTTCCCTGTGTTCATTATTACTGCTGACCAGAAATTAACCGAAACGGGGAAAGTTGTCCACATTGTGTACACAGGCTAGCATGTTTTTAGATACACAAGATTATTTGGGGAGTAAATATTAAAAAAACTGTGATCACCTTTTTACAATTAGGTGTTTTACAAACAGTTCTTCATAAGGAATAGCATTTTAGATTTGCTTAATTGATTTTACCTTTATGAATACATTTCAGATGCTCTTTGAATTTATTTATGCATATCTTACATTACAATTGTTTTCTGTTAAAAATAAGATCAAAAACCCTATGATTCCAACTGCAGTGTGCACACGGTCATCTGGAGGAATGTACATACACACTTGTTTAAAATAAGCTCTTTCCACGTCATATACAAGAACTCCCCCAAAATACTTATGTTCCACATTTGTCTTTCAGAGTATTAAAACATACTTTTAAATTTAGTTTTATAATAGTCCTTCATTTCCTGTTTTAACTTATATCAAATGTATTTCTGCACTTATTAAAATCAATAGAGGGAAGCAAGAATATTATTCTAAGCCAGATCATTTTGGAGAAATAAGGACAAAGTGTATCTCTACCTTGACTATTCTATAATGTACTGTCACACATAAAGTCTGCAACATAGGTATGTATTTTAATTTTTTCAAGGTGTTGTTGAATTTCAGTAGTCCCCTTTATGTTTAAACAACATTTTTAAAAAGCATTCATAGTGGGTCAAATTAATTCAGAATAAATATAATCTACCTAATGTGATGATGCTATCTCACCAGAAATGTTAAACAATCCTCTATAAGATCTTTATTTCTGGAAAGTGTGTTCCTTTCAGGTGTGGACTTGGGAATAGGCACCAATTTTCCCTTCAGTAACATTTCTGCTTTATAATAAATTGCAATCCTGTTGTAGCCCCGTGTGGATTTACAACTGGCAGGCTTTCTTTCTGACAATTTGGGGTCACCGTGGATATAGGTGAGCCATAATTTCAGGGGTGATGGAGATATTGACAGTATTTAACAATCTAAGTTCCTGGGCTTGTACATTTGTAAAATGTACACTTCTACATCGGGTTTTAGTTAATAAGACTTTTGGATTGTATTGTTTGCCATGTTTGTGGATTGTATTTTGTCTGAAACTATCTCAAATACTCATTTCCATTTGTGCCTGTGTCGGTGCTGCGAAACATTTAATGTAAGAGCTACCATCCCTCCCCGGAGTGCATTTAAGCAAAGAAGTAAGTTATAACTATTAGAAGCTTAGTCCAAACAGCGTATAGCATGCTTTTAGCAAACCAGAATTATACGAGCTAGGTGACAGCATTTGTTTTGGGTAGCCTTATAGGTGCCTGGGACAGGTAAAGCCATTTTATAAGACTTCACACCAAACGGAGTCCCTGAAAGCAGAGTTTCTGACAATGGGCCAGATCTACGTTTACTCACTCAAGAAGGGACTGGCAGGATCGGCCCCATTCTGTTCACCTGGTATGTGTAACCTATAGAGAAAAAGTAAATCTAAACATAACTCCAGACGTATGTAAAACAGGAGAAGTGTTTCACTCAACATGGAGGAAATTAATAAATTCGATTTCTTCCTCCAGCTTTGTAAGAAGAATCGTCACAAGAACAAAACAGAAGAACCCAAATAAGGAAACAAAGGACAAGGTAGGGCCACTTAACCTGGAACATTCATTTCCTCGGGTTAAGGCTTATTTAAAACATGGAGCAGGCCTGAAACGTCAACTCTAGTGGTACCCTTTGAAATGCCTTTTTTATTCCAGCTCTCACTACACACACTAAGAGCAAATCCTGCAATAAACTGCAGGCTAAGTGCGCGCGGCCCAACAAGGACCATACAAAGGCGACACACGTAGCGTGTGTCACAGCCAGCAACACGCCAGCGACTTCTCCAGGGAGGATCCCTCATCTAGATCCCACTCCAGACAATCAGGGCACGACAAGGAAAAGGAAAAAAAAAAAAAAAAGAAAAAAGAAAAAAAACCAACCACCAACAGTAAGAAGAGCCAGACCCCAAACCCCACCTCTGCCCCCCAGGCAAACGAGGGCAGGTAGACCAGCTGAGAAAGCTGACCTCCTCCCCGCGCAGGGGATGCTGCCGTCGCCAGCGGAGGGCAGGCAGCGAAGGGGGAGTTTGCGCCCTCCAGCGCGGAGCTGCGCGGGTCGCGCTCCTGCCTGCGCGGAGCCCTCGCACCTGCCGGGCCCGCCGAGGGGACGGACCCTCGGCCGTCCCCGCCGGAGGCGTCGCCTCTCCTTCGCGCCGTGGCCCCGCGGGAGCGCAGCGCCCGTGGCCGGTCCCCGCGGGGTGGCCGGGGTTGCCGGAGCGCTGGCTCCGCGGCTCGGGGGCGCTGCCCGGCGGCCGCGGGCGGGCGGGGGGCGGGGGGAGGATGCCTCGGGAAGCGGCCGCTGCGCATCCCCGCGGCCGCAGCGGCTGCAGAGGCGGTGCGGGGAGTTCCGCGAGGCTGCGCGCACCGTGGCCCTCAGACCCCGCAGGGTGGGAAGAGCGGAGCGAGTAATGAATTCCAGCAGAGAGCTGGAGAGGAAGCATTTTTCAGAGATCTGCCATATTTAACATTGACCACACTAAAGATGTTATTAGCGGAGGGGGGGTGGGGAGGGCAACGGGGGATGCGATAAGGGAAAATAGATAATGACACGTAATCCAAACCAGAAGTTTGAAACCAAGTTACTTCGCAGAAAAGAGCCACAAGCTCAACTTTTTTCTTTTCTTTTCTTTTTTTTTTTTTTTTCTTTTTTATAGGCTGGGGCTGAAAGAGAGGGAGATAAACTTGTTAAGGGAAGAAATATTCCTCTAGCAACCGGGTAAATAAAATAGCTGAAGATAAACAGTAAAAGACATGGGGGTAGGGAAACGCAAAGGACATACTACTATTTAGAAACCCCAAAGGAAATTGTAAAGTAGGAAATGGAAAGGAGGAGGAGAAACAGTTCTGTTGTAAATTAGAGGGAATGCAGATTAGCGGGAGAAAGGGGGGAAATAGCTGCAGAAGCCCTAAAATACAGCACCACTGAAGATTAGCCAATGTTTAAAATATCCCAACTGAGAAAAGAGAGTGGTGCGCTCATCTCTTCGGCATGGGTGTGTGAAAGGGAAATGAGTAGGGATAATTACTAATATAGCACATGTCCGGAGGCACCAATCCAAAATAAGAGATAAATTTGGCTAGCGAAGAGGGATACGGAAAAGACTGGAAGAAAACTTAGGAATACAGAGACCTGACAGGAGAGGAAGAGAATTAGAGGAGGAAGAAGGCTGCAGGAGTACAGGAAAACTTAGAGGACCAGCTGAATAGGGAGGAAACAGCCACGGCAGAGATGGGAAGAGAGAAAGAAAGTGAGAGAGAAATAGAATGGGAGAGATTAGGGAGAGCAAATAAACCTGGGAGTGGGAATGGTTGGAGCGGATGGGAAGAAGGAAGGCAGGAGCGGAGAACCAGAAGGAGAGAGGGAAGGAGGGACAGAGGGAGGGATGTGGGGAGAGAAGGAAGGAGACAGAGGGAGGAGACAAGGACTGAAGTCTCCCAGCCTAGGGAAGGTGCAGCACTGAGTGAGAGAGAGCTCACTCTGAGGGTTAGGTTAGATTTCCAGAGCTCTTAGAGCTCATCGACCAGCCCGCTGGAGTCACTATTCAACCCGAGTCCCAAACACACGCCTCACTAACTACTTTACAGCCACTTTCATTGATTTTCTTTATCAAATAAACATAATACCCGTTACAGCAACACTTCCTCTTCGCGCAGCCGGAATGCCACAAGCTCTGATTGCTGCATTTCTCCGGCTCACAGTTCCCCACCCTCCACCCCTAAATAAATTGTGTTCTTTCACCTAAATGGTCAAATACATTATCGCTTGCAGAATTTTTCTGTAATCTGGAAGGTACACTGCGAGCTAGGCAAATCATTTAAATTATAAGGTAAAGGGTCCCCATCGCCCTGGCGTGAAGACCACTTTTTCCCCCCACCACCACAATTTCAGGGGTAGCTTATATATTTACATACTTATTTTCTGCTAATAAGTAGTAACTTAATTTAAAGGGCGATGTCAAAGTGAATGCTCCCGCCTGAAAAATGCAGGAAAAAATTAACGCAACTTTCGCACTTGCACCTAACCTGTCACTTGATCTAAGCATTTCAGCCTCAAAATTCAATTTTATTTAAAAAATCCCCTAAAAGTAGCCCCCTTCAAAAGCTGTTTTTGAACCAGGCTCTTCCCTATATGTCAAAGGGCTGTTGAATTATTCATTATTATAATTACTATCATCATTGTCATTATCCCTTTCCATGTGGAAATAATTTTATTATCGTAATTTGATATCTGAAGAATTTCCTGTTAGTCGTTTGATAATCATTTTTTTCTACTGAAAAGAAAAGTTTTGCTTATAAATGAGAGAAAAATATTTTAAATGGTTTTATGTTTACTATAGATTTCCGTTTATCTAATCGATCAGAATGCCAATAAATCGATTAAAGGTTTAGTGTTTTACAAACAACCATTTTGTGCTTTTTGATTTTACGTTCAGAATGATTTTAATAAAGCTAATGCCTTCTCTGAGCGTTTGTTCACCCCAAACCTAATATTCCATCATTTCTATTATTTACAATTGCAATTTAAAGTGTTTCTAATGAGAAAAATAAACACAAATAAAAGAAGGATATAACCTGATTAAATTACTTTGTGCCTGTGGTCAACACATTTAGGCAAAGCCCTTAAAAATCTTGGTGAATTATATGCGATCATACAGTGATTGCGGAATATTAAATTAAACTTAGATAAATCCGCATTGAAGGAGGCAGCACCCAATCCTGAATTTATTTCCCATTTTCTATAACAGCATCACTGCGCTCCTCTCTTTGCAATGACAATGTGCCAAATCTAGGCATTTTGAAAACATTTTCCATATGCTTTAACTGGAGACTGATAGACAAAGAAGAAAAGGAGATGGTCTTTTTTCTCATGAGGTATATTTCCTTTAACTTTTACTCCAACCTTTCCTGATCTTCATCATTTTTAAACAAAAGTTTGAAAATCATTAGGACCATTTTTTTTTCCTTTTACGTTTTTTTTTTTCCTTATCGCATAATCAATTCTTGAACAGTGGAGTTTCAGTTACGCTTTAATGCAGGACTATAGAACTATCATTTCTATACCTTGGCGGACAACATTTTGGGAAGAAAGCATTGATTCATTTAGTTTTTGCTTGCTGCGTTTTGTAATTAAAGATGGTTTTAATTATACTTTTTTTGTAAGTCAGATCAGATGTGCTGCTTGCTTGCTGGAAGGTTTTTTTTTCTTTTAACGGTGCTTTTAATTTATGTGTAGTTTTTACGGATAACACAGAGGTGGTGGCTTTTATTTAGCTGTAAAATCCACACGTTTTCTTTGAAAACTTGGCTCCTTGGGCGAAAATAACTTTTCCTGGTTGCTTTATAATCGCTGTTTGTCGCAGAGGTAGTTTAGCATATTGTCTACACAACAAAGATTCCTGGTTTATTGGCAGTGTGGATTGTTGGATTTAGGTATAAATATTTCATAACTTTCCTCTTTCTACAGTAAGATCGGTAGTTTTATTGGCTTTTTCTCCCTTTTTGTCTGTCTTTCTACCAGAACCGTTTTATTTCTGAAGTCCCTTTTTGTCCTTTTCCAGGATAGAATGTAAAATTTTTCCCTTGGATATATCACTGCTGGAAATATGCTCTTGGGCTTTCTGGAGGGGATGGGGGGGGGTGGGGGGGGGAGCGGTGGTAAGCGGTCGTTTTCCTTGATTTGCATAAGAGCTAGTGAAGTGGCTGTGAAGTTGGTGAATTGCTATTGTTTGGGGCTAGTCCTGACTGTTTTTGTTTATAAACACTGGGGTGGTTGCCGGGAGGGGAGGGAGGTCAGAGCACTGTCAAAGCGCTGACCTCTGAAAGCCCAGAGGGCGCCTGGCTCCTTCACCCTCTCCTTTCTCTCTCTCCCTCTCCCTTTTTCTTTCCCTTCCCTTCCAAGGCCAGGAGCTCAGGTTCAGGGCATTTAATCCCCGCGATCTGCCCAAGAAAGGAGCTGAAAAGGGGCTGTTAAGGCTCCGGAGGAAACGCCGGCAGCAGACTTAAACCTGGAAGGCTTTTATTTATAGTAACGTCCGGGTGCGCGGTTTTGTGCGGCTCCAGCCAAAATAACAACAACAACAAAAAAAGCCAATCGGGAACGGCACTATTTAGCTCAAAATCTCAGCGAGATGTCTATACTATTCGGCTGTGATTTTTCTCTTAGGTCACTGCTCGTTAGACGCACTTTCATGAGGTGAATGCCAAATCTGGGGCAGTGAGGGCAGAACAGAGATGCAATATGTTATTGTTGTTTTATTTCTTTTTCGAGCAAAACTTTCCAGGAATCAGATCGGGGATTTCTGGTTTTTTTTTTTTCCCCTCCCTCCTCTTTCCCCCTTTCCCCCAACCCTTTTTAGTGTCTACCGGAATGTGTTTGATGCGACGCGGGGGGGGGGGGGGGGGGGGGGGGCGGGGGGCGTTGTAAATTAACATTACATTTGTATACATGATACCTGCAAAGAAATAATTAATAATAGCCATACGCTTTGGGTTGGGAGTCAATTTCATCTCGGGGAGGGGGAAAAAAAAAAAGAGGGGAGGGGGGGAAGTACAAGAGATTGCTATCAGGTTTAAGTATGTTTTGAAAAGAAGTTGCTGAGTTAAACAAAAATGTTAGTTAACACACTGCCTTTGTCAAATAGCCCCCGGGAGGAGAAGAGACAACAAAAAGGAGACGAGGTGGGGGCTGGGGATCTGAAAGTGTCTGTAGCTCAGATAAAGGGTCTGTAACACTGAAATCTTGTAATACCTCGTTTCAAACTGAGCTCATCTATAGACTTAGGGAACGCAGTAAAAAGACACGGATCCCCTTTCCCTTGGGTTGGGGTCTGGGGAGAGGAGAAGGTGGGGGAAGGGGACGTTTATTAGGGAATTATGTCGGTTTATTAAAAAGGGGAGCGGCTGTGGCTGTAATTATGCAGATCCTTGTGCCCCTGTGTGTCCGCAGCGCAGATTTAGGGAGTGAAATGAGCTTGGCGGAAAGACCTGGTGTAACAGAGCCCGGTTCGGGCTGGGATTTCTTTGTCTATTAAAGAATGGTCAGTCTCGGGCTCTGGCCCCCACCAGATCCGTCTCGCCCAGGCCAATAAGTTTTCCTTGGGGCCGAAGCTGGAGGTGGTGGAAGGGTTGAGAAGGCTGAGGGATTTTTCTAATTTTTTTGCCAACCCCCCTGTCTTTGAAATGTAACGTCACTATCAAGAGCCTTTTGTGGTTTCAACAGGAGGCTCGAAAAAAATCCCCAAATGTGTAACGGTGCCTGCCGGAGAAGTTCGGAGGGGGTGGGCGGGGGTCCGCCGACACTCAGGGGAGAGGAGCTGAGAGGTTAGGCGAGAGTCTTCGGGGGCGATCAGCTGAGCGAGAGAGGGAGGAGAGAGGGGAGCGGGAGCCGGGCCGGGCCGGGCCGGGCCGGGCCGGGCCGGGTCGGGCCGCGCCGCCGGGGAGCCCGCCAGCCGCCCGCGGCTCGCACCGCAGCCGCACCGCACCGCAACCGCGCCGGCCGGCCCCGCGTCCTCCTCGCCTGCCTCCCCCAGCCCGCGCCGCGCTCCGCTCTTATCACATCCCACAAACCTGCTGCTGCTGCCTCCCGGAATTAACCTTCTTCGATTTTTCCTAGCTACGTGGCGATCCCCGGGTTTCTTCTAAACTGTTAACATCCCGTAGTGCCTTTTTTTCCCCTACACCCCCCCACCCCTCCCCGATAGCTACTATTTTTAGGGAGAGAGAAAGAGAGAGAGAGAAAGAGGAGATTTTAAACGTTAAGAAGGACAGTAAACAGTGGCAGAAGAAACCCTGAAAAATGCGGACTCTCCTCTCGCAATTCCTGACTCTATCCCCCCCCCCCCCCCTTTGTTCCTTTAGCTGTAACTCAAGAACACCATAAACCTATATCCCCCTCCAAGAAGAGAGAAGGGGGGGGGGGGGGGGGGGTGTGGGGGGTGTGGAATCTACAGCCAAAAAAGAATGACTTTACTGTTCTGACGTTTGGTGTTTTGACATTAATGACATTAATGATATTGATGTCTCACCAGGAAAAAAGCACTAGGAATAAAGGAGGTGGTGGGGGAGGTGAGGGGGGACGACTTTAAAACTAAATTATCTTCGTTTTCTTATTCTTCTGTGACATTAAGTATACGTGTTTCTTCGCTTGAATTTGAAATAGATGTATTGTTCTCAGGTGTTTCTTCACCACATTGTATTTAATTGTCTTCAGTCTTAGGAAATGTGTTGCCATCCTTCAGGCATGCACTTGAATGGACAATGCATCCTTCTATCTCAGAGTCCTGTTTCGTCTACAGTTTAAGCCTAAAAGCCTTCTTTCCATCATACCCCCTCAATCTGATAACTGTAAACGGGTTTCAGAGATTGCATTTTCACTCTTTGTTTGCATTTTTTTCCACCCTGTAAACAACGATGCAGAATATCACAAGTTTCCTTATTCCCTTCATTCACAGGGAGCAGTGCCTGTAGAAATCTGCATACATATGCTCACATTTTTTTCATTGATGAGCTGATACAAGGCTTAGGTGAGGTTTGAAAAAGGAATAAAGTTGCTCTCATGAACCCACAAGTGCCCCTGACTTTTCCTCCAGTTCGAGTCTTGCAGATTTTCCTGAAGTTTGAAGTGAGGTTTCTCTGGTTTGGGATAGGGCTCCTTCTACGTTTCCCGCTTTATTGGGCAGGCTCAGATTTTTGGAATAGCTGTACTTTCAGGCTGGCGATTTTTTTATTTGTCTTTTTTTTCCCGAAGACCTCTTCCCCCCACCACCACCCCCCCTCCCAGACTATCAGGACCTTCACTCTGACCTTAAACATCTGCTTTTAGCAACTCGGTTCCCTGACACTGGCCTGTGCTTCCTTAAGGGCAGCCTTAATTCATCATCAGGTGGGGATTTTCCTATTAGTGTTAGTTCCAGTACTTGGGAAATGTTCTCCTGGAGTAGAAGGTTTAGGGCCTGGAGAGGTGTATGTTTCTGCCAGCCAGGTTTTGCTGGTTTGTTGTCGTCGTGCGCGCACTTTTAATAGAAGGTTGTGATAAAACCTTCCTGCTGTTTTTTGGTGTTTAAGGCCTAAGACAAGGTTTTTGACGTGTATCGCAGGAATCACGAACTTCAAAGGCATGTCAGCTCTGAGGTTATGGTTCACCTGCACAGGGTCCTTGGTACTGTAAATACCTCTTGCATGTAACTGTGACTTAGTGACCATTTCTGGTGTACCCATTTCTGGAATAGCATTATCAAAAATCTGCACGTGTTCCTGCGGTGTATTCGGATGCTCTTTGAATAGTCATGTTTTTATCTTCAGTAGGGGGTATTTTAAAGTATGTCTATTCCTAGTTTTAGTTAATTATCTTTTAATGAAAGTGTCAGTCATATTCACATCTGCAGTATTAGGTTAAGATAATTAGATTTTCAAACGAGAAGCAATCTTCTTAAATCCCACACAGGAAAATATTTGTAGAAGATTCCGATTTATAATGACATCTGTACATTTTACCCTAGTTTTCATCATAATAATTCCCCCCTCCCAACCCCAAGAATCAAATGTGTCTGGTAAAATATAGTAGATAAAATATTAATAAAATATCAATACTTGTAGGGAGAGTGGAAGACGATGCATGTATATACACGAAACCTGTGTTGTATGCAAAGAGGCTCTTTCCCTGGGCTGATATTTACTTCATTTTGATAAGGCTGTTTACAGTTGATGTTGTATATACTGGAAAGCTTTGCTTTTTACTTTGTTGATTTCTCCAAGCAATTACATGGCGGCCACCAAATAAAGTGTGTTATGTTTTGTGTGACTGTGTGCATGTGGAGTGTATGTGCATATGTGTAAATGGTATGTAGGATGTGAGTGCGTGCATGTGTGCGTGTGTGTGTATGTGCAAATAAATCCACCCTTATCTGTGTAGGGGCAGTTATTCCCTATTTTAGATATATTATCTTTCCTTTTACAGGGGTGTCATATATTCATTATTCCATTGCAAACATATATTTTTCATTAAATCCCCATTAAAAGAGTGAAAAGGGAAGAGAAAGAAAGGCAGAAAGACAGACAGATAGAAAGAAATATGTCCCTGATGGAATAATTAATTTGGACCCGTTTCTTTTAAGTTCCAGAACAGTTAAAAGAGCAAGTCTGTGTCGTCGCGAGTTCTCCCCCCCCGCCCTTTTTTTTTTTTTTTTTTTTTAATTTTCCCTAGCCATCTACTTTGTGTGCCTGTGCGTGTGTGTCTGTGTTACTAATGAAGTTTGCAGACTTGTGTTTGTATCCACGAGCTCCTTTCTGCTGCCCCTTCTTCTCTGGGCTGGCTCTGTGGCTCCCGCAGCCCCGGCGAGCCCCCGGCAGCCGCGGCAGCTCCGGCTTCCCCGGCTCCGGGGCTGCGCGTCATTTGCAGCCTGGAGAATGTTGATCACCTCACTAATTACACCTCTCCCTCTCCTCTTCCCTCTCCTCTCCCTCTCCCTCTCTCTCCCTCTCTCTCGCTCTCTCTCCTCTCTCTCCCCTCTCTCTCTCTCTCTCTCTCTCTCTCTCATTCCCAGAGTGCATATCGGGAATAGACACACAAAGACATGCGCACTCAACTTAATCAGCCATTTTTTTAAACAGGGCTAAAACGATAATAATTAGCAGAATAAAGACATATCGGATTTTCATTTCCTTTCCTCCTTTTCCCAACCCCTTCACAACCAAACAGCGAGACCGCGGTCGGCACATGCTTTAACAACTCCCGGACCCCAAAGGACCGCTCCATGCCCCCCACTTCTTGCTCAATCATTTTTATTTTCACCCAATAAAGTTGGAGGATTATTTTTTTTTTATTATTTTTTTAATGAACCTTCTCTCGTTTACTTGGATGTGATCAGCTGTTAAGTAAATAAAGCAAAACAAAAAAAAGAGGCGAAGATCCAGTAGGAACTGCGAGGGGAAATGGAAAGTAAGTTTTTTCTTTAACTTTTATTGAGTAGTTTGTGTTAAATTTAGGTCGAGTATCGATTATCTTTCCAGGCTGATCTTGCACAATCTTTGATATTTCGCTCTCGCTCTCTCTCTCTCTCTCCCTCTCTCTGTGCCTCTTTCTCTCTCTCTCACATACACACACACACTCACATCCCCAGATCCCATGTATCTCTCCCCTCTCTCTCTCCCCCCTTTTTCTGCCTGTTTCCCCATTTTTAGGTACAGTATTTGCTCTCATGTGGGGAGGAGGGGCTGCTTTTTCTCTCTCCCTTCTTTCTTTCTCTCTCTCCCTTTCTCTTTTATTCCGGGGGTTACGTTTTGTTTGTGTATTATTTTTTTTTTTTTCTTGTTTTGCTTTGGGGCTGTGGGTTTGGCGTTTTTCTGGTTTTTGATTTTTTTTTTCTTTCGGGCTGTAACTTTCGGATTAAGTGGAGGACCCTGCTCAGTTTGCAGAAGAGGTTCGGGGGGGTGCCCCCCACTTTTTATTTAGCTCTTTTTTTTGTGCGGAGCTCGGGGAGGGGGGTGATACTGTCAGATTAGAAAAGACGTTACGGCTGTCAGAAGTCAGCGCTTGCCAGCCCCTTCACAGCTCGCACTCTTGTTTCGCAGCTCGGTCCCCCCAAAACTTTGAGGTGCTTTTTGAAGGTGCATTCCTTTCTCCCACCCTCCTTCCCTCTCCTCCCCATCTCCACCCCCCTCGGCCTCCCAAACTTTCGCTTTCGGGCGGGGGGGGGGGGGGGGGTGGGGGGAGAGGATGCCAGCAGGGCAAGGGGGACCCTGACTGCGTGCGTGTGTACAGGAGAAGGTATGGGGGGCTTTTTCCCCTCTCCCCTCCACCCCCCCCTGTTTATTTTGCAGGTAGGTTTCTCAGGAGCAGAGGCAGGGGTGGCCGTGCGGGTGTGCGTGTGCGCGCAGGGGATCGCGCTGCTGGCTGCCGTCTCTGGCAGCAGGAGGAAGCGGAGCCCGTTAGGAGCGCGCCCTGCCTCGCTGTCAGTTTCGCCGCGCGGCGCAGGGAGGCGGCCCGGCCCGGCACCGCACGGCCCTGCCCGGCCCGGTACGGAGCAGAACGGAACGGCCCCGCCGGCGGGGATGCGCGGCTGCCGCTGCCTGCGGCTGGCTGCCGGCCGGGCGGCGGCGGAGCCCCCGGCATCCCTGCCGTGCCGTGCCGTGCCGTGCCGCGCCGCGCCGCTCCGCGCCGTAGGAAAGGCTCCTCGCGGGCAGGGTCGGGGGCTGCTTTCAGCGCAGCCTTTCTGCGATTTCTGAAACCGGGAGGCGGAGGGGGCGGCTGTTTGGTGGGACAGGAGTCTATTATTTTTTTTTTTAAACCGAGGACTAAGGTGTTTAAAACAAACAAAATAAAAGACCAAAAAAAAAAAAAAAGAAAAAGGCAAACCAGCCAACCAAAAAAGAAAAAAAGCTCATAACCAGCGAGGAGGCAGTTCGGTCCCTGCTCTGTCTAACTGCTCCTGCCAGGATCAAGTGCATCCCTTCCCATCACGGCGGCTAATGGCAGACGCGTCCCTGCTTCCCCCTCTTGCCTTCCATGAAATTTCCTGCAAAAATGCTAATAAACTTTCCCCCCATCCGATGCCAACTTACGGCGGTTCCCCTCCACTCCTCCCCTCCTGCAGCTTCTTCCCCCCCCACCCCCCCCAGCCCCCCCCCAGCAGAAAATGCACGGGTTGGTAATTCTTTTGTTACCTGCGAGCCGGGCGGCCGGGGGTCTCTCATCGGCTGCTTTGGGCTCGGGGTCCAACCGAGAGAGGAGCCACATCAGTAGGGTTCAGGCTGTTTCACCTCAGCGCCGTCCCGAGGAGGCTTTAGCCACCATTCAATAACACACCCTCCTCCTCCTCTTCCTCCTTAGGTACCAAGGCAGAGATCGCAAACATAACACCCCCCCTCCCCACCAAAAAAAAAAAAAAAAAAAAAAAAAAAAAAAAAAGCCCAACCAAAAGACAACTTGCCAGGCTGAAGATGGTGGATTTACATTAAGGCAGACACAGGCAGGTTCACTCAGGAAGTCTGACCATCCCGTTTTCTGACAGTTCCATTTCCTCGGCTCCATTCCGTCCTCCTCTTTTTTTTTATTTATTTTTTTTAATTTTCTTTTTATTAGCCTCGTTCCGTTTTTAATCAAGGATTATGTAGTTAGCAGGAGGAAAGCGAGGAAGAGAGTGGAAGGAGAGGGCTCGGGTGCTTTTGGGGTGGTTGCTGTGAGGGTTGGTTTTTTGGCTTTTTTTTTTTTTTTGATGGTGTTTTTTTTTTTTTCCAATTGTGTTTCCCCTGGATTTGCAGTGGCTCGATCCTTAGGAGCGGTGGTGGAGTGTTTAAAAAGATCATATGTAGCATTATATTTTTAGTTTGGTGGTGGATGGATGGAAGAGGTAGTGAGAAGCCTTTGCAGCCCTGCCTGTTGTTGGTTAGATTGAGGCAGAGACTTGGCTGCGATTGGGACGCGACTGTGACATGGGCATCGATCGCTTCCATTGAGAGCAATGCAAAAACACAGCCTGGGTATGTAACACTCTCAGTGCCATCAACACTTGTTTTACTTTCTATTTACTGGCAAAACTGACAGAACGATCCGGAGTGCTTTTCTTTGAAATAAGGAATACAAACATTTTGGATGGGAAGGTGCACAAAGAAGACTGTGGAAATAAACGGGGGGTTGAAGGTTGGGGTGTGTGTGGGGGGTGAGGGGGGAAGAGCCTTCATCATTGCTCCACTTCCTATTCAACTGACTGTATTTAAGGAGTTTCTCTCTTTTCTCGACTGGGGGTTCCTACTAAACTGGTTGAAATGAAAAAAATCAGACAATCAACCTTGAGGGAATATCTGTTAGTTTTCAGGGTTTGCGGTTTCAGCCGGTAGGAAGGCACACAAAATAAAAGATGGCTAGCCAGCTGTTTTAACCTCTTGCACCTGGCTCCAGAGCTGGGGCTCACCAGGATTATTCAGTTATTCGTGCTATCTGTGCTTGAATATTTATAGTGTACGATCTAGAGATCCACACAGTGCATCCTAACATCTCTTTATCCTTTAGTCGTGGGCTTTTTGGACTTCGTCAACATAAACATGTATTCAATAGTTTTCATTTTTATGATAATGAACATAGAGGGTCAATGAAATATAGAGGGAAAAGTCGTAAATCTGCAAAAGTGAAACCTACCCAAGGAACAAAGAAAGGTCAGGTAAACCATCTGTGTAAGTCACAGTAATAGTACCTGCTGTTTGGTTTATGCAGTGATACTGCTTTATTATTCTCTAAAATGAAACTTATCCGCTAGATCGAGTTAAAACTAAAGGAAAGCTGGGGAGATGATAGATGGCTCTGCGTGCATCTTTCAGAATAGGGAGACGGTTGTGTTCCTCAATTTCTGAATAGTTTAGGTTAATTTTTGAAGATGGTGCACCAGCAAAGAGCATATCAAGGGGGCCGAGAAAAATCACTGTTTAATATTGCAGAATTTACTGCTTCCATTCTGACCATGAGCCTAAATTTACACAATGAAATTTGATTATCTCTAATAACAATATTAGATCCTGCACTGGATGGATGAGAATTGAGGTGGTTTTGTTGATTGCAAGGGTTTAATGTTGCATTTCAGAATCTGATGTGGTTTAGCCTCCCTTCCATTAACTGGAAAACCCCTGAGGTTTTACAATTATTTCTTAAAGATAATACATTTAAGATTGCATTGGTAGGCTGAAGAAAAGTCATAAAGGCAAGAAGGGAAGCCCTTAATAACTCTTGAGATTCAGACATGTTCAGCAGTTAGATTGGCTCTGACTTCACCAAGGGTCGACAATGTGTCATTTCCATGAAGCCAAATTGCCCTCTGCCTATATGATATTAATGTGCAAATCAATATTTCAGGGATTAAATTTCCCTTCTTCATTTTTTATGGTTTCTACCTCAATAAGTCTCAAGTCTATTAGAAGAGGCTGGATGATTTAAAATCTTTCACTGCAGAATGGCTTGTCGTAGCCTTGTTTCACAGACCGTTTTTGGATTTTCGTTATAAAAGACTAAAGGCATTCCAAAGAAGTTGATAGTCAATATAGGGACACGCTCACTGTTGTAAAGCCCTTGTTCGATTAAGAGCTAAAAAGGTATTGAAAATATAATATATATGTTTATATAATATATATACATTCTACTGCTTTAAAAATATTGTGTTAATCACCTATTGATTTATTTCAAAATCAATTGAAGCTCCTTTCTTATTAGTGATTTGTTCAGCATTCTTCAGCCTTGTTGTTAATTTTCTTAAACAGCATGCATGAATTAATCTGCTGGTAGAATGTGTTTTGGGTTCTCTTTGAAGCATATTTGAAACCAGGCAATTTTACCTATTTAAGCTAAGTGGTGTGAACAGTTGAATATTGTGGGGAGAGCCAGGTCAGTGTTTTCTGCACTTCAGATTCAGCATTGTTTTAATGAAGCTAAGGGGCGTTTTGTAAATATTTTATGATTTCTGCTCAGATGCTTATCAGCAATGTTTATTAAGAGTTTCCATTGAATATTCAGGATCAGTTAAAAATTAAAATGGAGCTATCTGATCTGGAAGGAAACAATACATGACAGAAAATTTAGGTCAAAATATGAGGTTGTGACTTTATCACATAATCTTGGGAAGGCCCTACTGTCTATCATTTAGTGTTGTTTTATAGTCTTAGACCATCTGGACCAAGTTCCGCACAGCTGCATGAATTTCATATGTGATAGAACATTTTTTCCGTTCAGTGTGAAATGTTCCTTCCTAAAAACGTACACCAGACTCGCTTAATTTAGTCTGCTAAAAGAAATGCACATGAAAAAGGACAAAAGGCTCTTTAATCTCTGCAAGCTGTTTGTTTTTCTTCAAGATTCCTGTCTGTTTGGGTTTGAAAAGTCATGTTTATTGAGCAGATGATTCTGAGGTGTGACATTAAAATAATATATGATTTTTGTGCTAGTTTCTGCTCTCCTAGTTAATTTGCAGAACTACTTTTTATGCCTGTCAAAACACAGAGTTAATCTATTCTTATTTACAATTAATCTCAATAAAATTAATCTTAACTATGCCTTAGTCAGTAGCTTAAAATATCTAATTATATTCAATTAACTGCTGTCATAGTAATTAACACTGCTTAATTGCCTCTGCATATATTTATGTAAAGCTCATTAGTTACTGCTTGCTCTTTTTTCCTTTTCTCATTCCCATTTTTGTGGCTCTGAGAGCACTGACGTAAAACCCAGTCTAGTTTTTGACAATTCGGGTCTTGAAGAACCTGTGACAATGGCAACACATGTGTTCATAACCTGTTATGTGGATAAATATTTATGTTTTCGTATGCAAAAAGGGTATCAGAACTGGGTCTCTAAAGAACTTCCATCCAGCCCTCCACTCCCCCCATCTTCACCCCCCTTTCTCCTACCCCAACACATACAAAAATGTTTTCTAACCTTGTTGATAGAAATATGAGAAGCCAGGTTAAGCTTTGTGTTTATAAATGAAGAGCTTTTCTGCATCTGCCTTGGGGCTGTACCCAGAAGGCAGAGCTTTGCTGCTCCAAATTCATTCAAAGGGTTAAAGACTTGGCCAAGGTTCAAACTGAGAAGCGCCCAGGGAAAGTGCATGTGAATATGTACAAGTTTCATGTAATTAGTGCTTAATTATATTAACATATGCAAATTGTCAACTTAGGAGCTTGTTGAGCTGGCAAAGATCAGCCAGGCACAATTGCTGTATTGTTCTGAAACAATAATGGATTTCAAGTTGGATTGTGAAAACACATAACTAGCTATCTAATTTAACTCATACCATGGTGAAATTTCATTAGTCTCCATGGAGACTGGTTTAATTGTGCTGACTAATGTTCTGGGCTGCAGAATGTCCTAAAAAGAAAGCGTTGTTTGCCTAATCCACCTTACAATGACACTTGTTTGTACATGTTTCCCTTGTGTGAGAATTTGCATATGCAAATAAATAGTTTCTCTGCCCCATTTGTCATGGCTGTTCATTACCCATGAAGAGGACATTGTTACTAGGCTGTTACTGAGTCTCCCAAGACAGGATAGTGTCAACCAGTCCAGCCACATTCTTTCATAATTTGTTTCTGATTAATAGACCAGAGTGAGGCTCATTCTATTCAGGCCTCTGCAAAGGGAAGGTCAGTTCTGTCACTGAAAAGAGTTTCCGCAGCAACTGAAGTTTTTTTTCCTCTCCCTCCCCCTCCCCCCTTCTTGCTTTCGCTAAAATAATCATATTTAAAATAATGTATTCTTGCTCGAAGGAATACCTCCACTAATAATCTCTAGTTTCCTAAAGCAAAAGATAGGAAAATAAAGGAGATTCTGGTATTGGAATATTAATCCTGTTTTTGACAGAAAGGTAAACTGATATAATTGCTTTTCAGTCGAAGGAATGGGGGTTTATACAAGTGTGAAAGCATCGGAAAAGGATTAGCATTTTTTTGCATAATGAAAAGCTCTGTTGAATAGGGCACTGAATGGTTGACTGAATGACTGAGATGAAAGGAAGATGAAAATGCAGGCTCCTCTTTCTTTATGCCTATGTTCAGCTCTCCCTAAAGTTATGTTTGTCCAAGACTTGAGAAAACAAGCAGAAGCTCAGATTTCAGCAACTTGCTAAGATGCCCCGAGTTTCCATCATCATGTGAAGTAATATGTATGAGAGTAGTGCAGCGACAGGATGAGAAGCACAGGTTTGTATGGAGGGGAGCTCCAGGAACATGACAGGCAAACCAAATATTGACTATTGGGTATCGAGGATTCCCAGCACTTTGCTTGGGGGAAGGAAAGAGGGAGGAGGGGGGCTGGCAGGGAGGGAAGGAGCTATTTTAAAAGTTGCCAATGGAAATTATGCATCGACGCATAATAATCTAATAAAGTTTGGTATTCAGGGAAGCGGGGTTTAGTCAATATCTGTTTTAATTATTAAACTATTCCTCTTTTGGAAAAAGTTATAAATTCTGACTCAGTGCTAAGTGTTTAAGTGGTATAGAAGCCTTGCTGGGGAAAAAATTACTCTCTTCGTTCGGCTTTGAAAATAGAGAAAGCTTACCGAAACAGAAATTGATACATGCACGTAAGGCGCGGGGTTTTCGGCGTGGCTGCATCAGAGCGCTCAGCTTGTTTAAAACATTGGGATTCCGGTAGATTCAGGTGTCAAGAAAGGCCCCGGCCTCCTCCTGCAATCAGTGCCAGCCTCCACTGACTTCAACCGAAGCAGGATCAGGCCCCCAGACAGGGCTGCAACTGGTTAGCTGTTGACAATGTGATCAGTGCTTCTAATTATGTTCTCTCAACAGTAATTAGGGCAGTTAAAATACCATAAGTGTTGAGCCACTTTTGAAAGTGGGAAGTGGTTCTTTTGTACGTATGTAAATCAAATGCAGTGTGAATAATTATTTGTATGTATGCATATTAAATAGGCTCTCTTTTTTTTTCCAGGTCAACATAATTACCATTTTAGAGCTACTGTGTAAAACTGTTGGTAGTTAGACTAAATATGAACTTCTTTGGGGGATTTTTCTTTTTTTTATTTTGCGGAACGTTTATTGGTAAATGCTTGTTAGTTCAGCACTGGCCTCGATTTGATAATATTTAAACAGTTAGAAATGTCTCTAAGAAATTAGGATTATTTATGGATAAATTAAGTAAAACTAAATGCAGAAAGTCCTTGTTAAGAATAAAGTCACAACAAATTCTCTCTTTTAAGATGAAGTTAAAGACCTTCTATGGGGTTTGGTAATGTTTTACTGCTAACTTTATGAAATTCCTTAAAACTTCTTTTAAAGGAACATGCTTAGGGGATATTCTTTCATTCTGGGAACAGCTTATTAGTGTATTTCCATAAGAAAAATGTGTTAATTTAAAAAATAAATTCATTTATATTTAAAAATATTGTTAACCAAGCACCATGTGTTGTCTCTGGCAAGGGTCCAGCCACTGTAGAACTGGGTAACACATGGGTTAATAATAACTTATGTGATGTCTGCATTCTTACTGAATGGGCAGAAACCCAGCACGCTGAGATACTGGGATTCAAGATTTTATGGAATAAGATGTAACACAGAATATGTTTATGCGAACAAATGCAGAGATAGAAGAAACTGAAAGACATATATCGGTTGCTTTTACCTATCAGGTAAACCAGACCTAGTAGGTTCTGTTTGGTTGTTGTTGAGATTTGGTTTTGGCTTTGAAAGGGATAAGGAGTAATATGCACATTTATTGATAGTGGGATTCAGCAGGCCTGTAGAGAGAAACTTGTTTTGCATAAATAAGGGCAGCAGGGTTAGTCTTTAATACATACTACTCTATTCCTTTTTTAATTGTCACTCTATAGCACTTTTATACCACTCTCTTCATTATTACTGGAGCTTTTGCTGAGTTCTAAACTAAGCCAGTAAAGTTTGTACCAGACTGAAATATGACAGTCTTGTTAAAGAATGACTTTTTATGCTTAGACAAAATATCCTGAGGAATGGTTTAACTAAGTTTTACATGATCAAAATAGAAGTTTGCCATATTAAGATGCTCTTTTATGTGCTCACATTACTCAGAATCAGCTTTCAATGAAAAAGAAAAAAAGAGAGATTTAGAAGGTAATTGTCCAAATTGTATTTTATTTGCTTTTTGTACTGTTGAGAACAGTTTTAAATATTCCCAGAAACAGGGGTCTCTTTACAGAGAATTGTGGCGGACTTTTAGCACTCACAGTGATCTGATAGGCTGTACCAGCTCCTAAGAAGGTGTTTTAGTCCTTCAGGTCAATAGTTCACAAACTAAAGGCAGTATGTACGTGATAGACCATGGTGACTCTGAAAACAAACATTTACCAATTAGGCTGCAGCAGTGTCTGTATAACAAGTGATGCATACACTAGATGGACATCTAAATCTGTATTTAAAAAGATAAACATCCTATTTCTGAAACAAAGAAATCCTTACGAAATGCCTGTGTTGGTGTGACACTAGGACATATTAACCCAGAAGAACTGGATTCTTCCCATTCACCCTAAACTAAATTAACAATATAACTCCTCTGAAATCAGAGAAGTAATATGGGTGTTAAACTGTCAAGACACAGAGTTTTGATATTAGCAGAAAAAGAATCAGGCCTTTAGTTACTAGTTTACAATAATCCCATAAAATCAAATTTAAAAGGTTTCATCTCCTCTTTTTGCACTACCATTTCCGTTTTGAAGGATGATGATGTGCTTAGTGTAGAAAGCGCGTGAGGGTCTGTAGGAAAGAGTTTTTCCAGAGAGGCTGGTGGGAGTCAATTCTGTTCCTTTTACCAGGTAATAGCTGAGCTGAGGGTCTGAGAGCAGCAGTTGCTGAAGGCTTGCTCCTCCCTGTTTTGACACCGAGGCTGCCTTATAAATTCAGCTAATCTGAGATGACAAGGCACCTGTCACTGGTAGTGCTTCAGTGTTTGGGGCACTGATGGAAATCTGGAGTAATCCCAGTTATTTCCACACTTGTTCCAGAAGATGGTAGTGTAACAGATCAGAATAATCTCTTTTAGGAAAATACAAAAACATAACTTCCTTCTTTCCCTTCAGTTGTTGGGGCGGATCCTTTGATTTTTGGTATTCTGAGGGCCAGAGCTTTCGTAAGAAGTGAGAGGAGGGAAAGAGATCCTTAGATTTGCCAAATGTTACATGATGGTTTCAAATGCAGGTAGTTTTCCTGTGTGAGAAATCATGGCTCTCTGTCCACCTTTAAATAAGAGTTTCTCCTTGTTTAATACCTAACACTTCACATGCCTTCCCCATGCTGGAAAATAAGGTTCTGAGTGAAAAGTAGCTCCTTAAACAGGGAATTTATTCCGGTGGGTTTCATTCTGGTCCTTTTATATTTTTTTTATATTGAAATATGGTTATTGATTTTGTTTACAGCACCGAGGGTTTAAATTAAAGAAAATGTAACATTTCTAAAATGAATTATTTAGCTATATGGCAAATGTCACCTCTCAATCCCTCAGTTCCTTTGAGCTTTATGAACTGCTCGCCAAACCAAAATCACTTCCTTTGACATTGCAGTGCAGCCATCTCTGGGGTGGGAAGTGTCGCCCCCCTCACAACCACGAGACACCCACCCTGCTGTAGCGCGGGAATCTGCTGCAGGAATTTTTCCAGCAGGAGCAACCGATTACTGTAGGGAGTCAAGATATGATTTCTCCCTGGGTCGTCACCCAGTGCACCCGGGATGGGCATTTCAGCTCCCGTGAAAAGCATCATTGGAGTTTTAATTCCCAACTGGTCTGGCCCCTGGATTTCCCTCTTGCTTGACGGGTGGTTTTCCCAAGCGCTGCTGCAGTTTCCAATTTTGACCGAGGGCCTCTTCCAAAGTCCAGCGCCGCCTCATCGATTTCCCCGGGTTTGGATCAGGCCCTTGCAAAGAAGAGTGCCATCTGCTGAGGCACCCGCCGCAATTCAAGCAGCGGCAGGTCAGCGCTGCCGGCCAGCCGCCCGGCCCCGGCCCCGGCCTCGGCCTCGGCCTCGGCCTCGGTCCCGGCCCGGTCCCGGCCCCGGCCCCGGCCTCGGCCTCGGCCCAGCGTCGGGGAGCTCTCTCTGAAATCCCAGGTCAGAGCTGTGCGGTCACAACTTTATTTTTCTCCCGAGTGGGTGGAAAGGCAACAAGAGACAATGGAGTAAAAATGTTGGTATTTAAATATAGCAGAAACTGGGAGCCTGACAGTAACTCAGCTACTACAGAGTCAATTCAGCCATCTGGAGATTGTGACACGTCCAAAAAGGCGTGTGTGTGTGACGGGGGAGGGAGACCTTAAAAATGAGGGATTTCATTCCCTGTTGAAATGTATTCTCCACGCAGGCTGCTGCTTTTATGTTGAACAGCATAGATCTCTGAGTGGTTTTGTGCATCAAAGACGTACGTACTGAAACACCTAGTGCCTTGCCACAGTCAGATGTTACTGGACCAGAGCTGTTTGGCCCAGCTCTGAGTTTACTGGTTGGTATCTGTTTGTTTTTCAATGTTATCATTATTTAAAAATAGATTTTGAGGCTGTTTTGAAATTTTTAAATACATACAATGGCAGTGATTCATAAACATTCCTGGTTTCAGCTGTAGCTGTACAGAAGGGTTGAATCTGCTCTCAGCATATTTTTTTACATGATTTTAATAATTGTAGGCAAATGTATTAGAAATCTTTTAGGTTCATTTAAAAAACCTATGCAATTTAAACAAACGCTGAATTGTGTAATGGTTTGTCTGGGAATTACTTAGGCTGCACAGCGTAATAATATTTTATTAGCTGTCATTTGTTTTCTAGGAAGAAAATGGTGATTTTTATGTTGTGTGTTACGTGAAAACTTGGCATTGAAACGGGACAGTCCCTGAACATGAATTTCTAAAAAGGTGGGACAGTAGTTGCCCAAAAGGTGAAGACTTGAGAAAAATTGGGGTGGGTCATTTCTTTCCTGAAATGAAGCAGGGTACAGATTAGGAGCCATTAAGGTTCGCCAGGAGTTGCTGGTCATAGAAGCCTGTTTAAGTGCTCACTGTCAACAAGGAAATCATGGGCAGCACTTAAAGTGGCTCACCTCTGATTTATTCATAAACCTCACACGAGCACTTGGCTTTGTTCTTGCTCTGGTAAGGGGGAACTGATGCCAATAAGAACAGGAATAAAGAGCTTCTTGCATGGTCCAAAAGTGAATAGCACTTTATCTCAAAGCATGACCTCCATTCCCAAGATCTGTTGTGTTACAGTTGACTCTGCTAGATGTGTATTCTCAGATGAATTGCTAGAAGAGGTTACAACAAATATATACTTTGTAAACCCTCTACATGTAACAAGAACTGTGTAACTGGAACTTAGGTTCTAACTTGACAGAAAGGTTGCGGTATTCATAGTGAACTGAGAGATTTCCGTTTCAGAGAGCGCTTTATGCTGGTGTTTTTAATGTGAGTCAGAAAACAGTATGATTATGTGGCTGCGATTCAAGCGAAAATTTTATATTCTTTAAGGGATTCATTTGAGAAATGTATTTTGATAAAAGCAGACACACAGAACCACGAAGTAGTTCAGAGACCAAAAAAAAAAAAAAACAAAACCAAACCCCAAAACAGAACAACCCCAAAAAAACAACCCAGGAAAAGAAAAAAGTTGACTTCGTTTTTAGGCATATTTGATTGCCGCTGCTTTATTTTTGTTTCTCTATAAAAGGCAAAGTAGTGCTCGCAGTCCGTGATGGGGGAAGGGACCTTTCGAAGACGGTCAACTGCCATGTTTGCACTGGGGCAGAGGTTGAGTACAGTTACTTAAATCCCCAGAGAAACATTTAGTTAACGCTAGTCTCTTTCTGATCCCGTCTGAGTCTGGTTTTCTTTTCTGCTTTTTAATGAAGTTTGTTTGTTGCTATGTTTAGGTTATGTTTTTAAACTGACTTGCATTTTCACAACAGATTTGACCAAAAGAGTCATAATGGAAGACAGTGATGAGAGTTAATGATACGTCTTTGATAAAGCAGTCCTCGTGTGCAATCTGATCACAGCCATCAGCTCATTTGTCATGGCTGAAGTGAAAATGTCAGGACCAATGAGTGTATCAGTGCTGAAGGGGGCGAAAGGGCTTTTGGAGACACTTTTGTGCTGGGAGTGGGCCATAGCTTAGATGCAGCTCTAGGGAAATACTGGGATTAGCCAACTCTGTGCACAAATCCCTAGCATAACAGAATTAGTTGGGAAAATGAGGTTTGTTAGGGAAAAAAAATATCTGTAGAACTGCTCTAGGCTGCAGCCCAGGAACTATGCAAAACAGCAAGGCATTTTATTAAAATAATTTTAGCAATGTGTACGTACACACATTCCAACAAAAATCACAGTTGGTAGCCAGCGTTATAACGAAACCCATCTTAATGCATTTTGCATATGTACGTGGGTTTGCTTCTAGAAAATAAAAGTGTATTTAAAATAAACATGTTCTTCACAATCTTAAAAGAAGGTTTTCTGAATCTGGCACAGTGGAAATTAGTACAACACATTTAAATAAGATCTGACGCTGATGGTCTTTTTGCATGGGTTGGTTCTAATAAAAACTAAGGGCAGTCTCCCTGCTGCAGACACTTCTTTACTCAGGAGATGTAATTCATACTATAGGAACATATTGATTGCCAAACTGGGACTCTGGTCTGGCTAGCATCCTCTCTGACTGGTCTGTACAAGATGCTTCTGAAGAATATCACAGTAAGCAGATGTAGGATTAATGTATTGTATATGCCTGCCTTGCCATGATTGCAAATGCAAATTTTTTACACCTCTGAAAAGCAAGTTTTAATATCCCTTACAAATCTGTTGTTGTTGTTGTTCACATTCGTTACAATAACTCTGGATACTTTTGACAGCTTGTTTCCATTCTGTTTTTTAATCTTGGTAAATTCATGATCTCAGTGGTATCCTGCAGCAATGAGTCCTACTGTCTAACCCCTTTGCCCCTCTCATCATCGGGTTTTAATTTGTCACAGCTTAGCTTTCTTGGAAACCTGCTACTTGTCTTCTGGTAAGCCTCGTATTGCTTCCTGTTACATACCTAGGAAGAGCAGGGTGCCTTTGCCACTGTGCTTTCCATAGAAATGCTGAAGAAATCTTGATTTCTTTGAGGTGGGGCTCCAACTTGCCAGACCTATTCAGCTGCTGTGGAACTGCATAGGCATTTAACCAGGTAATCCCATTACCTTCACTATGCCAGCCCAAGAGGAGTGAGCGAGAGTGTTATTCCATCTCCAGTGCGTGGAGTGGTTACTGAGGAATTGTCCGAATAATAGACGTGTGTAGATAATTGTCTGTCTGGCTACACCAGTTAATAATGGCTATTTGCCTGGAGAAGGGATATTTGCCTGTTTTGCTGTATTTCCCGTGCATTTGAGATTGCAGAATTGGGGGTGTTTTGACTTCACAGCTCCGTGCCGAGGGGGTTCAGCAGACTGCAAGCGCTGGGCTGAGAGCAGTTTTTCCTTTGTTAGGTGTTGCTATTAGAAGGGCTGCTGCAAGTTTATCATCTTTCCTTTGGATTTAATGGAAGACTGAGATGAGAATTCAGTTTGGTACCAGCTCCATTGCATCACTGATCCGGTAGCTGCCACCATTACGCAAGGCCTTCGAAACAGAGCAGAGCGTGGCAGAGGACAGCACCGGCCCTCGCTGTGCTTTGGGTTATTACCGTGTCTGTGTCGCTACCTTGCGTTGAACAGCGTTCGTCCGTGGTGGAAAGCTCTTGCTTCCTTTTTCTTTCCCAAAACTTGGGCATAAGTTTGGGAGGAGACAGAACTAGCACGTATACTGATCGGAGCAGGTGGAGAGCAGGGGATGTGTGGCAGAGCCTTAGGCTGTGGCTCAGATACCAGCTAATCGCCTCTGGTAAGCTTAGGCTTCCTTGCAGCGGGTTTGCAGCTAGCATGTGAAACTCCCTTTTGTGGTCACGCGCTTCAGGCCCGTGGTCCTTTTGGGCCTTCTTGTGCTATGAACATGGCCACAGGGACTAAAGATACCAGGTAACCTCAAGTCTGGTATAGAAATGTATAACAAAGCTGCAGCCACTAGCCTTTAAACCCCAAAAACTTCTCTGTTTATGTGTGTCAGTGTGAGTGGCAGCAGCAAAGTAATTTATTTAATCTAACTAGTACTTATCTTTGTTAAGAGTTGTCTGCAGATTTCTTCCATTTCATGTACAGTGACTTGTCCTCTTTCAGATAATGTACTTGTACAACCTTTTTTTTTTTTTTCCTCCTGTTTAATTCTATTGATTTAGAGTATTGAAGTGAAATATCTGGTACCTGTTTCCTGCACTTTGGCTGTACGTAGTCAAAGAAGCTGATGAAATTCTTCCCTCCCTTTCACAAGCCCTTTAGCTGTTTTAAATGTATAATTATCATTGCATGTCATTTGATAGCTGCACTAATTGCTGCCAACCATTGTCTGTTTGCACTTAATGCTGAAACCTGATCAACATCCTGCTTTGGTTGATGTTTGGTGGTAAACTTTAATTAACTCTTATTGCATTGAAGAAGAGCTCAGTCTCTGTGCTAACTAATCATTTACCTTCATTATGTCCTGACAGCTCCACTTGTTCCTGGTACTAATAGATACACCAGTCAGTAAATAAACCTGCAAACCTTCATGCCTTGAAGTTGTTCCACATTGATATTTTGTTGCTTAAAGTATAATGGGGTAAAGATAATTATTTCAGTTAGTTTTGTATCTTTGCTTTTCCAGACACCAATCTCAAATAGCCTTTTTCATGCCAGACAATATAATTTTAATAGTAACTGTAGATTTAAGATAACATTATTCCTTCAGCATGGTTCCTATATACATGCATCTTTTGAATCAATACAATTAAGCTTGTCTCCTGTTGGAATTCTGGTAATTATTTTTCCTGAAATACTTTTCCTGTAATGATATTGAAGTTAAAGTAATCAGGTTACTGGCAGATCATGTAAAATTCAACTCAAAATTGCTGGCTGCTTGATTTTAATTTGTCTGACATCAAGTTTGTTTGAAAAGGGATAATATGTGGTTAAACCAAGGAGCTTATAATTATGGTTGACATTTGTTTGTTTATAATGAAATCTAATTAAAGTTCATACATTTTAAAACACAAAAGTTAATTACTGAATTGCTCACTTCACTTATGCACAGCAGTCAAATTAACTTGCAGAGCAAAAAAAAAAGACAAAAGACTGCATAGTAAAAACAAAATGCCCAGCTGATCTTGGAAATACAAAACAAATTTGCCATGATAATATTGTAGAAAACCCAAATGCTTTATTAGTAACTAAACTGTTCGAAAAACATCCTCTATTTTCACTGACCAGACTGATTTTAATACAGAGTAATATTTAAATGTTATACATGATTTACAATACCCACATTTACACACCCCACCCCACACCCCCACCCCCCCCCACCCCCCCCCCCCCCCGATGCATAATTGGAAGGGTCTTGCACTCTTGTAAATGTACTCAAAAGCATGATTCTTTATTTTTTGTTTTCATCAAGAATCTCTCTGAAGTCATCTGGAGTTGTAGTATCTCCCTGAGAACTGGAATGTTTGCTCGACTACCTGCCTTGTGATAACTTTTAGAAAGATGATTACAGCATTTTTTAGCATGCAAGCAAATGAGTATTAGGCAAACAAAAAAGTACTGTAACATTTATTTCACAGTTGGTTTTGCGACAACAAAGAGGTTAGGTGAATATTGTAGAGCCACTTTGACTCCCTAGTCATTATTTGTTAGTTTTGTAATTCAGTCTTACCTTCCGAATGTGCTGACAGAGGGCACATCCAGACTTCAGTAAAATCACAAAGTTTGCGATAATTCACACTTTAAAAGATTATACCACTCTATTTTCCAGCATTAAAGTATTTTTAGTATACCTACTTATGTTAATACTAGTTTTTTGTCAAATTAGACTTTTTAGTGAAGTAAACCCCTACATATCTGTAATTTTTTCTTAAAAGCTGTGAATGCAAATGATCTCTTTCATAGTGTTTGAGAACAAGTGACAGATCCAGGCAGTGTAATTTTTCGTGAAGACAATTAGGATTAATTTTCTAGCTGCTTCTATTTAATTTAGTTTCTTGTGAGTTTAAAACAACATCTAATGTAAACTAACTTTGGTCAGAGTTAAAGAGATTAAATGGTGAAAGCTTTACAGATTGGGAGTATTGACATATGAATAAACACAGTAAATATGATTTATTAATTCCTAAAATGATTGATGCAGTGAATTTCTGTAAAGGAAAAAGGAATATGGATTCAATAGCTAAGCTTTATATTTAGCAGGATTATTAACTTGAACTTCCAAATTTAATAGGGATTTTGGGGGTGAAAAGGGAAAGCATGGGGGCTCTTTTCATTAATGGCATGCTTGTAAAATTGAGTGTAATTTACATAACCTTTCATAGTGTATATTGTGTGTGTTCTGATTGATTTGTAGATTAATATTTATTTAGTCAAAGAAAATCAAAGGGATTAAGCAGTCATCATTTTAAGTCTAATCCTACTTTGCATAGATGAGACAAAAGGAGGTGATTAATGCTCTAATGTTCACTGGGTCACTATCATTCAGATGCACCTTTCTCCAAAAGGAAAGAAAGGGGAAAAGTTGGTGCCTCCTCCTAGTATTGGCAAACAAGAGTTTTCTAGCAATACTTTAGCTGATTAGGCCATTCTTCATCACTAATGAAGTAATCACTACAGAACCTCAGTGTCAGGTGGAGTAGTGGAAATATGGTATGAAAGCGAGAATTAGAAGGATAATTACAGTTCATGTTCTTGTCTCACACCAGTGTGAGCTATTAACGTTCGGTTAGAACAAATACGTGCAAACTAGGGTGGCTGGGATGAAAAGAAGCCAAATTTGTTTGCAGAGGTAGCCTAAGAAATAGGCCTATCTTGCATAATGATTACAACATTTTCCTAAAGCAACAAACAACAACAAAAGAAACATACTGCACAGTAGCATTTCAAGCTGAGATTGCTGATCTTGCTTTTAAAAGGAGAACAGCTGCAGTGGTTTCATTAAAGCTGTGGAAAGAAGACAGGAGAGTAATGCAACAGTTCTTCACCATTACAATTAAATTAAAAATTCCAAAGCCTATAATAGCGTTATGGCCATTGTGTACACTTTCCCGTTGCTCCTCAGGATAGAAAACAAAGAGGCAAATCCTACCCTGACAGTGAAGGAGAGCTGATCAGCCTCAGGAGA
>CM050648.1:33258793-33261293 GCA_027574665.1 Rhynochetos jubatus | reverse complement strand
CTCATAGAAGGTCCCTGGGGGGAAGAGGTTTTTTATTTTTCACTACTGAAGATGCTGTATCCTCTAATGGATGCATGTTTCATCATATGTTACATGCAATCAGCAAGCCACCCCTGTAATCTTTAATTCCACATCAAGGTATAATGATTTAATCTACCTAACCTGATAACAAACATGGCCACAAAGACTGTAAACAGCTCAAGTATGGAAATATATGTTAAGATTTCTCTCTGTGTTGCTCGTCAGTTCAAAGATTTAGTATTTGTTTTAACTGGAATGAAATACACTCTTGTTTATACAATTGTGATCAGAGGGCTGATGTCATTGTTTAATACTGATTAATACTGAAATTATGTAAAGAGACTGATAACTATAAATGTGCAGTTTATTTAAAAATGTTCATTTTTAAGTAACAGAAAAGATGTTATGACACTTATTCCTGTGCTGTTTTTGTTTTTTACTTTGGTTATGTGATGGAAGGTTTAACAATCTAGTGTAGTTCTGCTGAATCTTTTAAGACTGGAGATTGCCACAGCAAAACTCTTCAGTGCAGGGTTGTGAGAAGAAGGGGAAGGGTGAGATGCTATGCTGCAGAATCCATTTTGTATCTGCTGAAAATTATTTAATGTTCATAAATGCTGTCCTGTTCGCAGTGTAGTGTGCATGCCCATGACTATCCTGGCAACTGGGTTTTGTGTGTGTACTGGGCATGATGATGCTGTGGTATACCGTGGTATACTGCAGTATGGGTAGAGCTTGCTTCAAGCAGCAAAGGTTAAATTGAAAGCCACAGTTAGGGCTAGAATACTTTTAGGCAGTTGCATCTGGCTTCATTTGCTGTATTAACCTCTTCTTTATCAGTTAGTTTGACCCACTAGAGAGATTTCACCCTGAGTGATCCTTTCATGGTTCTGGGAAGGGCAGAGTTACTTCATGTGCATCCCTGTATCATTGCTGGAAAACAAAACAGAACTACTACTCTGTTTTCCTCTGCAAAGGTCCCAAAAACTTCTTATGTGCGTGTTGGTGCCAGCTGGGTGTGCATCTTCACACTTGCATGTGTGTTTATGAGTGACTGAAATGGTCTCGTGTGCAGTTGCTGAGTGGATACGTGTAAAAATACTTTATACCAGCATTGTTTATCCATCTGTGTCAGAGTTGAGAGATACCAGTATGAAGAAATTTATGCCAGTCCTCTACAGATGGAAGGGGCTGGGATTTGCTTTCTGGTGTAACTATCCTTGTGCAACTTTTTATCTGTAGATAAGACCTTAGGAGGAGAATGTGTTAGACGCATAAGCTTTCTTCAGGATGCATACGCTGTTTGTGCAGATTTGCCAAATGGGAAGGTAAACATGCTTGTCTCTGGACTAATTAGAGAATTATTAGATTTTCATGCTCTTTGTGATCAGATTATTTCAAAAGGTTTTTAAATTGCATGTGTGCCATAAGCATAATTAACCTGGATCTCATCAGTGATTAAAATTACACACCAAGCTTTGTGACGTTTGATTCAGGAGCAATTAGGCTGTCATTTTAGCCATCTCAGATACCAAAACTAATTTTGATTCATTTTCATTCTATGCAAATCTTCTGATGTATCTTAAACTGATCACTTCCTCTCTCTGATTTAGCTGACAAGATTAGATTTGATTACACTTAAAAAAAATTAAGCAGCTATCCTTCATACTTAATATCTCAGTGACCTTCACTGAAGCCTTTCCTAGGCAAGGATTTTTTTTTTTTTTTTAATCCCAAAATCACACTGAGTGATTTTATGAAGGGATATAGCACCTGGCTATTATGTATATAAATATACAATGTTGAGAAATGCAACACTTTAAAATCAGATTTCATTTTCTTCTAAATGAGAAGACGGAGAAAACATTAATGCTTCAGATATCTAAAACAATAGTTTTCAGGATGTAATCAAACTTTTGTACTTAATTGAAAACTTATCTGATAAATTGGCTACTGCTTTCGTCTAAAATTAATGAGATCTATCACTGACTTATGACTGGAATGAAGATTGCTTACCTCCTGCATAAAAGCAAGGCAGAGTCTATATCATAGACTGAAAATAAACACTAAAGTTTCAGGGTACTCAGCTGTTGTGTACAGTGCCATCATTCTGCAAACTGGGAGATCTGCAAGGACTCGGAGTAGTTTAGGCTGTAATCAGGCTACTATTACAGTGGCTGGAGCCTTGCAGGCTCACAGAAAAATGAAGGGAAGCGGACTTTTAACCAATATGTTCCCAACTTTCCTCTGATGCTTTTGCCCTGCTGCCAGACACTGATATAGCTTTTACAGAGTGCATCTTGTTCTCAACAAAGGGAGTTTATGGTCTAAGATGCCTGCCTGCAAGAAATGATTGAAGGATTTTCATCAGTAGTGCTTGCGTATGATTTGTTAAGCTAGGGGAGATGTTGATTGAGGCAGTGGTTGAGAGATGGGCAACTCACCAGGATTGATAACATCAAAATGGTATTTGAAATGG
>CM050648.1:33208793-33253793 GCA_027574665.1 Rhynochetos jubatus | reverse complement strand
ACTGTACAAGGTAAGCCAGTGACAGCAATTTCAGTCGGCACCAAGTAGCCTAGGAAATTAACTGTTTCAGTGCTAATCGAACAAGACTTTGAATAATCAGCAGAATAAATGTTTGTTGAACATGTGTATAATCGACCAAAACTGTGCAGGCTAGTCGGGGGGAGTGCTCCCGGTGAGTCGTGTTCATCCACCTGAGGGCCCATTTAGGATGCACTTACTGGGAACACAGGGAACGTAAGGTTTTTCTTAAAAGTTCTCTCGTCATAAATGACTAGAGGGGTTTTACATCTCTTATAATCTTTTCAGATTTTGTCCATTACTTTTTGAGCAGGAGTTTGACGGAGATTATGGAAAATAATGATTTTTCCATACTGTGGGTAGGGAAGGAGATCACTTTCTGGCATAGGTATCTGTTTGCAACCATAATCTATCACAGCCAAGTTATTTTACCTTGGTATTTTCAGTAAGCACATGCAATATGCCACATTATTACCAAGGATATTCAAAAGTAAGCACTGTCATCCTTTTGTCTGCCCTTCTTTTCCAGGCCAGTAATGATTTTTCACAAACATGAAAGGGTGTGGTGTAGATAAATATGTTAGTAGAATGGCAACTATATTTTTATCTTTACTGGAAAAAACTATGCGGATATAATGAATATGTGGGAGTGATGAATACCATTTATTACACAACTTGTCATGACTTTTTCCAAACCCTAATTATGGGGTAACTTATTTTCTGCAGTGTGTTTACTGGATTGGCTTGATTGTCTTGGTTCATGTACAAAATATAACACATTCATTTCCAAGATGAATAACTTTGTAACTTATTAAAAACTTCTTTTGTCTAGGGGATATAAAAATTCAGGAAATATTGCAAACCATTAGTCACTGTAACAAGCTCTAAATATGATTAGAAAATCCATTTTGCAAGTGTTATCTATTGATTTATCCTAGAAATCTGTGATAACTAAACTATCAGGAGTCATCTGCTGATTACAGCAACTATGCTGGTTTTCTAATCATGTTGAAAATGTGTATACATGGAACAAATACAGAATAACCTCGGCAGGCCTCTAGTTTAAGCAAGAAATAACATTTTGCTGTTGTTCAACCATGTTGTTCTGAGCTACCACAGGGTGCGCAGGCAGTAACATGGATTTTCATTTTATAATCTGATAGTTGTAACCTTGGTGGATCTACTAGGGAACAAAAATGGCCAGTAACACAGGATTACGTCTATTATATTGTCCCATGGTGCTGCCTGCTCTGCTAATTTAATAATGTATTTTATTTAAATTGCCTTTTTCCTTAACTCTAGGGAGGTGAGGTTTTGTGCTTGTTTGTTATAAAGATCCAAAGTCCTCTTTTGAGTCCAGTGACACAGTTAGCCTGCCTCAGCATCAAAACTGCCGTCACAAGTTCCTGCTGCCTGTCATCCATGAAGTGGTTCCTTGCTCCCTTCAGTTATGCTGATTGTGGAGCCCCACTCTAAGTCAGCTTTTTTAGATGATCTAGGTTCAACACAGTTGGTCCCCATCTCTTTTTTGGGGTGTTAACCTGGATTATTTTAATAAACTGTTTTATAATGCCATGATTCAGAGAGATGCTGCTGCAAACTGTGTTACGGATAGGAATCATGGAATGGGAGATGGGAAGGCAGAGGGCTTTTTTCGGATGACTTCATGGCCAGAGCTTCAGAGATTGTTGAAAATAAGATGCCCCTTGGTTATTTTTTAAATAAAGCTATAGGCATAGCTATGGAGATGCAAGGTACAAGCTATCTACTCAAAACAGCACTGTGTCTTCACTTACTTAACCTGACACCTAGGGAAACCTTTGTCTAATATGTTTGGGCTTGCAGCGTGTCCTACAAAACATTTGATTTAACGTACTAGGGCAGTGAGTCTCAGCTCTTAGCCCTTGTCACTAAAAATGTCCAGCTGCTGAACCTGCCTCTTTCCAGATCCTGGTTTGTGAGATCAAGCGATTCAGTAGCGCCCGCATGGTGCAGCTATCATTCATGGCAAATGACCATCACTGACCTTTTTTCCAGTCTCTGAATTGGTTAAGGTGAAAGACATCCCAGTGGAGAAGGAATTCACAAGCTCTTAGGCACTCTCTAAGCTACATGACCAATGGAAGGACAATTGAATGTGTACCGCTGGTAACCATAGAGTTGCAAGTCTTCTGATAAGTGTATTTTTTAAGACCTGTCCCTAGGATTGCTCATGAGAATTTCAGCTTTTTAAAGTTTCTGTCCCTCATGTCTTCTTAGAGAAGCTTGAAACTTGAACCCCACTAGGCTTTACAGCTCTCAGAAAGAGGGTAGCATATACACGTGCACACATCATTTTTATATAATCTCATTTTAAGGCTAATTTGAAAGAGAGGAATGACATTTAAAATATCAACTGTATTACTATTTTTTAATGTTTGGGGTTGGCAGTACAAAAATGTGTCCCAAATAACCATAATGTTCTGGATGTGTATGCTTTATAACAGAACGTAATGCCTTTGCATGTCACCCAGAAAACTTTACTTTTAATTATGGGTGTACATTCAGGCCTCAAGGTGGAAATAAATGAGATTTTGAAAGTGTAAAGTTATCTGCTAGCAGACTTGATAGTTTTGTCAGGTCTTGCTGAAGCTGTTGACACCAAGAGAGTTGTAAACTTTTTTCTCTTGATACATCAGATAAACTTTTAAAGCACCTAAGGAAAAAAAGAACATTAATTTGTATGAATAATAGATATATGCCTTGGGAGCGATATCGAATATTCATGAATTGTGTTTATATTCAAGCAGCTCCTCTAACTCTTTTAAAATTAAGGTGCTGTGAATATGGTTTGGCAATAAAAACTTTAATACTAAAGCCATCTGAAAGCACAGAAAAAACGTCTTGTGACTTTGTTCCTTTGCTTTGTCAAGTACCTCAAAGTTTTTTCTTTAGTCATTTATATTTATTTAAATGTTATTGTTTTGTGAATTTTCTTTTTATAAATGTTGCCATAACAGCTTGATTTCTCTTCCTGTGCTTAACTATTGATGGAATAAAAGGATGTCTTTTCATAACCGTAACTTTTAAAGTGCCCATGAACATCAGAGCTTCTCTTCTGAAGCTGTATAATTTTAGGCAGTATTGAAATGTCACTTTTAGAGTTAGATTCTGAATGTGGCAAAGTGAAACCTTTAGCTGTTTTCTAAGTTATTTAAAAAAAAAATGGCCTGACTGCTCCTTACAGAAGTGCAGTATTCAAATTGTGTTGGTAATGCGGCTGCTAGGAACCAGAACAAAAACGGCCTTACCCTGAGTGAACTCAGCTTGGGCTAAATGAATTTCCCAAGACTTACCTTTGGAATTGTGAAGCTTGATATTAGCAAATTAAACCATAGAAGAGTTGCGAGTCCTTCGCAGCACTCATCAAGAAACATTCAGTGACTCCACAAGTAAACAGAGAAAGCCTCTATAGCAACAGAGTGCATTTCCATTCTGCAGGAAGAAACATTCAACTTCTGCAGATTTGGGAAGCTGAGGCAGGACCGTGATCTATCTCTGTGGACATGAAGTACATGTAGCTGGAACTGCTCTCAAGAAAGCCATTTTGTAGCTTAGTCAAATAGCTTTTGATTCAGGGATCCACATATATCATGTCCTGTACTCGTAGAAGAGTTTCCAAAGACTTTTAATAAATAAAGAACTACAGGGTATCCTTTCTGCAAAGTAAACTGGAGTGACCGAGAAGTTTTAGTTAAACAAGTAAGCAAACGACAGGATCAATTTCTAATCACAAATAAATATTTAGCCTGTCAAAAATATTATTCAATTAGCTGACAATAGCTTTAAAATGAACATTAATTTATATTGGCTATTTACTGTAGATTACATATATATGCAACTATTTAGGGGCTCAGGGAAAGTGACAGGCAGCAGTTAGCAGAGTAATACTCAGCTGTGTGAAAACTACCTTGGTTTTCCCTTTATTGACAAAATATTGATCCATAACGCTATTAATGCTAGGATTGTCAGTTCAGTTTGGATAGATCACTTTACCTCTCTTGTTCTCAAACGGCAAAGATATTACCCAAAAGGAGTGACCTGATTTCAGTTTAAGAAGGTTAAAGGTTAAAGGTGAGCTCAAAAGCATCATCTGCCTAGCTGCTTAACTTTAAACTGATCAATTTAATGAAAATCTGTTTTGCAGATGGTGTTTTAATGTCTTTGGCAGGATTTAGTCAGCTTTAACATTAGACGTATGCTAGTAAAAATTATTTCTTTATTTGACCAGAACAACACCTTTTCTTTTATGTTTTAAGGTAAAAGGCATGTGGGATATGGTATTTTGGCAAAGGACCCAGAAGCAGAAAGTGTTGATGATCTTTCCATATGGGCTCGAAAACAGAATACCTTTATGTCTATTGCTAACGATGACTGAAGAAACAAACAAAGCTGTATTCATTTTTTACCATAATGTTTTACTTTGAACCCATAAAAAAGAGTTTCAGTCAGAACTGTCCTTGAAAAAGGCTTGTCTTCTTTGCCTAGAGTGGAATGCAACAGCATTAACATTTTTAACCTGGCAGAGCACACCGATTGTCTTTTTCAGACCTTGTGTTTGTAGATCAGCAGTATTCTTTTTCCTACTCACAAACTGGGTAGTAATTGTGTTACTTCGCTGTAGATACCATAAATAATAAGGTGAATTAGTCAATCCAAATGGTAAGTTTTATCTGATGGAGGTTATCTGAATAAATAAAGAATTAGATCCTCAGGAGTGTGAAGCCGAGCTTTGTGTTTGTCTTCTGAGAATCTGGCCCACATAGTTTTTGCCAAGATAATTAAGTTTCAGGACAAGCACGTCTTTCTGTTTTCAGATGTATGCAATTCAATAGGAATTTCTTGGGCTGCTAATGCAATACTATTATATGTTAGCTTTGTAATTAGCTAGGACTCTATCCCTTCGCTGAAATGCATTGTAATATTACGCACACAAGCATAGCTTGCATGTAGCAGTCATGAAAGTGGTGCCCTTTGTTTCATATTGACCTTCCAACTTATTTAAAAAAGAGTTTACAATGAGCCTTTGTTTTGTCCACAAATGATCATAAACAGCTTTCTAAAGAGCTCAATAAAATGAGATAATCACAAATGTATAACATCACATTTTGAAAGGGTGGAAGAACAAATGGGGCTTTTACTATATTTTATAGGATGGATTTATAGTCTGTCCTTGGGTCACTTAGGGCCAAGAATTTTCACGGTCAGCTGGTTGGTCCTGCTAGCTAGCATCCTCTGCAGGAAATGCAAATACTGTGCAGCACCTGCTCTTCAGCTGGGGTTATGCAGTGCTTTTTTAAAGCGAGGTGCCCACTTCTCTGCTGGTTCAAAGTCAAAATCTTAATTAGATTAGCTTTTTTTCTGCATCTGTCATCAGCGAAGCAGAATAGGCTGTCTGGATTCCATAATGCTGTTTGCGTATTTGGATTTTAAATCAGCCAGGGATATCGAATGCTTTGCTCATCTTTATCACGTGCAGGAGGCACAAGTGGGATTTAGTCCTTAGGTAACTTTTAGTGTAACAGTTCCCCAAGGACCACTGCTTGGGTTTTTCTCATTATCCTTGTTCTGGATGAAAGCATCGTTGTTAGGAATTAACAACTGAGGTGGGGGCTGTGAAGTATATGCATATGGTGATGAATGGACTAACAGCCCCAATCACTTTGTTTGCTTTACTCTGTTTGGCATGAAATGTTGATACTTGATCAGTCCGGAATTAACAGAAAGTCACATTCTTTTCATTTCAGTTGTCCTGCGCTAACTTTTTAATTTAAAATCAAATATCCTAGATATGTGCCAGTCCAATTATTGAACTGTCATTGTCCCAGTATGATGGTAAAAGAGGTCAGGAGATTGTGCAGCATTGATTTGCATAAAAATCATTGTGGAAAGGAAATTGGAATATGTCTGCACATCTGAGGAGCCAAAACATGTTGTGCTTAATCTTTTTGTTTGTTTAGGTGAAGAAAGCTGTTTTCAGTGATAAACAAAAGTTATTCTAATTTGTTGCTAAACATAAGCCTTACAATGGAGGATATTTCAATTCTTATAGTACTTTCAGGTTTATGTTCATTTAAGGTTTTAAATGTTTTATGAAGTTTATTTTCCACTGCAAGTTTTAGTTACTGTAATTCAGATTATGCTGTTGTGCTTAGATGTATGAAGAGAAATGAGTGTTCAAAGAACACATTGTGTAGTCAGCTATACATAGCTATGCATGACATAAGCGTCTACTGTATGTACTTATACAATATAGACCAGTACCTTTATTTAAAAAAAGTCCAAACAAGTTGTGAGCTACAAGAATAGTAATTTCAAACGTGTGGGTTTTTTTTTTTAATTCAAAATACAATACTAGAGAAATAATTTTCACATAATATTTAATTTTATTTTTTTTTATATTCAGATGTTGTCTGGCTCTCAGATAGTCCTACATAATGGTCCTTGTAAAAAATAGCATACACTGTATTCAGATTATGGTATAGTGCTAAAACAAAAAGGTGCTCTCAAATCATGGTTTAGAGAATCCCCATGTTCTTCCATTGAAATGGTGTCCAAAATCCCAGTGTGGGTGCTGTCCTGGGTGAAGAAGTATAGGGCTACTCTTTGAAAGGCATCTGTACCAGACTACTGGTTCACGACTTGCATTGTACAGTCTGCCCTGTGGAGCCGGAGCTCATAGCTCCCTTGCAGAGCAGGAAGAGTGAGCATGGAAGAGAGCAAAAAGAGCATAAAGAGGATCAGCCTCATTTATTCAGTATGCTCAACACACAAAATGGCTGTATTACAGCTGGTATTTGTGCCTGGAGTTCTTTCATTCTGACATTAAGAGAAATATGTAATTATTTCTGACTGAGAATCTAAGTAGAGATGCAGTGTATAGTGTATGTAAGAGCATTATGTCAATGTGAGTGCATGTGTATATGTGCATAAATAGACTGGAGCTATGGATTTAGCAGCCACTCCCTCCCAGTCTTGCAACATAAATTTTCTTGTTACCCTTAGGAGATTTTAGCTGATATTACGCAACTCACTACAGGTGTCTTCTGTAAAATTGTAATTACAATATACCAGACTCTCCCAGGTGGGATTTTTCTTCACCATCTCTTCCACGTTTTTAAGAATGAGCCTGAAAAGAAAAAGACTGAGACAAGACAGGAAAGTTGTGTTTTGACACGCATGTTTCCTTCAGCTTTGCTGTTGCTTTTGCGAAGTGATTTAGGAGAAACTGTCCCTTGGTCTATGCATTTGTCAATCCATCCAAAATGCCAGAAATGGGAAATTATAGGAGGGTTGGTGGAAATAAAACCTTGAAGACCTCATATGTACAGGACCGAGCTTTGAGCCGTTTGATACACAGCTCTTGAGACTGTATTGGCTCTATGTGTGTCTATCCTGCTAGATAGACAAATTCGTTTTGTGCATTTTTATTTTTCTCCTTTGTGGTGCAACTGGAGCAATGCTTCAGTCAGATTTGTAAGGAAAGATAGTGAAGAGACTGGAGTAAAATGCTGTATGATACCAATTCTGTTGGTTTTAGCAAGATTTGGGCACAGTGCAGGAGACACATTTTATTGGATAAACTTCCATGTGTATGTTTGTGAGCAAAAATACAATACAGTACAGCAGGAAATAGCTAGTAATTACATTAAATGTGGGTAGGGGTTTTATGTTAATAAAACATAAATTACAAGTGGTAGCTTGTAATATTTTTTGATCCTGGTGGTCTGTCTGTTAGGCTGGAGTACTTAATACAGGCAGATAGTGCAGAATGATGACTGTACGTCGTTGTGCTGATATATAAAGAAAGTGAAGCTTTGCTAAGAACTGCCAGACCTTTGCTTTGTGGACAGCCGTGGAGGAGGATGTCATGGAAATGACCCCCTCGGTCTGCAGCAGAAGGTGCCAGCCCTGCAGTTCTGCAGCAGACAGATACACGGAGTATTGTGCACCATAGCCTCAGGAGAAACTGTATGTGCTACTCTCCCTGTGGGAGGGAAGGCATTAAGATAATCTTTAGCTTTTAAAGGCAGGGGGCATTGAAGGAAACAAAAATTGAGCAAAGGTAGTCCTTGAATGATGAAGTGTGTGGATTCCCATGCCTGGGGCATCCTACTGCAGTAGCAACGACAAAAACACGAAAAAAATGGTTTTGTTATATATGAAGAGTGTGAGCAATACTCCTTGCTTATATGCATGAGTAGGAAACTACATGTTGCTAATGGGAGCCATGAATGGTAATATACTAATCTTATTCTAAGCGTGAATATTTGACCACAAGTTGCCTAACCAAAAATACCATTTTTCTGTTTAAAACTGTTATCCTGAAGTGTTAATCAAACCATTCTGTTAACATGATTCATGTGTCTAAAATACATGAATATATAACTACTGGTTTATTGCTGGATTGTGTGCAGGCAACCTAGCATATATAGTTTATTTGTACTATCTGTTCTCCTTAGTAAATTCTCCCACAGAAGAACATACGCTGCTTCCTTGCACTGCTGGGGAGAAGAACCATGAATCCATCTCTATCCATAAAAGCAGCACAGAATTTGCTGTTAAGAGATAATTTGTGCCCAAACTTTTAATAGAATAATAATTTACCCTTATTCAGAGAAAGTTCAATATCAATCCTGTTGTGATGACCGTGTTTAATAAAAAGGCTTACAGTGGAAACTATTCTTACCAGAACATTAGCAGGCAAGTCCAATGGTCTATATCATCTCGTTTCAAAGTAACTTGACAGGTTGTGCTGGTTTTAGCTGAGATCGGGTTAATTTTCTTCATGGTGTCTGGTATGGAGCTATGTTTTGGATTTGTGTTCAAAAATCTGTTGCTAACACAGGGATGTTTTTGTTACTGCTGAGCAGTGCTTAGGCAGAGTCAAGGTCTTTTCTGCCTCTCACACTACCCCCCAGTGATTAGACTGGGGGTACACAAGAAACTGGTATGAGACACAGCCAGGACAGCTGATCCCAGCTGACCAAAGAGATATTCCATAGCATGTGACCTCATGCTCAGCATATAAAGCTGGGGGAAGAAGAAGAAAGGGGGCCGATGTTTGCAGTTATGGCGTTTATCTTCCCAAGTAACCCTTATGCATGATGGAGCCCTGCTTTCCTGGGGATGGATGAACACCTGCTTTTCAATGGGAATGAATGAATTCCTTTGTTTTGCTTGTGCGTGGTTTTTGCTTTATTTATTAAACTATTCTTATCTCAACCCACAAATTTTCTCACTTTTACTCTTGTGATTCTTTCCCCCATCCCATCATGGGGGGAGAGAGTGAGTGAGTGGCTGTGTGGTGCTTAATTGCCAGCTGGGGTTAAACCACGACACATGCACGGAATTTTTCCATTGATATCCTAAGCTTGTGATTGGGCCTACAGCAGTCCCTGACGGGCGGCAGGGGGAGTCAGTTGTCTCCAAACTGCTTTCTTAAAAAAGAAGATGTTTTCCATGGGAAATCCTGGAAAGTTGCAACTGGCTCCAGTATCATACCAGGTATGACTGATCTTATCCTGATGTTCAGTTCAAAACTCTGGTTCATAATGGCAAAAGAGAAGGAAGGACGCTTCTTATTCACAGAATCAGAATATCTAAGTTGGAAGTGATCCATAAGGATCATTGCATCCAATGACCTGCTCCTCCCAGGACTACCTAAAACTAAACCACATGACTAAGAGCACTTCTTGAACACTGACAGTCTTGCTGCTGTGACCGCTTCCCTGGGGAGCCTGTTTCAGTGACTGACCACCGTCTCAGGGAAGAACATGTGCAATTGGAACTTCCCCTGTTGTAGCTTCATCCCATTCAAACAGCAATATTCATATTTTCTGTGTAAACTAGACAAAAACTTGCTCTCTGGAAAATAGATTGAGGTAAAAATACTTAAGTTTTCTAATTGAATAAACACTTTGTGAATGACCAGAACCTTGATATTTTTGCAGCTAGAACAATGAAACAAGTCTAAGGATGATCTTGGTATTCTTGCTCTTTGTGTCTGCTAGTGATGAGAGCATGGAAAAAGGCTTGCTTTACTACTAAAATGAGACAGCTTTTAGCATCTAGATGTTACTATTTTGGAAACACCCTTTGGCATTTGAATGACTGGAAATTAGGAAGAATGAAGCTGGTGGAAAAAACGAGGCCAAACTGCAAGTGTTTCCGAAAACCTTATGTCCTTATTTGTCCAGGAACTTCTGTGACTCAAAATCTTTGACCCAGGAGGATGTCAAGAACCTGCTGGGATATATCTGAGCAGGATCTTCTGAAGTCAGCTATCAGATGACAAAGATCACAGGCCACAAAAAAGTAATTTTACCAAATTTGTGATCTAGAGTCTTGGACAGATTCAGAAACAGTACTGTATTGGCCCCTGGGACTAACCCTGTTGCAGCTGCATCTCAGAAATAGGTATTTTATCTAAATTGTGGATATGCTTTTTCAGTTTTTGACTTGCTAAGATGGTCTCCTAGGCAATGATGAATTGGATAAGCTGTCAATGTTCTCTGTCTCCCTGTTCCTGTGTCCACTGGTATTTCTTGTAGTATGTAATGCTTCACCAGTACCTTGATAATACTTGAATTTCTGTGGCTTATAGAACTCAAGAGGTGAAAATCATCAGCACTAGTCATTAGGACTCTTTATGGGTATTTTTGAGAAACAGCAAATCCTTTCTTAGTTAGACACTTTGTAGACTCTGAATATTTTTTTCCCCCTTATTTCTTGAACAACAAAAATAGGTTTGTGAGATCATCTATGACTCATCATATTACATGTAGGACCTGGATTCAGAAGTCTTTCTAGGGTGTTTCTTTTCTTTCTTGAGTTCTCCACTGAACAGCTCAAATTCTGTGGCCTCAGCTACTTCAAAAGTATCAAACAGATAATAAGGTTTACCTAAAGTATTTTGGGGTATGCAAAGTACAAGAGCTATGCTGGTTTTGAAGAGTTGTATGTATGTAATATTTTTTATCATAAGGAAGAGAGTTGAGCTGGTAATCAATAAAAGGAGAACTCTGAAATTTCATGTTACAGAGTTCAAGCCTGTATCCCAATTCCCTCAGCTTTTGTGCTCTGCAGATACAAAGGCTTTGTGCCTCAGTGTTCTCAACAGGAACTAAACAAATGTCTCTACTTCTAGTAGTTGTTTCTTCTAATAGATTTAGAAGTTAAGCTCAGTACTATCTGGACTGGGAAACAGCATGACCTTGGAGAAAAAGAAAATGTGTCTCTGAGTAGAGATGATTGAGAGGTTGTTCCCTAGTATGTAGGAACTGTAGTTAAGCATACCACTTAATTTCTTCATATATGTGAAGAAATATCTATCATCTATCTTTCTGTCTGCCTATATTTACTTGTATGTGCTTAATACAGTGTCTGTTACTGGAAGGAATTGGAGATGGGAGTCTGAAGTTGTTCATGATCATAAGGACTTCAGAGAGACGGATATTATCCAACACTAGTGTTAGGGAAGAAGTAACAGTTGTTGGAGACTGGGTTTCTTGCACAAGGGGTGCAGTGGGGGGAAGCACAAAGACAGGTGTGTGCTTATGAAAGTGTACAATTCCCAAGAGCATAAAGAGAATTTAAAACTATGTGTGTCCACACATACTCCAGGCTGCTACTGTCACCTGCTGTAATACCACGGGAAGGTCTATATATGTTAGTGTCTGCTGTAGTAAAGGTTGTATGTTCGTTTCTGTTCTACTTTCCTTCTGCCAGTTAGTCATAATTTTCTTATAGACACTTTTAGGGCTGAAATTATCACGATTTGGTCTAGGTGCAAAGAATATTTCTTTCTCCTTTGGAGCTGTTTCTGAGTCACTTAATCATGAGATATCTTTCCAACCTGTCCTAATGAAAAATACTCCATTGCAAATAAAGTTAGTCAAGTACATCTTGCAGTGGCTGTCCATAACAGAAGAGAATGCTATTTTAGAAGCAACAACACATTGATAGGCCAAGTATGCAATCATTGTCCTATCACAGTGAATTATACCATTAGTCCAATTTATCTAATCTCTTTGCTCCAGACTGGCTAAAAACAATTGCTTCTCAGAGCAGAGCAAAAAAATATTTCATGGGCAAATATGGAATAAGTTGCTCATACAGGAAAATTATTTTTCTTCTCCTATGTCCTCTGTACTTAAAGAACAATGAATTAACATCATATGAATTTGAGTATCCTTTTTCCCCCAAAAAAGTGGTCTTAGGGTGGTCCTTTGTGTACACAAACATCAAATCAACTTCTAAACTGAACTCTTGACTCAATCCCATGCAATGGGAAGGAGTTCCACACGTTAATTTAACCTGCATGTGAATATAATTTTTCAGCTTTTAAAATTTTCTATTTTTCTTTTATTACATTTTGTTTGTTTATTCATCTGATAATAGAACAAGAAAGATCATGTATTCTTACTTGGTTTACGATCTTTATATCTCCATAATAATCCTTATTTTTATTTTATGATCTTTCTATCATGTCTCCCTTTTACTTACACTATTCATGCACCAAAGAATTTCAATCTATTCGGTGTGGCTTTTACTGGAAGTTTTTCCACATTTCTGCTAATTCCATCTCCGATCACTGAAGTCCTTCTACCCCTGATAAATTTTTCTTGAGACATCTAGATATTTCAGAACTGAACACACTGTTCTCAGTGGAGTTGTATGATTTTACTGTCCCATGCCTGGTGCATCCAAAAATATAATCTGCTTTTAACAAATCCTATTGCATTCTGTTCTAGAAATATGTTGCTCAGGCAGTGACCCTCTCCTCTGTGCTGACTGCCATGTCTCTTCCCACGCTCCCCTGCATACTGATGCCCAAGTGTCCTAGTGTGGTTACACATAACTTAGACACCAGTAACTTGTTTGTCTGGTTCAAATTATTCCTTCTAATACACACTGGATGAATTTCTCAATACTGAAATTCACCTGCCTGCTCAGCTAGCTTTAAACCTCTCTGGCATTCCTGATGGTTCTTTGGCTGGTCTTTACTGGCATGAATTCTTTTATGCCCCCTGCAAGACCAGTCTCAGTTTAAAGTTCGGAGACCTAGAGGTAACTTGGTTCTGTTAAATGCCCTATTTGTTTCTCTAGCTTGTTTTCTGTCTCTGTTTCTAATCCGTATCTTTTTTTGCCTCTGTGTTAGGTGCCTATATTAAGTGTTTAGGCCAGTTCATGCTTAGTTAACTGAGAGAGAAAAACTCCAGCTTTAAATTACCCTGTGAAAGAATTCATCTTCCCCCTAATATTAAGAGTGAGGGAAAGAAGCATCCAGTTTACCCCTGTGTCACATTGCCTATCTCTTCAGGCAGCTGCCTTTTGTTGCCTTCCCACATTTATTGCTATACATAGTCACTTGGGGTGCAAATACCCGAAGGCAGTTAACTACTCGTTAAGCCTGAAGAATAGAAATAGCTAATTAGCCATCTATCTGCAAATATTTACCCCAGATATTCATCTGCGGGTGCAAAACAGCAAATGTTGTTTCTGCATAGGCTACAAGGCTGAGGCGTAACTCAAATGGACTCTTTGTAGTGTGCTCTTTTTATACTGTTCAGTGCTAACTTTAATGTATTATTGATTGTTATTAAGGTACACCATGAAATACAGATGGGATGTCTGTTGTGGTTGAACTCATACTGTGGGAGCTGTGTTGACTTTTGGATTGTTCTGGCCTTCATGCTGCTTGACATTAAGCCCTTTCACATTAGGGTTCAGAAGAAAAAGAAATATGTAGTAACTAAGTTATCCTGTATATAGTGTGAAGTAATGCAAAAATATGATGCCAAATGCTCTCTCCACCAAGTCAGCACAAAATTGAGACAAAATACTAATTTCAGAGCAAGCCAGGAAGTTCCTGATTTCCTTTGCGAGTATATACAAACACTAGTTTAGAGTAGTTGCCACCTGAATTTAAATTAGCTGTGCTACCTGCCAGTAGTGAAGGAAGTGCTGAAAGTGAGGGGATTAGGGGTCTGATATTCAGAAATGCTGAGTGTTAGCGGCTCCTGTTGATCGCATGTGTTTAGCATCCTGGGGTCCAAGGTCATGCTCAGGCAGTGAGCGGCTCCTCTGTGCTGACTGCCGGCCTCCGTCCCTGCACAGACCTCTTGGCTGGATCTATTGGCTAGTTTGAAATGCACAAAAATTGCATCAGAGGATCAATTACTGCTGAAATGTCACTCCTGAACCCTGTAATACTGCTAATTAGTTAAAGCAAAAAAGGCGTGTTGATATGCATTTGTCTCGGCTGTGGCTCACTGAATATCTTTTCACAAAATTAGGTTTGAAATACTTTAGATTCTCTCCGTTCCCTCTTTCTGGAAAATTGAAGTATATAACTGTTGTTCTTTTCCTTTTTTTTTTTTTTAGATTTCCTACGCCCCCATAAAATGAAATGCTTCTAAATGGTTCTCACTACCTCCAGCAGCTTGCATCTTAGAATAGTTTACTTCTGTTTGAAACTCTTAAAGAGGGTATTAGTCACTGGAGAAAACTTGAAATAAGGAAACGTATGACAAACACACGGTCACAGGACAATCCTCTCTAACTTTGGCTCGGCTCCCTTTCTGCCATTAAAGGAGCAAAAGAAATTGGAGATTTGATGCAAGCTCCCTGCCGTGGGGGAGGGCAGGGTTACTCTGCTCTTGTCAGGGAGTCTCCGGCTGGCAGAGGGCCAGCTGTGTGAGCACTGCCCTTCCCACCGCAGGCCACGCAGGAGATGTGTCGGGAGAAGGGCCGGGAAGGGCAGTAGCTAGAGCACACGTAAGTGTGTCTGTGATGAGAGTGAAATCGTGGGTTGCTCCCAGGGAGAGCTGGCTCAGGGGGATGCTGGTGACAGCAGGAAGCTTTTTATCTGGGACAGAAAGGTAGCGGCCGCTGTCGCAAGCCGTAGGTTCTGACTGCAGCCCTGCATTTTGATCCCTTGTTCAGGTGGGTTTCATTTCCCATGTGCTCACCTTTCAGGGAGTCTGGCTGGGCTGTGTCAGGGCGTTCAGGGCTTGATGAGCTATGGCAGTTGTTTCCAAGCACCGACTGTTCTTTTTAGTTGCTACAACATACACCAGGCTCTCATTGACACATCCCATCCCCCAAGTTTTCATCTAGCATTTAGTTTTTGGTGAAGATTATTTTCTCAATTTGCCACAAAGATAAGATATTCAGCTGTCAACAGCATAAGCAGAGTCTGTGAGTTTTCTTTAGTATGCGATAGGTCATATTGTTAAACAAAAGTCTAAACATTTGCAAAAATACATGAAAAATACAGAGTTTGTACTCATTGTGTTGATTTTCTATCCCCTGTAGAATTTATTTGAAGCCTTAACAAAATTGTTTCCTATTAAAATGGTGATGAGAGGAAAGAGACAGGAAGAATGTGGGCCAAATCCATCTTTGTTGTAGTATTGCTGATCTCAATAATGTTACTCCAAGAGTGGAGTTGGTCCAGGAGTTTTCCAAAATGACAGTGTTTCTTAAGTTGGTGAATTGACTGGGACATGGCTCTCCTGTGGTTTGACTACTGTGGTTTGTCACTACTGTGGGAAATTATCCAGTTCAAAAAGTTCTGTTATTTGGGTAATTTCTTGCTGAAATTGATGGTTACTATTTCTTTTTTTTTTTTTTTTTTTCCTCCCAAAGTTTATTTCTAGGGTTTTTCCATTTGTCTCTGGTGTTCTAGAGAAAAGGCTTGTTACAAAGGAAGAGTCAGAGAGACTGCTCCACAAAGAGGGTGTGAAAAAGAGGAGAGGATTTGAATTTGGAAGTGTTTTCCCTCTCACTGAAACAGCTCTCCTGTTTGATACAGAGGGTGTGTTGTTAGGACAAAATCCACCTTCTAAATATCTTTTACAGATGAAAACAGGTTACTGGGTATTGATAACCATTACTTACTTTGTGAGCATACACACTAGGTCACCTCATTCATAGCCTGTTTCTCCTCCTAAATTATTCCACATTTGTGAGCATTTTTCAGGCAGCTACTATTTAAAACCAGAAAGCCTCCACCCTGGAAGGCCTCAACCTGTCAGAAACATTTCCTCTCTTGCCTCAAGCTTGGAATTTCACTCTGAAACGCCAGCTCCCTCAGGACTGTGCATTGTGTCATCCTTGCCTCGTGGTTTACTCTCTGCAACCTCAGTTGCGCACACATACGGCCAGTGTTTACCACCTCTCCACATTCTTCTGCCTGCTCTACCAACATCTCTACGTGTCTATTTTCACAGTGCCATCTACGTCTGGAATGGTGTCATTTCTGCAGTACTTAGCCCAGTTTCACTCTTGCCAAGCCTCAAGCTTCTTTATGTTTTTTCTCTTTTCTGCCAATAATCTTTCCCAGTTTCTCTTGTGTATACATATGTGAGTGTTTGTGTATATTATCAAATATGCATTTCTAATTATTTGGGATGTGTGGGATAAAGGTCTTATTATTTCGAGCTTTAGTTAGCAGTGTTGTTTTAAGTAATAAAGACAGAAAAAGGTATGCTGACCATCCCACAGGAAACTATCATGCATTTTGAACCTCCTGCATATTTTGCATTAGGAAAAATATGTAAGAAATTTGTAGAGCACTCTTTAACTGTATCAATACTCTTTTTTCTTATGGCTGCATGTACCAAACCAAGCTCCACTAATACTAAGGGGAAAAAACACCACTGTTACTTTGTGATTAATATATTATAGAAATGTCTTACATTTTTCCTATAATAGTTTTTCCGTACATAATAGCATTTCAGTTTGAAGGTCTGACATCTCGAGGCCTATCAAAGCTAAAAACAAGTGCTAGCATTCTGTTGGAAAACTGGAAACTTCCCACCTCCAGTGCTATAAAACTCCTTTTTCAGACTCACAGATCACAAGATTAACACATCATTGGTAGACGGTCCAATCCTGGGTGTTGGCCCAATGTAATTTGAAAGGAAATTTTTCCATTTGAAAGGAAGCAAGGAAAAAGACTTGATGGCAGTTTGCAGCAAAACCAAACTAATGACAGCTGATTTAAGCTATCTGGGTTGAAAGTATTAATAACTACCCTTGGAAACAATTTTAGATCTGATTTCAAATAAAGAGTTTATGTTGACACTCACTTGAGACTTCTCTGAAGACCATAGTCCTTTACCTTCCACATGACAGGTGTAGAAGGGCATCTTGAGGAGTCAGAGCATTCTTTGTGAAGGTTGCTAGACCTGTGCTGGGTTCACACTGTGAATCCAAGATCTTCCATGTGGTATCAATAAGGCTGGGATGCCAGCAAAATACAGCATGTAAGAGCTCCAGGCCATGGTCTTTCATTCTGTTTTAGGCATAACCAGTGTGGCAAATAGAAATAATTATCTGGCTATAAAAATGTGTCAGACCAGGGGTTTGATATTCTTAGTACATATCCCAGTGAGACTCTGTGTGGTCATTTAGAAAGGGTTAAGATTTGTCCCAACTCAAACAAAAAGTTAATTTTTCCATTGTCTTTGGTGGCACTAAGATTTCACATGACACTGTTAAATCGATGCTATATAAAGCTTTTTGTGTATGTGCCTGTGTATATAATATATATCACAAGCATGTACAAATGTGTTTCTGTATATTTTAGCCAATTGTATAAACTAACTGTGTTTAAACCATCTAATATGCAGATGTCTGGAATGAATGAACTAAGAAGTCTGGCTAGTAGTAAAATATTCAGAGAATGTAATGGCAGCACATTTAGCACAATTGTAATATTGAGGGTTTTAGTTTCATTTATCTGATGACTTCCTCTACTGTAAAATAATGGCTTTTTTTCCCTAGTTACATCAGTTTTCAGCTACAAATGTTTTACATTCTGAAACTGTGTAAAACAGACTAAGAATTGGGAAGTGTAAGTCTTTAGATTATCTGTTCTTAAGTGCTTTGGGCTAACTTCTCTTACCAGCTTTCAGAGATACAGGAGACTGTATTTGAAACCCCTCATCAGAGCAAAATGAATGTTTTAGCATTCTCGGCCATAATATCAGGCTAACATGCTCCCTGACTGACATCCAGTGCATACTGTATAATTGCCAGCCTGCTTCTCTGAGTGCCTTGAAGATTACATTTTTTTAATGTCCCAATATTAATAACCAGATGTGATCTTCTTCCTGCCCAGGGGTCAAGCTGGCTGGCCAGGTCAGGCTGTTTGTCTGTGTGCACAGACTGTGAAGTCTATTCAGAATGACAGGTATGGGGGGAGGCGGGTAGGGTGTTAACCTCAAGACCACCAAAAGGGACTTCTCCCTGCTGGGAACAAAGACCAGCAGGAGCTTCAGCCTTTTTCAGTACTCCTGGGATTTTAACCAAGTGAACAAAAGATGATGCACAGCTGAAGAAATGCTCTTCACAACTGATACATAATTTAAGATGTTCAGTTACAAACAACCGGATATGTATTTGTGATTTCATTTGAACACAGTCCAATTATCTGCAGTCAGTTAATATTTTTGTATGTGTAGTTTCTGTGTGCTGCTTTATACAGTGAGAAGAAGATGCTCAATTGCTGGTGTTTGAATATACACTAGCCTTGAAAATAGCCCTAGCTCTTAAAGAAATAGCATTAAAATACCAGCAGTTGCTATGGGATGTTTTGTGCTGTCTAGTTAATGTTTGCCAGTCTATGATGTGTAGAATTATTTTATAGTGAATAGTATGATAGTTTCGTTATACTTATATTATAAAACCATTTACTCCTCACTCTCTTTTTTTGTTAGGTAAAAAAAATTCAAAAGAAGCAGCTATTTGTTTCCTAATTGATTTTCTACGTTAGTTGTTCATTGAATAGATAAGTAGTGCCTGTGATATTTGATTACAGAGCAAGGCACCCATTTAACCTTCCGTTCTTTCCTGGCCAGGATTTCAAATACAATACAACGTACCTCCCTTAGGCTCAGTAGGATTAGACTGCTAGCAGTAATCCCTGATGCTATGAAATAGACCTGATAGAACTTCAACTCACTTGTTTAGGATTATGCTCATGAATTTCAGCTCATCTAGTTGCATTAACCCTTTGGGAACTTGTGTGGGTTATGCTGCTATAAATAATAATAAATATCATAAAAAAAAGGCAGATTCATTTATTCTTGATCAAAATGTAAAATTCACATTGAAATGAAATCAGACACTGTAGTACAAATCCTTAGAGTTTCTTTTAATTCTAGTGTTCATAAGTCTTTTGCAGTTCAACAGTATCTTTAAACAATTCAGTCTCAATTTACGCATTGACTTTTTAAAATTATTTTTATGAATTTTAGTTCTCAAGATTGCACTGAAAGGGCAGACAACAGATATCTGCTAACTGTAGAGCATCGGCGGAGAATCTCCGAGTACAATGATTGCAAGCATGATCCTAGGGTAAAGGGAAGGGGTACTGGTACCTGAGCTATCACTTCCTGGCTTTTCTGCTGATAGCAACAATCCTGAAAAGGGCAGTAGAGACTTTTGATGACTTGTGCCCCAGTCAAAAACCAGAGTGAGAGTGCCAGACCATTTCTGATGGACTGCTAGACAGCTGGCAGGCAAAAGCATTGTAATCACTCCAGATTTGAACTACTCTTTTGAACTGGTAACTTCTATTTAAATGCTGATTTTTAATCTGGCCAAATCACTATAGGGAATAACCCTGTACTAGCAAAAAGGAACAGATCTTTTCTGCCTTTCATTTTCAAGATCCTAAAACCCACCAATGAAATAAATATTGTTTCCTATTACCAGTTCCTTAAACTGCTCAGCCTTTAGTGGAAAAACTCATTAAATATTCATGTGCACAACTAATTGTATTAATTATTGAAATGAATATGTATATATGTTTTAGAATATTTGAAGTCAATTACAATGAAAAAATGTGGAGTGTTTGAGTTGGGAACTCTAAAATACTCTCACTTTCTTGACAGAAGATAGAGTCAAATTAGGAATGACTGAATATGCACATTCAGGCATCAGTAAACTACTGTCACTTCAGTACATCTGCATGTGGAATCGCTATATTTAAAGGCAAGATGACAGGCAGGATCGGTGCTGCTAGCTGCACTTGGTGACACAGGCATCAGGGCATTGCTTTACCCCTTAGACACTATTAAAGGCATGCCTATTATTGTAGATCTGTTGGATACTCTTGATACATTTGATGATAAACTGGTATTGATGAATAGCTGAAGGCGATGAGAGCAATGACTGAAGTTACTCTTCAGTGACTCCATTCCGTTTTTGCAGGACTCGGGAGTAGGGGCAGGTTGGAGTGGTTGTTCATCAGCCCAGTGGGTGCACTCATGTGCTCCCATGTGGAGTATTGCTGAGTTCTAGTCTGTCACCCTTCTTGATCAACATATGCCCAAGGCTGTTATGGGAGAATCATCTGTGCTTGAGGTTGGGGTGTCTCCAAAATGCAGATGATTTTCATCTGCACAACTATTTCATCAGGCTTGGGTGGTGAAATCAATTGTTTGACTCAGTATTTTGCCAGATTTGAGGTTTGGATATACCAGCTGTGTCGTAAACCAAGGTTGTGCTGGTGGGATTCAACAGTTGGTAGAAGTGGTCGAGGCAGCATCGTGTAGCTGTTCTACAGCCGTAAGTCTTTCTGGATTCTATGTTTCGCTACTGAGGTAACCAAAAGAGTGATAAGCACATCTTCATTTGTATATGTCCAGGTGCTAAATGGATGGATGTTGCTTCTCTTTCAGATCAGCTTCTCTCAATTTCTTTTATTTTAGAAATATCTTCCAAAAAATCATGCTCAAGCCTGCTGCTGCTGCTCAACTTAGTCATTTACAATATTTAATGCATTTCAACTTTTGTGTTCTGTTGGTTAGTTTTGGTTTGACACATGGTATATTTCTGTTCCCTGATTGATTGCAAATGTACCATTTAAAATTGTCTGTTTTGTGAATGCTCCATTTACATATTCAGGATGTTTTTTCCTCTGATATTCTGCAGTGTGCATTCAAACAGCTCTTTCTGAAACAAATTCCTTGCTTAGATCAGCAGATTTAGTTCATAAAAATTAATGGAAAACAAACAGCCAAGAGGTAGGGCATGGAAGGAACTAATTCAGGCATTTATGATGAATAAATCCAGCATTTTCCAGCCTTCCTTCCGATGCTTTAATTGTAAACACAGAACTTAGTGGCCCACACATTTTCACCTGCAGATATGATGAGAAGAGAGAGGTAAAGCTCCAAACTTTTGGGAGGTTTGAGCTGCCAGGAATCTGTCTGTCCATTAGCCAGTGCTTCTGACAGCAAGTCTTTTGCAGCTGCCGTCCCAGCTCTATTCCAACTGTCGCAACTTGTTTCTAGTTGCACTTTCACTCCATTTCAGCCTGTAAAGCTTATATCACAATCAGACCCTGATTCCCTCTTAAAACCTCACTTCACATATGTAATTGAGAGCAGCTCGCAGTGCTAGGGCTTAATCTCAAAGATGCTGGACACTTGTGTTTTCAGAAAGTGGTTGGCAAGTGCAGAATCTGCTTTCTTGCTTGCTTGATAGAAATTTGTAATTTTTGATCGTTCCACCACATAGCAAAGTGCACTTGTATTTCAGATTCTTACAGGATAAAGGGAGTAAAGGGTGCCACAGTGAGAAAGTTTGTTCCTAGGCAAAACCAAATTTTGGTGGCTTGGATATCAGTACTATTTATTAATGTGCTTTTACTTGGCAAAGCTGGTGGCTTTTGTGTGCGCGTGTGTGTGGGAAGGGAATCTTATTAAGTCTAAATAAATAGACTGTAGGAACCATGGTAATACTTTACACTTCTGTAAAGCCTTTATTCAGAGGCTTTCAAAATGTTTTAACAATGTTAATTAAATTCAGTACTCCTCCATTCTGTGTTAGCCTAAGTGCATATAGGGCCATCTTCATGTACATACGGGTAGACTGGAAGGAAGCTTGTGTTTAACTGTGTGCAGCAGCATTGCACTGCAGGTATTTTCAACGGCGGTAAAAAAAAAAAAGAGCAAGATGTGTTGAAGTGAAACTGCACAGGGAATTGCCTGTAGGTAGGCAAAACATAATTACAAGTTGAAATTTGGCCAAGACATTTGTCTTAACACTCTTCCTCCTTTGAAAAAAATGTGCCACGTACTTAATAACTTTATTAAGTACAAGCAGTTATGAAATCTGTTCTTTGTTTCAACAAAAAGAAAATATTTCCTAACAGGACGGTGCTGTTAAACACCAAGCTAAGGCACTGACTCATTACTAATTTAGACAGAGAGCACCATCAATGAATTACCAAAACTCTTTTTTGTAGCACTGGTGTTTTCCTTGGAGATCTCCCCTCCAAGTGCTGACCCTGCTTTAGCCTGCGAGATCTGAAGGGATCACAGCACAAGGTGGTATGGCTTAGGGCTGTATATAAAATGATGAAGGATAGAGTGAAACCCAGCCATGTGCTCCCTTTACTCGACACTGTAGTGGTGTTCAGTGAAACTCAGAGCTGCTCTTGTTTTCTGCAGTAAATAATCAGCCTATGAAATTCACCGCTGCAGTGGGGGGGGTTATCCGGATAAACAGTTTATCAGGATTTTTAAGAAGGATAAGGGGATGAACATTAATGATGTTTCTGATTATGTGGGCTAAAACAAAAAGATACAAGAACGTTTGGTTCTCTATTATTATTGTTAAAGTCAGGATATAAACAGACTGTCTTCCAGGGTCAGGCAAGGATCCCTCATCTCACACTCATTTAGGCTCTCTGAGGACTTGTGTTTGTGCCCTGCATTTCTGTGAATCTGATATTAGCTACTTGCACAAACAGCATGCTGGAATAGCTGGGCCAAGGGTATGATTCATGGTGTTACTCCCGTGTTTCCATCTCTCTGTCTCCCTCAGTGACTGTTCTCAGAGGACGGCATTAGACTTCAAAAAGGAATATGAGAACTGAGTGTTTCAAATGTAAATAAGACGCCTTTCTATTGGCAATTTTAGTCTTGCTAAGACAAGGTACTACTCCAGCGGTAAACAACCAAATCTGCATGCCAGGGTTGGGTTTTTTTTGGGGTTTTTTTTGGGCAACTTATCACTCAGCGTGGGAGAGGAGCATCTGCGTAATAATTAGTGTTTCTGTTTTTTTAATTTGGAAGTACAAACAATAGACAGAAAGGGCCATTTGGCAACTAATTAGTTTTCTTCTGCTCAAAGAACATGACAAGAAGTTTCCTTTCAGATGGGCATTCATAGACCCATGGACATGCATTTTCACATTTAAGTAATAATTCATCGGCATTACTCCATACGTAATCTGACATCCTAAGTACAGCATGTAAAGGTCCAGACTTTGAATACATTTTTTAAACTCAAGTGGCTATTGGAAACACTTTATAGGTCATTCGAAGAGCAGTTATGATTCAGTACCACACAACATCTCTCTACATTTTTAGGAAGCACAATTTTATTTCACCTCTGAGAAGAGGACAAGGCACCTGCTGCCTGGCTTTTGTTATAGCTGGTTTCTGCAGAATGCATATAGGACCATGTGAGATACGGCTTGACTCAGGTCACTGTTTTTCACTGCAGTTTTGTCAGCATTGCAGTAACTCCGTGTGGTAGCTGTTATTAATTGTTTGGTGCACTCTGCTCTGAGCAAGGATTAGGAAGACAAACTCCAGTGTTCTGAACGTTGTTATCAGAATAAACAATCCAGACCCACCAAGGTTGTGTCCAAAGTGCTCTCTGGGTCTTGCCACAGCGACTCTCCAGCTCTGGCCAGTCAATCTGTGTGTGGAAACAAGGTCTGAAAGGGAATGGGGGAAGTGGAGGTAAGATGTGCACTTCAGGGACTTGTCCCGATTACAGAGTTGTGAGATGGCAGGGCACACACTTGGGCTCTCTGCCTGGGAAGCACTGCTGGCTTCTGTAATGCAGACAATGTGGGAGAGCAGAAGATTTGAATTGCAATAGTGGGATCAATCTTCTTTAGGGAGAGGCATGTTGTTGAGCATGGTATTTTTCACTTTTGTCTATTTCCCCTTTCCCTGCAGTGTTAATAATGTACAGAGAATTCCCAGACTTTAGGATGTCAGTGGGCCTTGAAGAAGAGCTGTAAGAGGGAAAAGTATTGCTTGACCCAAAAGAACAGGAAACCTTCTTCGGGTAGAAAGGAAGAAAACACATTGATTATTTGAGGAAAGACCTAAAAGGGAAAATTGAGGTGCAATTTTTCCAGGCAGCCATTCTGTAATGGTAAGAACTCAGAGCAAAAAATGTTGGCCAAACGAAGGTATGCAGACTCTGGCAGGTGAAGTGATATGAAAGCCAGTCAAAGGCTTTAAAACAAGAGCTTCACCAAATAAAGTCCACATAGCAGGAGAAACAAGACTACTGCAAAGTAAAGATGAGAATGAAATAGTTTTATTAATGCTGCTCAGTGTATGAACTAACATTTAATAGTTTTTTATCATATCTCACATATCTCTGTGAAGAACTGTAGTTAGTAATACTGGTATTACAAGTTAGCTAATTGTAAATATTAATTTTAATATCACTGTAATGTAAGCAATGAAACATACCTTTTAAAGTCAAATATCCTTGCAGAGGAATCATTTTTTTCTTCATTATTTCTAGTCTTAGCCAGAGGTGTGTAGAAGGGGGAGGGGAATAAGGATTATTTTAATCCCCAAGTCAGACACGGGTATGTGAGTGGGCACTGGCATGCAGACCAACTAAATCTATTATTCTGAAGCAATGTACAGTAGCTCCTAGTATGGACAATGATAAATAACACTGACCTAAAACAGGAATGATTTTAAGCCACCTTCACTTATCCAGCTTTATGGAGGTCTGAAAATAGAAGTTGATTTGTCTTTGCATCAATCTGTATATATGGCTCATTAAATGATTTAATATAATTAGAGGTGAGATGCCCATTGTCTTAGTCACTTATTTTTATCTTATGAATTGTCACAATAGCTTAGAATAAATTGGAAATAAACATGCAAATAACACTCAAATGAGAATGTAAAAATAGTATTTACTTTTATTGATCACGTCCCTAAAAATCCAGACGAAGGCAGTTCAAAACAAACTAGTGTCTTTTTTACTCTTTCCTTTTTAGAACTGTCATTTGAATCAGGGATTCAAACCTGAAATAACACAGTGGCATTTGCGGACAGTCTCAGAGAGAAATGAAAGATTCACTGGATACTGACACAGTCTTAGGAGTTTTTTTTTTGTTGTTTTGGTTGTTGTGTCTCTTTTTCCTTTCTTCCCTCCCTCGCCCCCCACAAGCGGTGGTACTTCTAGGTTTAACGTGAAGTATTTTAGTGGGAAGCTTTTGTCTTTAAGGCTCACAGTTCATCCCCTTAAACAGAAAAGATTCATTATCAGAAATATTTTTAAGCTTTTTAATGATAAACAATGAGCCAGGCTCTTAGAAAACATGGCTGATGTAACTATTAGTTAGTAATATAAAGAAATAAAAAGTCTCTCCTCAACCATCCCTTTTGTTTCATACAGCAGTACTAAGTGGAATTTCTTTTTAAGTGTATGTCCAGGTCAAGTTCTCTTTCCCCTCGGTGTCTGTGATGAGAGACAATCTTCCAACTGTTACACAATATCATGGTCCCCAAAATCTCAACAAGGAAAGCTCAGCTAATATGAGACTTATGATAATAAAAGACTGGTTTTCCTTTATTTTATTATTTTTTTAAAAATGCAGATGCCAGGTGACATATCCAAATAAGCACTTTAAAAATGTTTGGTAAAAGTTTATTAATAGATGTCATTGCTGCAAGTCCTCATGCATGCCCCTTTAAAAGAAGTGGTCACTTATTTGAAACTAAGGACAGAACATTTACTTGAATAAAATTATTAATAAAGCACATCAAGACTTGTTTCTACTAGTATTTGTCCATGAATACTTCATGTGTTAATTTAGGACTTAGGGATATTTAGTCATACAAGCCCTTCATTCTGAAATAGGAATGTACCTTATTATTATTATTTAAACACTGGCCTTGAATGTTTTGAATATATTTATAAAACATACTTGTCCTCTTCATAAAATTAAAAACATCTGCTACGGCTTTTTGGTTAAAATGTTGTGGACATGTAAGTCTGGTGGTAGGTCAGTCTGCCATTTTGAATGGCAATTAAGCTGACAGTACACCCTGTACCAGTGAGACTGTGAAAACAAACAGAAAAGGCAGATGGTTCATTTAGTATAGTAATTGTAATTTGTTGTTCATTAAAAGTAATTCCCACACAGGCATTCTCTATGCAGATGGAGTATATGGAAAATTTTATTCTGCCAACCTGTCCTAATAATTATTTTTGTTAGTGTAATTTGCACCGACATTTGATAGGCAGTTGATTAGAGCAGTATGATTTCGTCAGAATTAAAATTAATTGTAAATTTTGCTGCTTTCATTAGTCTGCTTTTATAACTATCATGACCAAGCAGCAGGGGTTTAGCTCTGAATTACCAAATATCACAGCAGCATTTGTTGTATGTGGTGGTGTTTTTTTTTTTTTTTTTTTTTTTTTCCCCCCGAGATGATTGAACCTTTTAATTGAAGGGTTTGTGTTTGGAATAGTTTTTTTATACCTACAGAAGATGAAAATTAGTGGGAAAACTATTTTAGGATGATTCTAAAATATTATTTGAATGGAGGAATGTGCAGAGTTAAAAAAAATATAGTTAAACTTGAGATGTTTTTCTGCCTTCTTTAATGTAGTGATAGCATTGTAGCTCCACATATCCTGATCAGTAGAAAGAATCCTCATGGCCAGTTATAAAAATGTCCTTACAGGTAAAAACTGTATTGGCTAATTGGTTTTATACAGGGATTTTTTTTTTCTCCCTTTAGATTATAAAATTATGTTAAATAAACTTCAGAAGAAGGAAACTAGTGCCCTCTTGATGATTATAATTACAGAGCTGCTGAGTTTGATAATCATGATAAAATTGTTCCCTTCTTGATAAAGTTCCGTCCTAGATGGCTTAAGTTACAAAATAATTCTTCAAAAATAAATATTGGAACATCTTGGTACAAATGTAGACAGACAATTCTCAAGGCAAATCTGAAGGGCTGAGTGCACCTTGGATATTCTACCTCACTGCATGATGTAGCACGTCTATCAACTTGCAATATTAAAAAGTAGAGAAATGCTGGATGTTAAAATACAGAATGCAGTTCTGCGAGCTTTTGTTTGTTGTTAGTCTTTTATGTCCTGATATTTTTGGTGGTTGATCTGCTGTGTTTTTTATTCTCCATTACAACATAATATTGGTAAGGCAGAAGTGTGGACAAGTGAGGGTTGATGCCCTTGTCCTTTTCAAGTCAATGTCAGCTCCATCATTAATTTCAGCTGTGCCACGTAACCTATGGAAAACCCTAATATCTTAGAGAAGCAGCCAAATAGAGTATAATCACTACCGTTTTACAGCATAAAGTAACATTCTAGCATAAATAATTTTTTCCTTCTAGAGACTAGGGATGTTTTATGTTACAATTTTGCTTCTTCTGAGGTACAGTATCCACAGGGGTGTAATTCCCCTTAGAGTTGCAACTGTTTAAATCAGAGCATGCTTGACCTACTAATTTCCAGTAATACATATTTCTCTCAGAATCTTAAATTTTTAGAATTATCTATATCTAGGAATCAGGCTGGGAAAAGTAAAGAAATTCTTCTGGTTTATAACTCAACTCTTGTTTCTGCAAAATATGAACAAGACAGTATTTATTGTAGTCACAAAAATAGTTGGCATGATTGTGCGTAAGTGAAGAATCTCTGGATTGTCTCAAAGTGTTAGCTGCCCATTTGCAGACAAGCAAGCTTTTAGTGTGCAATTTAGGTCAATGGATAGAGGGGAGAAGATGTGTTTAGGCGACAGATTTTAAATCACCATAATATAAATATGCTTCCCTTTTCATCCGGAATTTGCTTTCTTTCAAGGTAATTTAGTAGAGCAGACATGCACTTATGCCTGTCTTTGTAATTTTAGGGATTAGGATAGTGAGGATTAAATGCTGACCCTTAATCTTCAATATCAACTTTAAGAGCGAAATATAATATGCAAATGGAACACATTCATTTTGTGTTTATATATTTTAATCTCTGTAATTTAGTTTTAAGAAGATGGAAACTCATCTTTGCCTTATTTATTTTGAATCCCAAAGCAAGATGCCATTAAAATCTTTATCCCTGTATCTTAGAGGATAAATATTTATCCTTTAGGGATTAAAATATAATTTTTTTAAAAAATGAGTTTAACCTAACACTCTTACATCAATCTAAGAGTTCTGTGTGTCTGATTTAATGTATCCTTGAGTGTCATGCTGAACATTGATAGTGGGGAAAAAATCATCCTGTGTTTATTTTCTAAAATCAGTGAATGGAATTTGCATTAACAGAAATCAATTGGGTACTATACCACAGATCAATTTTGGTCAGTTCGTCATAAGCTTTTCCTGCAAGTTCTGGATATATTCAAAGTATAGACCTTGCAGTCTGGGAGAGAGAGTATTTATAAAGATTAAATATTCTGCAGTTATAAACAAGTAGGATATCTCAACCAGTACAAATGAATGATGCAGTATTAAGGAGTCAAATCAAAAGGAAAGATGTATTATGAAAACCTGGCAAAAAAATGGATATGTGAAATAGTCTTCCTTTTGGCATTAATACTAGCAATGTAAAGTGCAATTAAAATACTTGACCCAATTAGATTTATAATGGATGTCCATATAGATGTGATTAAAAAAACCCCAACAAATAAAACCATGTATATTTTGACATTCCTGAAACAGTTTTAGATTAGGCCATCATATTGATTGCTTCAATATCTTCATGCTTCCTTTCTCCAGTTTTGCTTATTTTAACTAACATGGATGCTTGAATGTCTCCAAATAATTTTGCAGCTAATTTGAGATTTCTTCACACTGAGGATTTAGGACACTGGTATGAGCTATACATTTAAGTCTGTATCATTAAATGGTAAATGGATAATAGCAATGTACCATTCCTGCCCAGTGAGTCATCATCTAAGGACCATATTCTGACAACTGTAGTCTTACAAAGAATACTTTCTTCTGTGACAAATCTTTCAAGTATTTTGATGTCGTTTGGAAAATAAGAAGCTACCCAAACCGATACAGTTGTCAGAACATGGATCAGCGGGGATATTGTGAGAGCTGAATAACAGCATGAACAATATATAAATAAATAAAAATGTCACCTACCAACTTCATTTCCATTATGACTTTAGAAGTTTCATTGGATTGCTGCCCATGGTTTCTCAGGAAACTCTTAAAATGTCTAATTGTTATTTACAGATATATTCCCTCAAGAAATATTGAAGAAGCAAATGAATGTGTGTTCACAGTTCGATCTATCTTTGGGATGCTCTCTGGCCCTGAGGTGGCTCAGAGGAAAAGGAAAAACAATTGGGCCTTTCATCTTGAGGATAAAAGTTTTCTATCATGTCTGGTCCTTCCATAGGCCTTAGAAAAGTGAGAAGCTGTTTTGTGTCCTTATCATTCCTGAACACTTCTGTGAAAGCCAGAAACTATCTGGATTTTACTATATGTTTCATGTTTTATTAATTTCCCCAACTGTATCAAATGGGAAAGAACATACCACACAGTAAAAATGCAGTCACACCTTCATTACTGCCCAGTAGAGACCTAACAAGTGTCAAGTGTTTTATTCCTGCTTTATTGATATGCACCTGAAAGACTGTGAAAGTACACAGCAAGAAAAGCCAAGAAAAAGGAATATTACACACTATCCTATTCTCAGAGGTAGCCAAGAGACGTACATAGTATTTTAAGGCCCATCCCAATGGTAACTTTGCGTATCAACGTCATCTTAGCAATTCTTATTTATGCTAGATTTACTAGCAAATTTCAACAAGTGTCAGAATATCTAAGAGCGAACGCTTGGTCCTTCCATCACAGATTATATTATACTTTCTAAAAGTTTGTCTGTGTTAATGGAGTACATCTAGAGAATCACACACTGTTACAGATGACACTTCTGGAGGAGGATTTTTCTTGTTTTCTGCTAATTTCATGTTATAGTAGGCTTAAGATGTCAGCAGGAATGTCCTCCTATGCAAAAAGAGAATCTATTTTAGCTGTGTGTTGGTGTTGATTGCTCAGTGTGTTTTTGTGATGCTTCAGTCAAATCTTTCATCCGACTGTCAGGGACATTCTTTATATATTGCAATGGTGTTAACTAAAATTAAAGTGATATGTACAATGGTAAATAAGTGAGCCATCTAATATATGGATATATAGGTACCTGAAGTTATGTGGGTAGCCAAATGTACCTAACAGACCAACAGTAGTTTAAAAAAAGAGTTATATTACACAGAATAATCAGTAATGGTCATTAGAAAGTAAAACGTTGCAATTTTGTATTGTAACCAAAATAAAGATCACTGCCAGTGTAAACCGTGCTGTTCTGAGTTTCTAACCTTAAAATACTTTTTCTTTTTTTGAAAGGACAAAAAGGAACTTTTCCTTATATCCTCCTTATAATATTTTTTTTAAGCCCAAATTGTTGGAACTAAAAAATATAATTTTGTAAAATTGTATAAAGCAAAATAATGAAGTAAATTCTAATAGACCTGCAGATTTCTCAACTCACTGATGCGATGGGTGTTGTGGTACATCATAGAAATCAGCAGCTTTGGTTTTGTTACAGCAGCTGAACTCTGCCGTCAAGGGTCTTACACCGACAGCAGCTCACGATCCCCAAAGTTATACACCTTGTCTGGAACCTGCTGTTGGACAGAGTCAAGAGGGAGAGGCAGAAACTGAGGCAGAGTGTAGATGCCAATATTTCAGTTAATGGCTATGATGAGAGGATGTTGGATAGCACATTTTAACCGTGATGTAGTCAAAGAATGTAAACTTTCGTATTAGAAGTTACTCAAGTTAAACCTAAGCTTTCTCTGAAGGTTTAACCCAACCTAGCTGAGTTAAAAGCTTTTAAGTTGTGCTGGGAAACATGTTCTGATATATTAGAAATCCTCATCTAAAGAAATTCTTAAAGATTCATGGAGATAGGAACTAGTAGCAGCTGCAGGGTCAGAAGCATAAGTGCTATCTACGAGAAAATTTACTAAATATGTTGGCAGCTGCTTTCAGCACTAGCTGCCATTTTTCAGTGGTCTTCACAAGTGTCTGTAAGTAGGAAACATTTCTGTAGCCCTTGAGGGAAGTGCACAGGAGATGCTCATTTGAGGGCATTAGGGCTGATTGTACAGTAGATGCCCAAGGCGCAGCGAGGTTCAGAGGAGCTAGCCTGGGTGATGGAGCTGGGCTCAGCACCAAACCCTGGTCCTGACACAGCTTGCTGCTTTTGGAGGCTCAGGTGGCTGTGCCTGCTGGCTCAGGCTGCTTCAGGTTGTCATTGGCATCCTTAAAGACACAGGTCTCTCAAAGGCAGCTCAGAATTGGCATGGATTTGGGGGAAGGCTGCATTCAGGTAATTTTTTTTCTGGAGGAAGAGCATAAACAGCAGTGATGAGTGCCACGCAGCAGCGCACACAGCTATGCCAAAAAGCATGCATGTTGTGCTTGACTTCTGGATGCCCAGATATGCTATATCTCCAAATATCCATACATTACAAGTGTAAAAATCTCAAAGCAGGTATGTCCACCCAGCCCCAGAATGCATCTGTGCATTTGCTTATGTGCTGTAATGAACCAGCGTAACCTTGTCCTGTCTTGAGCCTTACACCATTAGCACTTAACCAAACCCCGATTTCTCCAGGCAGTAGGCTAGCTGTATGAGTCACTGGCCTTATTAGAGTAATTGGAGAACTTTAAGTCTCCTAGCAAAATGTCCAAAGTCGCTGTGACATAAAAGATGGGGAAAGGGAGGAACAACAAAACACTTTGGCCTAATAATTTCTTCTAATCCCTTAGAGGCACTGATTGTTGGGATAGTCTCCATGGCACTAACCAGCAAAAGTGCATGAAATATTTGTTGGGAAGTAATAGTTCCTTGCGGAGTTCACTTCCAGTGCTCAAAAACCTGTCCACTTAGAAACAAGCAACAACCATTATAACCTCTGGGACCAGTCTTGCTGTAAAATCAATATTTGAAGGTAATCACTTTATATCTGATGCATGAGCCTGGGTGATTTTACTGGCTGCCTGTTGTTAATATGGACCACTGCCTAATTGTCATTCCAGAAGAGCATCCAGATGTCCCTTACTCTCTCCCTGCAGCCCACCATGGCTTTCATTACCAGAAAAAAATTCCTAAATGGTGATATCATATGCTGTTAGAAGCTGAGCAGGACAAAGGCCATCCCTCCTCACACCTTTAGGGTAGTGAACAGATTTTAAAATTAACACCTCTCCTCAGCACCAGAGATACATGTGATTTCACCTACTAGTCCACATGCAATCCCACTTGAATATCCTTAAAGTCCTTCAAATGTGTATCTTTTGCCATAAAATCTCAGTTCTCTTGCCTCTGCATGTTGTAGTGGTGGCATAGTATTTTTTTTCCAGCATGTTTGCTAAGGAGAGGTATAAATGAGACATTTGACTCCTAATTTCAGTGGTTGTATTCCACACATAGTATTGAAATGTCAGCACAAAAGGTACATGTGGAGAGGGATGAAATTTTCTCTCAGTCTTTTGTTGAGTTCACGTTCATAGGAACTGAGTAGAAGCTTTATTTACAGAAGATACCTGCTCTTTTTTATTTAATATTATTTCTTTTCTTTCCATGGAAACATTTTGGTAATTTAGATTCATGGTAATGAATCTAAATTACCACCAAATACAAGATCTGCAGGTGTTTTAACTCTACCCATGTACTTGCTGTAAAACACTCCTTCAGTGTACTTTGTAGAGTTTTACAGAAACATCACTGCCTGTTTGAGAATTGATGTTTGAGGTTGTTTTGTTATGGAGTAGGTAAAAATCCAGCCAACATGGATGTCTTAGGCAGCTTTTAACCCCAGAAACCACCCCTGTTTACATGAAATTTGCATTTGTTTCCTCTTATTTAACTGACTGCTAAGATGATGGTTAAGGCCTTTCAGACCATGATTTGCTGAAGATACCCAGGACCCTAATAAACCTCTATCACTTCTGTTAGAAATAACATTTTCAAGAAAATATTCTCTCACCACAAAGTATACTCTTCCTCTCCTGTTCTTAAAGCTAGTCTGTTTAAGTAACAGTCAGGTAAAGCTTGTTTTTGCAAGGATTAGATTTTCTGAGAATTCATAGTCATGACTTTTGGTCAGCTATGGAATACAAGCTGCCTAGTGTTTCAGTATAAAAAAGCCCTTAAATTAATTGTAAAAGATGTGGGACAAAAGACTTCTCTTAAAAAAAGGAGGGGGGGGCAATGTGTTTAATACATAGTCCTGAGCTTACTGTATATTTAAAGTAGATATATACCTTGCTGCTATGAATCTTTGACAAAGTGCCAAGTGTTACATTGCCAAAGGTATAGCATTTCATTTATTTCTTTAGGCTCAATAGCGGTTACTGGTAACATGTGTTTGTAGGGTGTCAGTTCTGATGGAATTTTTTTACCTGGCCTGTTTCCAAGTAATGTCGGTATGTGTTTAAAATGCTTTAAAAATAAATCAGACTTTTGTGTTTCTGCAATAGAAGTTCCAGGCAGAGTGATAAAGAGAGATTCACTTGCCACCACAATTTTTTTTGCTCTCTTTTGTTTATGGAAAGGGACTTTGTTCTTTTTATTTTGCTTTTCAGTAGGCTAAATCAATATAATAACTAGGGAATAAGTAACCAGGACAATTGTTTAATATTTTAAAGGAACTTTTAAATAAGAAAAATATTATTTTTCCCCTCTGTCAGAAAATGCTTTTAATGTTCCTTCCCTTCTCTTTCATTAGTCTACCAGATCTGATATTTGTGCATTGCATCTTTGCAGATACTCTTCTGTGGGTCTGAAATTTTTGTCCATTCTCTTTTTGACAGACATCTGCTATAGAACATCCTTTTTCATACTAAGGCTTCATTTTGATTGCTGTACACATCTAGGATCTCTTCCAGGGGAGGCATCGGGCACATAGAATCATTTAGTTTGGAAAGGACCTTTGAGTCCAACCATTAGCACATACATGCTGTATATGCAATAGATAAAGGATGTTTAATAACATCTTTCCCCCTAATTCTGTAAGTATTCCCAAGAAAAAGGACTAGAGCTGTGAAAAATGCAAGTCTGTGGGTCCTCAGGACATTGCAGCCAGGGAGAACCCCCTGTAAGTGGAATTAAGATGCCTGCCGGGAGCAGAGTTTCTGCCGCAGTACTTAGATCCTCTGATCTCTGCATGCTTTCCCCAGGTGACAAACTTCCCCTTTGCTCTGCGGGCATCTGCTACCCTGGGCTCTTTCTCCTGTGGATGAATATATAAATCTATCAGTCTGCTAATGTGGCCAGCTAAAGTTTGGCAGCACTTTGTACCAGCTGTTCAAAAGAAGCTGCTTAATGCAGATGCCCTGGTTCATATACCTTACACCTGCGTTTGTAGAGGTGCTGAGCACCTGCAGGTACTAGCCTGCTTTGTTCAGTCTTTGTGAAAATTTGGCCTTTACTGCCTCAAGCTGAGCCTCTAAAGGTGAAATTCCATCCCCCAAAAAATCAGTAACTGTTTTTTGGAAAATAACAGGGACAAACAGAAGGTACTGATAAGCTGGGTCAAATTTTGTGTCAGTTATTTTTAAAGCAAACAGATTGACATATGTTAGAATTTGGCCTTTACCTTTGTGTGCTAGGTGAACTTCTTGTCTTACTTTAAGGAAAGAGATTGTATTTTCTTGTTGATTATTCTGTGCTGTAGTGCCTTTTTTTTTTTTTTATTTTTCAAAGGATGTTCAAATTCAGAATGATTTTACAGTTTTATAAAGGCATAATCCATAAACTATTTATAAGTGTATCGATAGTGAAAAATAAGTATTCAATATTCAGCATTTACTGTGAATATGCAGTAGCAAATATTTACTGCTACATTTGGTTCCAAGTTTCATTGTATATCTGGAAGCTTGATAATAACAGTTCATATTTTCTTACCAAACTGATAATGTGTTATTAATTCAGATGAAAAAAGAGGTAGCTCTACCAGATTCTTCTGTTTTGTCCCAGGTTTGAAATTTTATGAGAACCAGACTACACATTCCTCTGCTGTTAGACAGTATTATTTTCAGAGATGCTAACCTGTTAGTGATTAGCCCAGACTGGTGTCTTGGATGCTTGTGGTATCAGAAAGCCCTTCCCTGAGGACTTCTCTGGTCCAAAGAGAATTTCCACATTTGAGCTTGAAAAAGATGGTCTGAACCTGTGTATATTCCCAAATAAGGGTCAAATCCCATGAGCCCACGGGAATTTTGCCTGAGTAAAGACTGCAGGATTTGACCCTTCGGGATTTATTTGTTTCTTTTACAGATGTTTAAGTCATTTAAAATTATGTGGTCCAATGTTCAAAGAATTAGCTGCCTAATAAACCTTTTGCTGCTAACCCCAGCTAATTCACTGTCTCTGCTTTTTGGTGTCTTTGTACTTAACTCATCCTATATGGCAAATTAAGGAAAATTCAGGCCTCCAGTGAAATAATTATCAAGGAAAGTGAATTACAAAATATCACAGACTGTACGTGGCCCAAAAGGTCATTTTAGATTTATTTATAGAAAATAGATATCATCTTTATGATATTACTATTGGTAGTGCTAGAAGGCAATTTGTTTGTTATATTTGTGTGTTGCTCTATACAAGATTCTGCTCAGTGATCCTGATCATTGTGTCTGTATGTTTGATTGCTTTTACCATAAGTGTATATTTTTAGGGACTAATTTATGGACTTTTAATAGGTGCTTTCTCCTGCATCCTATCACTGCAGCTCTTTATTCTAATTCAGTGATAGAATTACTATGGTATTTAACATGGTCAAGCTGAACAGGTTAATTGGAATTGCAGGACATGCAGTGTGTTGTAACACTGATTTTGCGTTTGTGTGTACACGTACATACACACCTGTTTTCTGTTTATGTGCACTAAGATGTGTAAGCACATCCAGCATACCGACATGCTTTATCACATGGTTACCTGATGCTGGTTTTTATTAGGTTAGTGCAGAGTATTCAGTGAAAATTCAGTATGCAAAGATATTGGCATGTTCCCACTTAGGTATGTTTGTGATACATGTGTCAGGTTCTTCGATAAATCTCCTGATTAAGGAAAGGCTGCAGTAAACAGCATGCACTATATTTGCTTATGTTTGATATTTTAATGTTTTATTACAAACTCATTTTTGAGCTTTAAAGTTTATTTCTTTAGATGAGCACCTTCAATTTGAAGTCTACCTTAAGAAAAAAAAACCCTACTGACCTTGCAGCAAGCAGCATCTATGAAAAGGGAAGACTAGCCTGAGTGGAAGGTCAAAAAAAGCCAGGCTGACCCTATCTATTTAGTATCCCTGGAAATCTTGGTGGCAAGGAACAAATTGTCTTCTTCCTTGTTGGGTTGGCAGTATTCAGACCATCTTGCTGAACTGCAGCTTGGTGTGCTGGTTTTAATCAGGACAGAGTTAATTTTCTTCACAGTAGCTGTTATGAGGCTAGGAGGAAAAAAACCAAAAACCAAAAAAGTTTGTGGGAAGAGGCATTATAAAAAAGAGATGAGGCAGGGTGATTTTTTTTTTTTTTTGAGCAATAAATTTCATTTAATAGTAAAGAACTTGGCTGTTAATTTGGAGGGGTAGAAGAAGGAAGGAGAAGGAAATAGAATTCGGCTAATTGATAGACTTTAGTTTCTTTTCCTCACTCACCTGTTTGCTTGTAGATGAAAACTATCACTCCTGATGCCTGTTTTTGTCTGTCCTGGAAGCTGTTGATATTTGCTAGAGCCCCCATATAACTTTTCACCACCCTGATGTATGTCTTTCATAAACAGTCATACAAAATGACTTTCATAATCTTTCTGCAGTCACAGTAGTGGAGAGGACACAACAGTACTAATGCCATTTCCTTCTGCTAAGGACGAGAGGAGACGGAAGCTGCATTTCTAAATTGGGCACTGTGTAGTTTTACTTATTGATTTACAGAGCACTTATTATCATAGTAGAACATTATAATGAACATAGCTGAAGACTGAACATTTGTTGAAACATGTCTAAGGCATTTCTACATGTTGCTTGAGGGATGAATTAATTTACATGGTGTTTTACTTTTTAAATAAAACAATTTATTATAGAAATCAAAATGTCAAATCTAAAGGCTCTTATCTGTGAGCTCTCATAAATTATTTCCTTGAAACTTTTTTGGAGCAGGACTCTTCACATATTCCTCCCTCAAGTCTAAATTACACAATAAGTAACAAGTTATTGTAAGTGTAGCGGTAATTAACCATGAAAAAAACCTACTTGTTTTGATTTTAGTTGATTTTTCCTTTAGATAAATGTGTCTCTATTCTGTGGATTTTTAGGTTTTCATCACTTCAGGTTTTTCAGTGTTTTTCGGCCTTTTGTCCTTCAATTTTTAAGTGGTCACTTACCTGCATATGTCATTAAAAGAGTGTCTCCCAGGTGTGATTAGCCTCCTGTGTTCTTACAGATTTTTGGCAGCAGCAGAATGGTGATTTCTGTTTGCATGCTGGTGAGGTTCTGGTGATGAGCCGTTAAATAAAATGATCTGTCCCCAGGCCAACTAGTTGGTTCATTGCCAAACAGTAATCCAGTACAATTAAGTATCAAAGACAGATTGGAATACTCCATTGCTGCAAGAGATCTCACTGCAGCCACCTGGAAAAGCAGAGAGCTCAAGAGGGGAAGAGTGATCAGGACATTTATTTTCACTGGTGTATACTATGTTTATTTATTTATTTATTTTACATAGAGGATTTAGAGATCCCTAAATTTAAAAATAGCATTTAAATTTTCAATTTTAGCTTTTTTTCCTTCCAAAGCTGAGGGTTGAGAGAAGGAAGAGATGAAGTAGGAAAGAACTAACTCGATTTCTGAGACTACTTCTGCTGTTCTTGACTAACTTTCATACTAATACAGTAGAATTTATGGTCCCGTTCTATTTTATTCCTCCACAAAAGCTGTTGTGTCAATTGCTGCTGTACTCATGAACACATTTGAGTAGTTTAGTAGTGGCAACAAAGCTAGAAATTTGTCAAATTATTTAGCAAACTTTTTGTTATTTACTTTATAATTCAAGGCTGGGAATGGCAACATTGTGTTTCACTATTGGTCTCAACTTATTTTCCATAGCCTTGCAAGTAATAATTTTTCATTTGTCCAAAACCCACCGGATTCTGATGTGTGGAATTTTACTAGGATATGCTATTTCTGGTGATAAGGACAGTAGCACTGTAAAGCACACCAAATCTAAAGCAATGTCTTTTTAAAGTTCTGTAAATAGAGGAAATGGCCAAACATGTTAGGTATTTGAATATTTTGCAGCTAACCACAGTTAATCAGATGATAGAAAATCACACCTAATATACACAAAAGAGTGTTTAAAGTCTTATTCATCTATAATAACTCAAGAAAATCCCGTCTTTGTGATTCAAAGGTGATTCAAAGGTGATTCAAGATGTTTGAGTGTGAAAGTGAGGGAAGAATTTGGCCTATTTTTCCCCTTCAGGAACTTAACAATTGTAGAATCCCATAAAATCATAGCAGTCTCTGTGCTTATGACATCTGAGAAAGTCAGAAGATATAATGCTATTAAATGAGTATTAGCAAAGTCCTCTGAAGACGTAGATAATACACAGGTTTTACTGATGGAGCAACCGAGTCACAGACTCTCAAATTGTTTGTTATGCTTTACAGCTCAGTCACAGTTGAAAATAGCAATCAGGTATTCCCAATCATATTTTCCACCTCCTCTCTCTAGAAAGGACTAAAATACAGTTTTGAGAAAGACAAAAATATATGGGATGAGGAGAAATTGTTCTAGTCTCACCAGGGGCTGCTCAAAGATCTATGTATGCCAGATCTCTCCCAGGGCAAAAATGAAAGAAGGAAACAACCAGGAAAATTAAAACTGTTTTAAGAGTTGGAAAAGTTAAAAGAAATGCAAAAGTAGAATGAGTTAATACTAGCCAAAGGAGCCAGGGGAAATAAGAATACCATTTCAAACATATTGGAGAAAAAAAAAAGAAATAATGGAATGAAAAAGCAAGCTCAATAATAAATGAAGACGGTGACAAAATGAAAGCTGGTTCTGAAATGGCTGATGCAGTGAGCTACTTTCAAAATCAGTCTTTGACAAAAAAAATAAAAGGAGTAAGGACATAATAGATCAAGTAATTAAGACCTTTTCAAAATAGTTGTTGATAAAAAAGAGTAAGGCAAGACTTAGAAAAAACAGAATAAATGCAAATCAGCAGGTCTGGATGATAAGCATAGTATGGTCTTAAGAGACATAGATAATGAATTTACATAATCGCTAGTAATTATTTTTGAAAAGTAAAGTACAATTGAGGAATTATCATAGGATTGGGAAAAAGCAAATCTAATACCAATCTTTAATAAAAGAAAAAAAGAGTAATTCTGGTAATTACCACAGGGCTGCCTGTTGTTGTTTATAAAGCTTAGTAGTGTGATAGGCACTTTACCCAAGCTGGGAGAAACCATCCTTACCCGAAAGCAATTTAACTTCTGACTTGATATGTCTTAGTTGAAGAACCAAAAGGTAAAGTGGTTGAAAGAATGACAACAGTAGAAATATAGGGGGTTCTTTCATTCACTCTTTGTATCTACATATCTTCATGACTGCATAAAGATTTGTGGTCTACTTGAAGTAATAACAATGATCAAAAAATAAGATAACAAATATTATTGCTCTGATGCTGAAGTCTTTACCCCATACTTTCTCTTGTCTCCACTTGCTAAGCCCAAAGGCATTTCCAGAAGGACAAGAGTATCCAGGCAGGTGCTACTTGCTTCCTCCCTGTTGCACCCCCCATCCCCACCACCTTCCTGACTGCCTCATTAGTAGATGAATTCAAAGAGCTCTTGGCCATTGTTCCTGAACTACACACACACAGTATGGAAAGAACTGTTAAGTGCGCAGATAAACTAACAGAAGTTCTCTTCTGGGCTTGCTTGTCCACAGGTTTCTGGCTGTCCCTCTTCCCTACATATGGTCCCAACGGGATGCACCCAGGGGCTTCTAAGGGATTAGGAAGAAGGGATCATGCCATCTCGTGGAACTCCCTCCACATTTTCCAGCTCTTTGCTGAGAAACATGGAGGAGAGCATGGGTTCTGAAGGTCTGGGTGAACTGTAGACCATTTCCTGTGGAAACACAGGAATGCAGTTTCCAGAGGATATGGCATAGTGAGTGGAATAAATTAATTTAAGTGCAGAAAATCAGGGAAAAATATTCGGAAACGGTGATTTAATTAAAAACAAAAAATGGAGGAGATAAGTTCATTGATCTTTGCTTAAAGGGTAGATAAAGAATTTTTCAGAGTTTTGGGCAGCTGAGATGGACTGGAAAGTACCCATATGGCCACGTAAATTTTCCAGTTGGTTGCAGGAGAACAAGTTGTGTTTTGGGGATAGAGTAAGATGTCCAGAGGTGTTTTGAAGATGTGAGTGAAAGACTCAATTTGTTGATCATGTGATTAAGGAAGGGGAGGTAAAAAGACCATTCATTAAATCTGTGGGTAGTACTAAAACTGGCAGGTGTTGCCAACACCAGTGAGGACAGAGTGTGAAGATATAAAAAGAAGTGAGGACAGGTTAGAAATATGGGCAGGAAATCACAAAATGGGATTCAACCTGGCAAATGGAATGTGATATATCTGCTGAAATAATAATGCAAAATGCAGATATTCAGCCTGAGAAAGATGCTTATGAAGAACTGATGTTGAAAAAAGGCCCATGGGTGATAGTGGGCAGCAAATTGGGTACGAGTTTGCAATATGATACAGCAACCAACTGACCCCCTTCCCAACATTCTGTTCTTGCTTGAGTCATGTTATAGATCAGAAATGGGATAGACCCCTTCTACAGGCTATGATAAAATATAATACTGCACACAGCTTTAGGCATGTCATAAAACAATAATAGATACGAATAGGTGTGGTAATTGGAAGCTCTCTCATAGTGAAATGAGACTGGACAATGAATTTTGAAGCATATAATAGGAAGACATTCTGCACAGATGGATGAACGCCGCTGTCTTTTTCAGCTTTAATTTTCATGTTTCTGTACAAGGCAGGTAAAATGAACAGTAATTATTGGTTAACCAAGTATCTTTGCACATCAAACATGTTAATTTCATTTTTTTCTGGGTCAGATATTTTGTTAACCATGACATCTTGGGACCAAACTAGCCATAATAAACTGCCCCTAGCCCAGGTGGTTCAGTTCATTGTGAGGTGATCTGTAGTAGATGTGTTCGTTTTCTTCCCCGAGATAGTAAATGAAAGAAGATTATCCAGAAACAAAGACCATTATTAATCTTGCGTGTCCTTAGCTGTACGTTTAGATTTTTGGACACTTGCAATTTGAGTATTTTTCAGCCACTCACTCAGATGTCACTTTATATGTGTGTATATTTATATATATATTGATATATATATTTATACACAAATATTTGCTTCACTCTAATGTAGTCAGGTAGTGAAACTGGTTAATTTACTCTGCAGTTTGCATAGGTGACTTATCCTTTTGCCTAAGTCTGCTCTCCTGGAAGAGGGCTGTCTTTGTCAGAAGCAGAAATACAGGCAATACTGTCCTGAGGAACAGTGGCTCCTGAAGTAGGGTAAAGAAGGATGAAACAATTGCTAATAGCTCTTCAGTAAGTACAGCTGTTGCTCCAGGCATGTGTGGGTGCTGCAGACTTTTTGATTTGTATCCAGCTGTTTTTCTCTGCTTTTAGTGAATCTAGAAAGCCAACCGGGTCCTGTTTGCCTAGGCCTTTTCAACAATGCTCTATTTCTTATATCCAAAATAATGTTTGCTACCTAGATTTAATACAAAGAGTCAGGTGAGATCCTTGGCTGCTAGATAAGCATATCTCCCTTGTCCATGTCCTTCACAGAACAGGGAATATTTAGATATTATCCATTATAGTTTTTCATGTCACTAACTACTGTAGAATATAAGTATGTGTATTGACATATTGATAAGAAAACCAAATAGAGAAATATGTATTTCAGTAATGTTTCTATTATAGAAGCAACCAACAAAGATTTTTAGTTACTAATGTCATTGAAAATTAATTTTTATTAAAATGAAAGTCTAGTTCTCTCTTTTGCTTTATAAAAGTATCTCTTAATAAGAAAGATACCTTTTTTTGACCTTCAGTGAAGCTGCCAATACAGTTGAATGCTCTGTCTAACACTGACCATGTTTGCTACTGGTAGATGAGCCTGACTCAAGTTTTATAACCTGTTGCTTGATAAAGAACAGAAATAAGATTTCGTCATGAAATAAATATCACATTTAGGAGGTTCTGCTAGTGCAATGGTACTTTACCATGTTGGGTTTTTTCGTCACCCTTACTTAGACGTATTAGCAATGTGTTTAGTAAGACAGAGCGAGACTCTTCAGGTCAAGTAGCCTGGTTATATATTTAAATGTACCAAGCTAAAATCATGCAAAGGACCAAAATTGCAAGTGAATAAACCAAGCAATATTGAATGAAGCAGTAGTAGCTTGTTTTCTCTAACAACCAAAATAAGGGTTATACATAAAGGACTAAGCCCAGAGTGAAAAGTAAAAGTTGAAATGAATATTCATAAAATAACTCTTCATTTTTATCACAGTACCTATGCTACATTTGTGTTGATCAATTTACAGAGCCTGAGTCTCCACCTCCTCTGTTGAATACACATCTTAATACCTTGTTAAATCAGCTTGTTAAAACAGCTTTTGAATTACTATGTTCATGTAAAGGTTTTCGATTTTTAAAACTTATATGCTGATGCACACACAGAGCATTTAAGATCAGAACCAGGCTATTAATTTTTCCCATTTTTCACCATGGCTAAAAAGGCCTAGAAATGCACATTTAGCTGCAGAGTAAAACATGTAAGCCTCTTAAAGGGCTTTTTGATACTGCCAGCCTAGTGGGTCTTTTCTTATTAGTGTATTTATTTCTGTGTGTATTTATTTAAACAGAGAGATTGATTTTAAAGATATTGTTCAACTATAGGAGAAAAATAATAAAAGTAAGCTGGAGCTCTGAAAAGCTGGGTGAAGTCCTTATTAGAGGAGAGAAAAATCAGTTATAAAGTGTCCATTCCCAGTGCTGTAGGTACCCTAACTCACACTGGTGGTAGTTGCAACCAGAAAAACATAAGGGTGGGAGACCATGACCCTGTGGTTTGGTTCTCCCCGTTTCCCACTTCAAAAGCAATTCAGCAAGAAGTTGCAGGTATAAGCTGCTGACAGTGGGATTGTATGCAGATAGAAAGAATTGATGACAATTGATGACAGCTATGTATCCCTATATAGATTCATCTTGTAAACATATATAAATTGTCTGGATTGCTTTTGGTGGTAGACATGATCTTAACTAAGGTGAAAAAGATGAAAACAGTAACCAGGACCGATGTATCTGTGATGCTTTGGCAATCAGTGCCGCAATAAAATTGTTACAAATAAAATGGCACAAATAAAGAGATGGGTATTTTATAATAAGTTTCAACACAGTGTTGTAATCTCTTTGTAGTACTGGTTTTCAATATTTTATGATTAAATAGCCATCGTAATTTCTATGGGATTCTTATTTTCAATATTGAATTTGGGAAACAGAGTTAACAGACAGAAATGTAATGCATGGAAGCAAAGCAGTTTCTTTAACAGCAGATTGCCTCTGTTGCAGGTATCTTAACTTCCCAGAGCTGGTTAATGTTCTTGGTAGCGTTCCTAGCTTTTTAATAGTTTCTATCTTGATTCTGCCATTTTATGCGAAGTACAGTAAATGGGTGAGAAATTAAGTAAATACCCAAGGGAGGATCAAAATAATTTATACTACACCACAGAGATTTCAAGTCTTGCAGTCTCTGAGCAACCACTTGCTGAGCTGAGTAGCTCAAAATGGTAAAGCATACTCCATAAATCAGAAATCCAAGTCAGGGTTTCTGAAAAAACATTATTTTGCCAATGTTTTTATTAAAAACAGTACAAAATATGTGTTTAACATAGGCCTTTTGCAGGCTTCAAGGAATTTGAGGATTTTGATAAAACAAACTTCATTTAAATAAACAACTGGTGTATTTAGAAAGATATATAGTTATCAAAGTTTCTAATAATGGTATTTATGAAAAATATTTTATATAAACGCAAGAAATTACTGGGTATCTGCAAATATATGACTATCAAACCCTGGTGTATTTGTTTTAGAGGAATATATGTTAATTGTGTATGCATGTGAAGTCAGTGATCACCAGAGGCAAAGAACGGACAGGCTTGGAAATCAAAATCTTCTCTTTATCTATGGAATGGATATATAGCATATTGCTATATAATATTATATTTCACACTGAGCCTCCAGGCCGTTATCTCTAGGAATGAGGGAGACAGTGCATTCCCTGTATCTCAGACTCTGATGAAACAGCAAATTAGTGCCAGTTAAGGTGTTGGCTTTTTTATGATGTGAATGTTTCTGGTAGAAATGAAGCCTAGAAATTAGTCTTTTCTTCAGCCAGTGAATAATTGTTACAGGATAACAATTTTAGGTAATTATTGTGAATTTTTACATTCTTCAGTCAATGACACTTAGCAATCAAGTTTCTACTGTTATCAAATGCAGAGACCATGTCCTGTGATACAAATGTTAGCTTGTTTGGGGGTATGTATTTGACTGATAGAACACGTGAACTTTTACCCCACAACTGCAAGATACGAAGGGAATTACGTTTATTCTGCTTAGTTTTTTGCAGTGTGGCTTGTGTCTGCTAAAAACTGACAGCTACAAGCATATAAGAGGATGGATACGAAACGATAAAACCAGG
>CM050648.1:33133793-33203793 GCA_027574665.1 Rhynochetos jubatus | reverse complement strand
TTGCTTCTTTGAGTCCCAGTGAAAGCCTCCTGGCCGTGCCACACCAGGGCATGTTCTTATGAGGTCTCGTTTCTCCAGTAGTAGAATCAAAGTGTAGGAGTGCATGTTGCATGTCTAATTCACTTTACCAATAATCTCTCGTACAATCAGTTGTCAGTCTCCTGTTTTTTGGCAGTTGCAAGAGGGGGAGGAAGGGGGAAGGATGAAGAGAAGGAAAAAAGGTGGAGAAAAAAAAGGTTAACTCATTCAATAAGCCAAATGATATCAGTGAGGAAAAATTCTTGTAATAAGGATAGTATTTTAATAACCTATGCCATATCTTTTATAAGTCCCTTGCTAACGCTCCTTAGTTTAGCAGTTTTTATTCATTAGAATGGAAAAATAAAAAACTCTCTTTTTAACTGTTGGCTCTTATCTAGCCTTCTCAAGCTCTGTCCTGGCAAAATGCCAAACAATTCCAAAAGCATTTGGGACTAAAGGTTACAAAGGCACTGTAGTGATTTTCACTGAGATAAGAGTGAATGTTATTAAAATTTTGTGTATTGTTTAGTGGGTATAATTAATACTGGACAGTAGATAGTCTCAGTAATGGCAAAATTCAAGACATACGGGTTTATTTATAATAATTGACAGTAGCATCTTTTGGTTAAAAAAAGACCTCACCATATTCTTTGTTCTAGCTGTAGTAAAGCAATGGACTTTGCTTTCAGCTATGTCAGATGTGACTTTTACATATTGGTTTGATGGATATTCTGTTTTTCAGTATCACAGGTAACCAGCTTACCGTATATATCTGTTCCACTATCCAGATGGACTTGTCCTGGGTGATTTAAAAGCAGGAATACTCTAAGGTTATGAAGCTGGTTAAGACACCAGATTAAGAGCAGACTTTTGTTTAGTTTCCAAAACCTGATGGTTCTCTCTTATGATTTGCTTTTGGAGGGTGTACAGTCATACAGCTCATACATAATCCAAAATATTTCTCCACTGCTCCTTTGTTAGCAAGACTCACTGTGACTTTTACGCCTTTGGGTAGAGATGGGAGCAACAATTTCTAGTTCTGTAAGATTGTTTCCATGCAAGTTTCTGAAAAAAAATTCCCTACCCATGACCTCATCCTTCAGGGCACTCAGTAGCTCAGGTGGGGCTTGAGCCCTTCCACCCCTGCTGTTGTCAGGGAGGAGGGCACTGATCTGAGGGGAGATCACATCAAGGCAGTGTCTGTGCAGGTAATTTCAGGATAGATTTTCATCCTTTTCAATGGTATTTCTAAACTCCAGGTATTTACTTCAGAGTTTTTTTCTGGTTGTGCAAGTATGTGTGTGTGTGGATGGGCAACACAGCTAACAATTATTTTATTTAGCAAACAAATTTCAGAATTTGTAACTTCATTTTCTTTCCGTGATTAACTAATTCAATTTTCTTTGGCCCTTGGCCCTGTCATGGATTAAGAGGGGAGATTTTTGAACTACTAATTTTTGATCACTATGCAAAATATGCCTGGAACATAAGCATTTCAGTTGGCATTAACTATAAACAAATTTCCAGTGGTATTTAAACGTATGACCATAAAATATTTCTGCTGGCATTTCCTTACTAGTTAGCAGCTGTTACAACAGTCTCCAAACATCTATTAAGTAAAGGAAGACATTTTGTAATACAGATTAATAGAAATGAGCAAGAAGATGATAGGCAAAAAAAGCTCTTGGATACAAATGCCTTTTGTTCTTAATTGGAAAAGTGTATAAACAGACTGAATTTCAGTATGAATGTTAGACTTCAGCTGAGTTCCATAAGTTACACTGAGTGTAGCTTAACACATTTAATTTCAGACATAACTAACACTAATCAGATCGGGATTTTTGAAAACAATTTATTCCATTCCAATGGAATTTCCATTTTACTAGCTGTAATCTCAAATATGTAAATGGTAGCCAAAGCTGAATGTGATGTTTCAGTTAAGAATATTTTTTTTTTTTTGCCCATTGTTTCTTCTAGCATCTTCTTGCCAAATCTTCTGGAGCGCTTGTAATTTCCTCTGTTCAGAGCCCAACAGGCTCATCAGCAGCAGAAGGTAAACATAATAGATGTGAGGAATTTCTGGAGATTTATGAGGTTTAGCTTTCTGAAATGTACACTGTGTCTGGCAATCCTAGGATGTGGCCACATGTGGACTCTGCGAATTGAAAATGTTATAAATGGGGCATCATTTAGCCCTTGTTAGGAGTAAAATTCAGGAACAAAGGGTGCGTTCTGCAATAACACTTAAGTATCATTTCTGCCCCGCAACAATGTGTTTTAGCTCAATCATCAGGGAGGTTAAGCTTTTACTAAAATGTCTATGAAATTTGACAAACAGATTAATATCCCTATTATTTAATAAATTAAGCTTACTACCTACAGTCACCTCTCTCTCTTCACATTGAAACAATCAGATCAGAGATCATTATACAGCGACCTAGGAATATGAAACTACTTTGAACTAAGGAGATTGGCATTATTGGGATTTGGTATCAAAAGCTTCAGAGCAAAAAATGCAAAAGTACAAGCCTCATAACTGTACCATTATTCTAAACATTAATTTGTTAAATTCTGCCATCTGTTTATGAAAATGTAATTGAAAAATGGCACTCCTACATCAGTTTATTGAGCTGATAAAAGAAGATACATTAGCAAAGACAGAAATACACCATCCTAATGATCATGATAATATCACTGCATGTTAAAGTGCTCTTTTAACCTTTTTCTGTGGGCTTTACTGATATTAATTAATCAGCTTGAATGCTGTCAACATCTCAAGCACTAGAGTGCTAGCTCCAATTCTGTGCCAGGCATTTCTCTGCATCTTTTTCTTTTATGTGTTTAGCTAGAAGAGCCTAGAAGAGCATTAGCAGAACAGTAGAGAGGCCTCTTCTTCCTGTCCATTGTTTACCCGTAGTATTGCCTGATGGAAGAGCTCATGTCCATAAGCCTAGGTTTTCATGGCCTGTTTCATCACCCTTCTCAAGGACTTGCATAAATGAAAGATGGGATCGTTTGGAGATAAACATTGCCAAGAACATCACTTTAACTCTCATCATCTTCCACAATACGCTAAAAGAGAGGGAAAAGGTAGCCTTTAGTGAGAAAGATGGTTAAACAAAAGCTTCTCTGACTTCTGAGATGAATGACACATGAAATGTTGCTCCATGGTGTGTTTAAAATCTAAAACCTTTACATGGCTGCCTTACGCTTCTGTTTCTGCTGAGTAACAATGCGCTGGGATCCATCCAACTCTAGCAACCTAATTGCTAAGATTGAAATGATAACCATCTACATATCAGCTTTTGAGCCAATAACTGATTGTAATGGACACTGTTTCCAAAAGTTTTTGTGTATTGATTTCCTAGCCTTTCTCCCCTTTCACTAACACTGTGATTCCAGTGAATCTGGGAGAATGAACTTTTTTATCTCCCGGCATTCATGTGCACGTTCATAAAACCTGTGGGCACCTTAAAAGCATTAATAGTATTTTTGGAGCTTCATTTGGAAAATAATGTATTTCAAAGGCCAGACTATAAAACAGATATCACTGGAAAACAACATTTAATTATGAATGAAACCAAGACATTGGCTAGCAATGGGAAGCGACTGCTTATTTACAGGAGATTTTACAGCAAAGGTAAATAATGAAATCCCTTTCCTAAGCTAGCCTACATAGCGGTCTTGATTTATAGGTATTTCTTAACATGGAAAATACAAATAAACATTTTAACTCCCCTACAAAATAGGAAAATAGTCCTGAGTTTGTGCTGGTTTTGTGTGCATTTGTCATGAGCAGCTATTGTGGAAGTGGGATTACTGCCTGACAATTTCATCATGTCTGTGAAAGTAATGTTTAGGAGGTGAAGTAATACAATGATGCTAATCCAGCTTTTTATAATCAGCCTCCTATGTATATAATATTTATGTTATTGTCTGTGCAGGGTTTTCTTTTCCTAGAAGCATTCCTTATCTACTAGAATTCTTGTTTGACAAATGAGATTGGATTACCAAGTCACAGCTGTATATACTGGTTGATGTATTGCTGTAGGATTGATAATTCAGAAAAGCAATGTAGTATTTGGGGGTTAATTTTCTTTTCTTAGATACAAGAATCTAATGCTGCTTGCTAGATATTTTCTTCATTTTTGTTATCTAAGTTTTACCAGGTTTAGACTAGTTATTGACTCAGTTAATGTAAAAAATGTTGATATGCTGTCAATATTAATGTAGATGTCAGTCCAACACTAGTCCCTAATGTATGTAAGAGCAAGTATTTTTTACCTTGATACAGAAAGGCAGTCATGTGTGAGATTTAATATACATCCTAATCTATCTTGTCATTGCACTAGCCATGGGTGATGTGCTAATGTATGGGCAACCATTTTCTTTTTCTCTTCACACAATGGAATAGATACACATGAATGACAGCCAAGTCTCCACTCTGTAATTATTTGGAGGGCACTTAGAATGTACAGAAGCAATACAGTAGTTTTACTTATAGACTTAAAGTCTATGCCTTTTTTATTTTCTTTCAATCTTCAAGGGAAGCATGTGATCACTAATAACTGGAAAGCAAAACAAAACCAAAAAAACCAAGAAATGGCTAAACCTAAGCAAGCTTCATAACACACACAGAGTTTGGAATTTCAGTTCTGAGTCCTTACACACCCAGCCAAATATTTTTATGTATTTGAATGCATTCTTTGTGCTAGCATCATCATTTTGATTCACTTTCTTGGCAAAATATATGTTTTATAACACAAAAGATTTGTCATCAAGTATTTCTAAAAAGTGAATAACCAAATGAGCCCTTTAATTAAATGACTCTTTTATGTTCATTTTACTTTTCCCTTTCTCCATTTCTTTTTCAAATTGTGAATGATTATGAAAATATGGGATTGTGAATATAAGTTGACACAATGTAAGATAAGCAAGCAAAAATTAATGTCCATAGCATGTCTCATCTTCGTGCATGTTGGCAAAGCCAAAAACCTGAATATTGCTTTTTATATAAAAGACATTTTGATGAGATTGCAGTTTCCTAAAAAGCCAGTCCAAAATTACATATTTCTTAACACAGCTTGAGTCAACAAATCTTTGACTTCTCATATTAATTTATAATATAGCTCCCTTTTGTTCCTCTTCTCAAACTGTAAGAAACTGTCTTTACGCATTCAATCTGTCTTTGTGTGAGAGAAAATGAAAATGAGGCACACTGTCCAGATCATAAAGATAAGCAACCGCCTGCAATTTCAGCATTATTTTTACTATATATTTAGGGAGGGAGGGTACATTTTCTCCCCTGTGGTTGGATGCTATTATTTGTAGACTAAAGCTATTGCTTTCCTGGCACCTTCCAGTGTTCCATTCAGAATTAAAATCACTATGCACATCTTCACTAACTCTAAATTGAGACTGGTATAATTTCAACAATGGAAACTGAGTTCAAAATTCTGCATGCAGTGCTTTATATGGAAATATTCCATTTAACAAAAACAAGAAGGAAAAAAAAGTATCCCCAAACATTCTATTTTTAGAATATGTGTTATAATCCCCATACTACTTAAGTTTCCTCTGAGTATTCTTCTTCTCTGAGAGTAGTAATATAAGGCTAAATTGTTACCTTATGTTTTCATGGGGTAGGTTTGTGACCACTGACAGTTATAATTTGCAATGATTATGGACATTATCATACTTGACTGTCGCTATTATTTTTATTACAAATACAAAGACTTTCAGTGGACTAATGGTATGAGGCGTGGATGTTTTATCTTTGCATAATGAAACAAAGTTCCTACCAGTCTATGGCTACAGTCACGCACCAGCATTTATTCACAGTCAATAGGAAGGATACATTTCCACCTTAGAGAAAATCTTGTGAAACGCCATAGGTTGAGTCACAGTAGGTTCTGTCTGTCTGTCTACTGATCTGTCTAGCTACCTGCTACACATGGCATAGGATCTGATAATTTGTTGAAGTTGCTCAAAGGAAAGAGGGGTGTTGTCAAATGCTTTAATATGCAAATAATTTCTGCTCACTAAAGAGTTTATAGTGGCTTTTGTGTCACTACTCATTCAAGTAAACTCCATGCACATTTCAGTGTTTCTAGGTTTCTGAATTAGAAGTATAAACTTTGATGAGACAGAAATGATGTTGAAGCGGCATGACAGGCAGTAGATGTGTTCTCACAAACTTACGGCTTTTGCAAGGTCAACATTTTCAGAATATCAATTCAAATTAATCATCAATCTTCCACCTTTTATAACTCAAATCACAAAATCTATCGCCAGTTAAAATTTATGTCGGGATTTAAATCTGAATTTCTTACCTGTAAATGCTGCCATTTCCTCTTGTAGATTAGTGGTGTTGCTGGTAGTATGTCAACATGTAGGTAATGTGAAGACCTTGAATTAAAAATATCTACAATAAATTGTTGTAAAGCCTGAGAATATTGATTTGAAATTGAGCATAAGTGCTAAGGTTTTCAGGAGGAGTAGGAAATCAGGTCTTTGCTTGAATATAAGGTGTGTATCTGTGATTTAAATTTTTCTAAGTGTTTAAAAACACTCACGTAGTGCACAAGACCATACAAACCAGTTCATTTAGTATCTTTGCAACCTGTCATGTTAATATGTAAATACATGTGCATATGTATTTAGACAAATCTAAAAACATGCATTATTTACATGCTGTAAGAGATTTTTTTCTGAGCCATTACGGTCTATTATGTAAATATGTATTTAAAGGGCATAATATTTTTTTTTAATTTCATTGGATTTTTGACTTGATAGGTCGTAATGGCTAGGATCCCTTACACAGTACCTCATAATTTATTTCGGTCTGTATTATAGATGTTGCTATGATGTTAATATGAATTTGCATATAAAATATGCTTCAAGAAGTTACTGTACACATAAAGATTAATAATTCACCGATTTTAAATGGAAGAGAGAACATCAAAACTGATTAGTTCACGTAAGGGTAAGATTCATCCTCTCTGCAGAAGGCTAGCACAAAACCTAGGCGTCATTTAAGCCTCACTTAAGCCCTCAAAATGCAGCTTAAATGGATTTTAACTGGCACATAAGCTTTGCTCTGGCAGTTGGTGAAGTAGTGAATTTAATCCGTAAAAGAATAATGTTTTTCTGAACACTCCCCATTTCTAGAAGTGAATTATTAGGTTTTCTAAGAGCTCTCAACTTCCAGGAGTCCCCCAAATTTTACCTCATTGTTTGAAAGAGAAGTGAAATCCAGTTTTAGAAGAAACATATAAAGTGACTTTTCCCTGTGAAGAATCACATCTGTTCTGGGTCATGTCTGTATCAGCAATGGAACACAGTACAGAGATGGCTGACCTAGTTCAGAGCACGTGGATACATCCCCCATAAATTGAGGAAAATTATTTATCCCAAATTTATATTCCAGCTCATGCAAATTTAGATTCCAGCTCATATTCCGTAATTAAATATGGGACTTAGCCATTCAGTGGATTCTGAGGTGCCCTCAAGATTATTATTCATGGAAACTGTGTGTTCATCTGGTTACTGGGATGAGGTTCAATGTTTGGACACGTTGATTTTTGGTCAACAGATATGACTAAACACAGGCAGAAAGGCAAAAAAAAAAGGTCTCAGATTGTTCTTTACCAGCTAATACTTCTGGTTACGGGACACTGCTGGCACTAGTAGATGGTTTTGTAACAGGAACCTGACAGCCGCCAGTAGCAGATGCTAAGGGAACGAACAGAGGAAGAGGTCAAGCATATAGTCATGCTTCCCTGGCATAGCATCCCCGCTTCTGGCAAGTTTTCCAGACATCTAGTTTTCAGCAGACCAGGCTTAAGCTGTGAGCACAGGAGAACAAAGAATACCTACAGAGTTTAATAATGGAGTGTGTCTCAGGAGGGACAGTAGGAAAAGGGAAAGTGTGACTTGGGCTCCAAAACCTGCTGGGAATGAGGATGTCAGAGGAAAATAGACATAGATAATTGTGAAATGACAGAAATGTAGTTAAGCTAGATTTGTGTTGGATGCTTGTTGTTTTAAAAATAATTAATCTAATGCTTTGTTTCTAAGCAATATGTTTTGAAGTAGAACAGCTGTTTCTAGGTCATGTCCAGGCTCAGAGTGCAAGAAGAGCTGCAGGGCCTAACTTGAGTCAGGCCTGTGGAACAATACCAGTTTATAATACACAAAATTTGCAAAACACATTGCAGCCTCAGAGTAGGAGCTGTGCAGAGAGGGAGAGGTACAGGGAGCTGTAGAATTCAAGAAATTCTCCCAAAGTCTACATACATCCCAGGAAACTTAAGTGGGGCAGTGTTCCATCCAAAGATGCCTTGCAGACACGGGTTTGCATCCTTATGGCCAGACTCTTCTCTGCTGGAGTTGCGCCTGCTCATTGGGAAGGAGGAATCAGCTACAATGCTTGAAGAAGGCAGCAGAAGTGGAGTTCAGTTTGCAGTCATGTCAGCATCACCTTGTAGAGGTTTCAGCTAACATTTTCCAGTGGGGTCCACAACAAGCGACTGAGAGATCAAGCTCTTTGAATAATCTGTCAATGTATCAGTGCAATAATTGCTTGTGGGCAGCATGGCATGTATTGAGCCCAGGGTCAATTGGTAGCTATCTAGCCCAAGTGGGATGACACAGAAAAGGCTCTGTGACCTTATTACTGACTCTTCCTATAGGGCAGATTGTTCTGGCAGCAGAAGAGGGTTTGCTTTCAATGATTTTCTTCCAAACATGATAAAAACCAAAGCTAATCTGAACGGTGACTGTTGGGTAATGTACTCACTGGTGACAATCAATCTTTTAATTAGAATCTATTGACTAGGCCATATTAAGGCTCACATTTAAGCCAGTTGACTTGTTTTGGGTTGTTTTGAGGGTTTTCTTTGGTTGGTTGGTATTTTGTTGTTCTAATGGGCCTTGAGCAGAAAGGGCCTGATGAGTACAGAAATACTTCTCCTAGACAGACTGTCTCAGGCCAGCTTCAACAAGAAATGTAAACCAGTATCTTGAATTAATGTGGTCCAGTCTTTAAATATCTTGCTAAACTGAGGCCTGGGCTCAGTGCAGGGAGAACCCATGCTGAAAGCAAAGCTTCTTAAACTACATCTCTGACTCTTAGCCCATGATACAAGACTAAGGCAAACTGAATCCTCTTCATTTTCTCCTTGGTTTTTTTTATCTTTACCCCTCCTATCTTAGGCAGGGCCATGGATTAATTTGGCTTTGTCCTTCTGGCTTTATACATTTAGAGATAGACATATATAGATAGATGTCAGCTTCTAGATCTGTAATGGAAGCTCTACAATATCACTGAATGTATTAATTATTAAAATTAATTTAGAAAAGGTAGTAATATTGAGCAATTGTATACAAATAATTCAAAGAAGTCCTCTAGAACGTCTGGGTAAGAGATGCTTACAATTCTAATGCAAAAATATTAAATACTATATGTTATTTGAGGGCAGAAATTACATCAGCTATGCTCTGTGTGATAAAAATTTCTTCACATTCATATTCTGAATATTTACTAGCATATGTTATAGAAGTAATTACAGTACTTGTCTGAAAACCTGTTTTTCAGTGATTATGGATCTCATCCCTTTTGACTTTCAAGAGAAATACCAGATGTTACAACTCCCTATGGTAGTCCAATTACTTCCTAAATTTTTATTATTTTAATGTACATCAAAGCAATGGTTCAACTATGTGAGCCTGAAGAAACTTTGGGGCATTTTTGTTTGTTTGTTTGTTTTTGCTTTTTATACATAACTTTAAACCATTCCAAACCAATTCTCTTTCTAGTTTGATTAAAAGAATCATATGAGCCTGGATTGAGACCTTACTATTCAACTTTTAGCCTGGAGCAAATTTTGTTAAAAAGCCTGGGAGAAGGGGTTTGGAGGGGAAGGAGGGAAAGGAAGCAAGGAGGGAAGGAAGCCTCAACAGTGGAAATGCTGACCGAACCTTAACTATAACATCGTGAATGGTGACGCTGTAATGCAATACTAACAAGGACTCCTGAGATAAATACAACATCAATTAAAGGCTTGCAGGTGTGTCACTAGGGGTGGATAAAAAGAGAGAATTGGAAAGGATTTGTGCCAGCAGACCTTATGGTTTTGTAGTAATTAGTAATCTGTGCAGGTGTCTATTATGACTAACTGACAATAAATCTTGGTTTCTGTTTTGAATATTGCTTTTGTTTCCCAAGTTCCATGCCTGAAGGGGAGAAAGAAAATGACTAGAAGATTAATTACTGCAATGGTTACTCCCAACAAGATAAAATGGAAAGTAGTAATCCACTGAATGACATTAAATATTCTTATTATTATTTTCATATTTTATTTTGATAACAGAAAACCGAAGGCGGTGTAGGTTGTGTGGGGGTATGTATGTACTGATTTTTTGCATAATGATGGAAAAGTAAGCTTACTTTGCCAACAGCCTTTCTTCAAGTTATGTGGATAAGGCAATTTTTTTTTCTACTTCAGCAAAATGATGGAAAGGTATCCAAACCTTCTACATTTGTGCAGTAACCTCTAATTCTAAGCACAGTGATGAACTGTAAGTAAATTTTACCATAGAGCTATGTTTTCCTTAGCCTCTCCATCTGCTCGTTTTTGACACCCCTGTCATTAACTGTCATTTTCCTTTAAATATACAGTGAAGCTGAAAGGCCAGCTCTACATCACATCATTTCAGATTAGGGGCAGTTCCTTTGAGCTGAGCACTGTTTAGGTGTCAGAAAGAAGTCTCTGACCTCTCTCGTACCACACTGCCGCAGGGCCTTAATTAGTACTGACTCCAGCCATTACTGCAGAGAGGACAAAGGCGACCACATCATTTTTCTACTTAGGAAGTTAGCGTCTGACCTAATAACTTGTCCAGGCTCGCAGGACACTGTAATGGCTACACAATGGCAGTGGGGATTATTTGTCAGATTCTTTCCTCCTCTAAATGTAGGATAATCAGGGAAGTTAACTATTGTATCCTTCAGTCTTGCAAAGGTTGTTTTAGGGTTTCACTCTGTTGACTTATCATAGAGAAAATGACGGACAGAGAAGGAGTCAGATATTCAGAAAAATAAAGAGGGTGATAACAAAATGTAGAGTGGCTTTTGTCCTGGCTAGAAGTATCTGATTATTTAAAATACTGCTCTTCTTATAAGATCTGCTCTGGTGCTATTGAGTTTAGTGGAATTTTATCAGTTATTTCATGAAGAGCAAACTCAAGTCTGCAATCAAATGAGTTCCTTTTTTCTCTCTCCTCCTTCTGTCATCCCACCCTTCTTCATCCCATCCCCCACTCTCCTAGGAAAAATTCACTCTCACATGAGAAGCATTTTGCAAGATTTTTGGCACAGAATTTTTGGTTTGTTTCACTAGAAATTGGTGTCATTGCATCAGACATCAGCACTATACAGTTCCACATAATCCCCTTAATTTTCCTATTTGTTTGATAAGGTTCCACTGAGAAAACTTCATGCCAGGATAGAACTACTTCTGAATCTAGAACTCTCTCTCTTTTCCTAATTTTTTTTTTTTTAATTGCATAAAGCCATTGAAATGGTTATAGAAGTTGCACAGTCTCACACTACTTTCGGTTATTATCAAGCAGTGTCACATGCTGCAGAACAGAAGTATCTATATGCTACTGCAGCAGAAATTACTTTCACTGTAAGTACATTTCAGTGAGTTGGCAAGATGTAAAACTTGCAGCAAGCTAAGACTCTGCTGATGATCAGTTTGTCAAGGTGTAGATATAATGTATACTTAGTATTTTTGAAAGCTCTTTAACTGTAATCGATTTGTCTACTAGCTTGAGGCCTGATTTTTGTCCTGCTGCAGGCAAGAATTAATTCTTCCTGCCTATCTTAAACTTCCCTCAAAACAAAAACAACAACAACAACAAAAAGGAAATAAAATAATTGGTTTTAATTCTAAAATGCTTTTTCACAAATCTTGGTCTTTGTAATTTCAATTCTAGTTAGGATTATTTTTACCGTTGTGACTTTGAGCCAGACTGGAGTCTCAGAAATCCCATAAAGTTACTATATCTCTAAGGAAATCTCTTCTCAAGGTATCACACAAAGGTAATTAAAGTATTATGAAACCTGAAAAATGTTGCATAGTGTTTCTTGTACTCAAACGGCATCTAAAGCAATAGGATACATTTAAATTCTACAACAGGGCCCGAACTGAGCAAAATTTGCAAGAGCCTAGATGAGTTTCTATATAGAGTTATAACATGGGATAAGACTGTTGGGGCCAAACCCTTCAGTCAATGACAGTGTGATATTTTTATTTCATTTAGTCCGTGAGCTGAAATAACAGCCAATAAAGTGGTTCAGAGTAGTTCTTTGACTACATACCATATATTACAATTTCCTTATTCTCTTTTAGATTAGCCACACACTTTTATTTTTCCTGAGAAGCAGGGAGGTGAACTTTACCTTTCTGAGCATAAATAATTCCAGATTCAGAAATATTCATTTCACCAGAAAGATACAGCACAGAAGAGGCCTATATTAAGGAAGGAATGTATTACTTTCTGTGTATCTGTATGGCTACAGAAGTTTATTCTCCAAAATCAAGAACAGCATCTGCTGGCAACTATTTCAGCAATTTAGCAGATGCTTTTTACCCTCAACTTGCTGAAGAATAATATCTCTTCATAAGTTAGGTTAGAATTTTAAAGGGCCACTGCCTAGAGACTTCTGCTTCTTAAGAATTGGCAGCTTTATTACAGAAGCCACATTAAACTGGGAGTTGCTACCCATCATTTTCCCATTGCACTGATGCACTCAAGAAGGACAGATGCCGAGGAACCTCAAGGCAGCATAAAGGCATCCTGGATTCAGGGACCCCTCCCACGTTCAGCAGAGCCTGTCTTAGGGGTATTGCAGGCAGCCACATTCAGCAGTCATGGGTGAATGGTAAAGAGGGGGATCTCATCTTCCCCTCTGTCATTTATTTAATCAAGATTAAACACATTTTCAGATTAATGTCCACTTCACTGCCTCTTCCCACTGGTAGTGAGGCAAATGAGTTGCTCTAGCAGAGGGATATGAAGCTGCCTGGGCTGTGGGTATAGAGTTAAGAAATAAGGAATGTAGTGAACTAATTTTTATGAGCGTCCCTCTCTCACCAGAGACTTCTTTCCTTTTGTGCCCTGTCTGGAAGGCTAGAATTTCTTCTAAACTAGCTGACTTGCCAAAATTCAGGATTCAGATTCAGGGGATTAGAAGGTCACTAGTGTGTACTATGGGTGAAGGACCAAAATAATTGAGATCGTAGTTATGTAAATGTATTTGGGTTTATGTGGCTGTTATTTGTGCATACGCACTAGGGGCTGCACACATGCAGAAGAATATATACGGTCATTAATAAATGAAATCTTATCTGTCTTTGTGTCTGAGCTTGTGATGGCTGCTTTCATGGTATTTTTTTAATGTTGCTGCTAACTAGTAGACATGTTCTAAATTTCAACAAAATTTTATAAATCAACTGTTGTTTCAGGGAAAAAATCCAGAAAGGAAGAAAAGCCAGAGGCAAGAACGTTAAGGCTTTGACACAAACTAAGAAAAGCCCAAGAAATCAAAGTTGAGGTTGATATGATACTTTTCATTTGTGCCTCTATGACCGCCTTTTTTTTTTTTTTCCCTCTGCCATGTGATAAGATAAGGAGGGAGTGTCAAACTTAGAATATTCTGGCTTTTGTTGGTTTGAGTCATAACCTTACTATTGCTAAGACCTACCTCTTTGGTCTGTGAATATTATTTTTTTGTCATGATGGTGTAGTTATAAGAATCAGATAGTTTTAAAGCATATTCAACCATCCTTTTTGCTTACTTTTAATCAACTTGGTCTTCTGAACAAGGTATGGAATTGATAGCTGTTATTGATTCCTTGTAGCATTACCTAATCTTCACTAAATGTAGGAAGCTTTTCAGATTTAGGAAGGTGGCAGAAAATGTCTAGTAATGACGCTGCTGGGAATTGAAGCTCAATACCATGGTCAGTATAAAAGTGATATGTCTATAAGAGGTATTTTATTATAAGCCCATTGTTTTTTACTAATGCTCAAGCTGGTGCAATTTACAGAGATTTTGAAGTTGTTTATGTATTTATCAGCTGTTTCAGTATTTCATTTGCTCCAACTTACACCAAGAAAATACTTTTATTAATGATAGTATGCTGGAACTTTGGAAAACTACAGAATGCAAAGAATACAGTACTGTAATAATGTAGAAAAGAGACGGCATTCATGCTTTCAATACAAAGGGAAAATATAAGGAATCATTACTAAAACAGATATAAACGTGACCTTCACTGTGGTTCAGTAATTATCCTAGTCCACAGTATGGTGTTTGTATCATGATTTCCCTTATTTCCTCTTTGTTTTCATTTTTATCTGGGTACTTCACTGGTGAGTAATAGCTAAAGGGAACCCATTATGCAAGGCGAGCATTCAGTTTGCAAGTGAATTTGCTTGTAGCTATTGCCACATTTGAACCTCACTAATGTATGTAAATTAAAAACTCTGGTATTCGGATCGCTCCTGTTTGAAATAAAAACAGAATCTGATCATTACAATCTGCAAGCCAGGTATTATCACTGGACTAGTGAGCCGCTGATGATAAATTGTACTGAATAGCTTGTGGATAGAATATTTTATCTCAGTTCTCTATCACACAGCACTGCATAAAATAAGAATGATTCATCAAGCATGAGAGCTGATGGTTTATGAAATTCATTGCTCACAGCAAGTGTATTTTTTAAAATTCAAAAGACAAAGCAACTCACAAGGGTTATTTAGTAATCAGTGTGAATTACTTCTAGGTATAAGCCTTAGTGGAAAAAATTAAAAATACATTTGCTGTACAGGAAGCATTATGGCTGTAGGTGCTATAATTTAACTGCTTCTCATCTATAGCTTTTGTGTGTGTGTGACCATTTTGGATTCCAGTCCTCCTCCCCTTTATTTTTAAAAGTGAAACTGCATAATCAGTTGTAACAGGATTATTACATCGAACAAGTCTATTCTATGCTCTCAGCAGAAACATCTTCAGGGGCTTGTACACCTTAGGCTGCAGTGGATATTTTGTTTATTCAAAAAGACATGTAAAAGGAGAAGAGCAATATAAAGTCATTTTTTTTCCTTCAGATTTACAGTAAGAATGTTTCATTTCTTCTTGTGTATTGATGTCCCAAGGCAATGTTCCAAATGAAAAGATAATAACTTATGAAGAAGTGTCAAAAACTAATTAAGTTTTGTAACTTGTTTTTCCTTCACATAAACTATATTTTTCATCACACTGTCCAGTCACATGCTGGGATTCTTGCTAACATCATCACATGCCAGTCACACCAAGTCTCAGTGGTTTTTCTCCTCCTGTCATTATTTTCAGCATCAATTAATTTTCTTCTGACCTCGCCTTTAGAAAATGTAGCAGGGAATTATCAGTGCATGCTTTGCACAGTCTATTTGGAAGGCATTAGGCCACTGTGTGTATTCGAAAATGGAGTAGGCCAAACATTATATTTTCTCACCTGCAGGGTTGCCTAGTAACCTGAATTAAGGATTTTCACCAAGCCTTCAAGACAAATAGAAAAACTGTAAAGCAGGTTGACCCAGGTGGGAGAGTCAGACCCACTGATGTAGATTAGCATTTTGTGTGGGGAAATATAAAACACAGCTCCTCATTAACGTTTATTGTGGAAATAGTTTTTGTAATTAAAGCAGCCTATTTTCTCAGCAAGCGAAAAGAATGCGATGCATCGTATTTCACAGTTGCTATATTTGTGTTATGGAACACACTTGTTTTACTTTTTGACATATTATTTGCTTGTGGACTATCAAAACTGAACACTCAATGAAAGGATTGAGGAAACATCTTTGAAACATGTAAATATATCTTTGGTGGCATTCTCGCTAAAAGCATGCACACTCGCCTATGTTGGGTAGTGATTCACGTAGATATGTTCAGCTTTCATTTAATCACTTCAAGGAACTAAATTCCTTGTTTAATGTATTGCCATTGAAAAGAAAGATTAGTGTACTTTAGAGGTGGGGGTCATTCTTTGTAACGCTATTACAGCTTTGTCCTTGACATGCAAGATTCCTCCAGAAAAGGAAGGAGGGGGGGAGCTGGAAATTCTGCCTCAAAGGTACAAAGCAAAGAAGTAGCACAATTAGGATGTCGGCACATAGTGACAGTCCTCTGCAAATGATGGTGTCAGGCCACTGAGGGGCCGAGGGTGGCAGGAGTGACATTCACCCTAGCAAGATGGAAATAAATGCCCTGTTTGATAAAAGAAAACAGACAATTTATGTATACCCTGAAGAGTTAACAGCTAGTGAGCCATTCCTATGGGTCAAGTGCTGCATTTGCATTTTGATGGGATGTTATCAAGTAATTAATGCACCAGTCAGGATTTATTACCTCAGGAGTGAACTGAAAGGTTCATTACAAAATCGGTTTCACTTGAAGATAGGCATTTCCTCAGAGTTAGCTTTTGACATGTTGTTCCTAGCTCTCTCTGCCTGTGGCAGCAATGGTAGAAGGCCAGTGAGGTGAAATTCATTGCTTAATAAGGGCATTCACTTTGGGTATTCTTGTGATAATAAATGTATACATCAAGGCCGCACTGCCTTGTCAGTTTAATTGCTTCTTGTGCTCCTTAACAAGCCAATCTTAATCAGTCTGGACCATGTTATGAATAATTTAGGGATCAGCAGACTTCACGCTTAATAAGATGTACTAGATTATAAAACTTAAGTGCACTGTTTATAGAAAGCATGCAAAACACTTTAAGTTTTTATTAGGAGCAAGGAAAAAAAAAAACCCCAATCCAAACCTAGTAGTGAGTTATTCTAACATTTGCAGTTTGTGAGCAACAGCTGTGTTTCTTAATGCTGTAACCCCCCTCCACTTTTGTTGAAGGCCCACAGTTCGGCCTTTCTATCCCCCTAAGCCTCCGTCAGACATAATGGGAAATTTGAGTAGGCCATGAGATTAAAGCTCAGAATCGATGGCCAACCAGCAATTGTCATTTTAGAAAACATTCTTTTATCTTTTTAAATGCAAAGCAGATCTTATTTTAAAACATTTTCTGATGGACAAAATTACCTTTTTGTTGGTGGTGGCTGATGGCCTATGTGGATTTTAATGCAATTATTTAGATTTGAGATTGGGCTGCCAAACCTGTATCAGCAATAGGATTTTTAAATGTTTTTCCTTTGTTTAATAATACAGGTGAAATGTAGGATAGGCTGTAAATCATTCTTACATAAAATACGAATTATTAAAGTAAAATACTTTTTATTTGTTAAGGTAATACAGAAATACATTAAAAAATAACAGACATAGTCTCCAATCTCTCTGAGCCTATTATGATTTTTCCGTTTAATAAGTATTGTTTGATTGAAAAGGAACATTTAACCTTTTTGTTTTAAAAGAATTCTTTGTCCTCCATTTTACCTCAACATTTGCAGGCTATAAGTCGTCCACGGAGTAATGCATCATTCAGTTTATGACATCTAATAAAGGCCTACTGCAAGCATTAGAACCAGGTGCTTCAACAATTTTCTTTTCTGCTTGTAGCTGCTTCTGCTTGTTCTCTTGTATCCTAAATAGGAAAAAAAACCCCAACAACAAAAACCCACAACATTTTTCGTTATTTCCTTTTTTTATTTCTTTCTGTTTAAGCCTTGACACATGCTGACAGCACTACGATATCATTTGATGTCCATGTAAACAATAGCTGCATGTATTTCTGAACACACAATGTATTTATTAGTATAAATAGAGATGTAATTAAAGGCTATGCTTTCAGTCATTAGATAACGCATTAAAATAATGTTATTGTTCAAATACATTTATGAATCAGGAAGATAGGGACCAGTAAATGAAAAACAACTTCAAACCTATTTGCCAACCTATAGCTGGACTATCATACTCCTTTGTTCTTGTGCAGGTTAATAGAGATTGAGGAGATGGGCAGAGGAAAAGCAGTGCAATTTTCTGCTATTTAAGCTTGGCGAAATGGCACTCTTCAGGAAGCAGCAAAAAGTATGAAAGCGTAATAGGCATTTTAAAAGTAGAAGTCCATATAGCTGCTTGAGGGATCCTCAGATTTAGGCATGCATAGAATCACGAATGAGATAATCAGCATTGTGAAATTGAAACCTGTCTGCTGCCTGCTGCTGTTCTTCCCTCTTTCAGTGGAGTGATTTGTAACACTCATCTTCTTCAGGCAAGGCAGCCTTCAAGATTATCCAGAACTGTCAATAGTAATTGCCAAAGTATTTTATTACCTACAGAAAATCAAAGGAATTTTATAACCAACAGTTATCAAGTTTCAATACACGGTATAAAGAGAGCAATTTTAGTTGGAATACAATCGTGTTTGGCTTGCTTTAATGTTCTTGAGACAATTCCTGTGCAACCAACTACAACATTCACTGTATTTAAGCTGGAGGCAAGAATACGCATATGTACTTGTAGTTTAAAAACATTACATAATGCTTACAAGCTTCTGCATGCAAGTGGTTTTTAATTGCCATACAAACTATGCCTTAGCTAATTTCTTCTAAAAAGAATGAGGTTTCTATAAAACTTGAGATGACATTTTGAAATTCTGGCAGCAGATACAAGTTTAACTGGGGCATTCTCTGTCATGAGGTAAATAAAGTGCCTGGAAATTAGCAAAATATGACACTGATTATAAAGTCTGAAAACATTAATCTTGCAGCTCTTATTATATTCTCTGAATATTATTGCCATGTGAACCACAATTGTGATTGTCAGCCATTCATTTAACACAATTCTGTTATGCTACAGGGTCACCCATGATTCAAAGCTTTTCAGATGCTTAGCTTCTTATTCAGGCTGTAAGTGAGGACTGCATCTTCTATCCGACTGTTTTCCTGAGCCGTGCACCTCACTTTCCTTCCTTGATACGAGGGAAAAAGAAGGTGTGACTGTCTAAATGTTTGGTGGGAGAAAATTCAGTTTCTATTTTTGACAGTGTATTTTTCTTCTAATTGATAATATCAAGACTGCAGTGACATTGACTATCTCTATGGGTTCTTTTAAAAACAAATACACAAATTTACTTGTGCAAAATTAATTAGCGTGGGGAAATGTCTCTTTTTAAGTTCCAGACCTGATGGATGCACTTGTATTTTGAGACATATGCACAGGATTTTATTCACATCACCAAAAAGCAGGTATCATTTCTATTGAAAGGCTGCACTGAAAGAGAAATAAGCCATGAAAAAATTTTATACTGCTACAGCCATGAAGCCATGATTATAGCATAAAAGAGAAATCTGCTTTCAACTGTGAACCTCCTTGCTCTTTCTATATAGACTTCTTTTTTTTTTAAGTGACCTGTTAATTAAATTATTAATTGTTGTTGAAAGGGTGAAGTACTTTACCAAGAACCTCCTTTCATAATACTGCAATATATGAAAAATTTAGCAAAATGGTAATTAGGGGAGAGGTTATTTATATACTATTAAAATGCTGATGTTGTAATTATCAGAGAGTTATTAAATTACACTGGGTAATAGACATTTTTAATATAAGGAAGATGACTAGACTGCTGGAAATTTGCTAATATGATGGACCTGCACTGTATCTTGTGGTTTTTTCACTCTTATCATTTATACTAGTTTGTTTCTATTCTACAGTGTGTGAAATGTGCATTGATACATTATTTCATCTAGTGTTTCTGCATGGATTACAGAAGTCTATTTTTAATGTACATCAGCCAGAATTGTGCAGAAGTTTAAGCACATCAGAAGAAACTGAAATAATTTGTCCCTTTTTGTGAGAACTTAGTTACCTCACCTGCGCATCCTGAAAGTAGGAACATTCAGGACTAACATAGAGTTAATACAGTAACATAATTACATTTCTTGTTTATTTTAAGCTGTGGGTTTGAACTGCATAACGACAGGACAAGTTGATGTTTGCACTTTTCTGTGCCCAAAACTTGGTAGTTAAACTAGGTGAGTGAGAATGTTATTTTAGTCCCTGGTTGTTATAGTAGAATATTGTCCCATTGATAAATCTGGAATTGGCAAAACCCATAACTAAGTATGCAGTGTAGTCATTTTGTCATTCTAATATATGAATTTAAAATATTGTTCTTTTCGTTTGATTCATTTTATTTTAGATGTTGCCACTCAGATTGTATATTTAAGCATTTTAGAATATGTTTATTAAAAGGAAGGAATATAAACAGTACAGAGGAAGCATATACTATATTATTCCAAATACTGCATAGCTCAAGAAAGGGTTAGGGATTGGTTTTCCAATCAGATGTATGATCATAGAGATTGCTGTGATATAATTGTGATGTGGACGTGTGGCTGTAATACTGTTTTCTCAGAAAAGGAATAAAATGTCTCTGATCCTAAATTGATCGTAACATTGGCATTGAAAGATTCAGTGCATAGGAATAAAAAAATCTGTCTGTGCAAAGCTTTACTACAAAACATGTAGTAATCTACATTTCTGGTAGTAAAATTAAGTGCATCTTTTTTAAATGATCTTTTTTCTTAAAAAAATCCAGAAAGTAAGTTGTTGGAAGTTTTAAAACAGGAGGGAAATGCAGAACAGGGTATTTGTTGATTACAGTTCAAATACATCTTTTTGTTAGAACAAAGAGCCTGACAATGCTCTAGGTAAAATGTTTGGCACTAGCACAACTCTCTTATTTAGTGTCATAAATTGTGGAGCTAGTCTTAATTCCAGTTTGAATGAGAAAACCATAATTGTTTCTCATTACTATAGAGAAATTAATTGCATTTCTTTCTTAAATCTTTGTTTGTTTAAACACTGTACTGTTGCATTTAACATTGGATTAGGTAGGGTAAGAGTTTACTGAGAAATTGCACAGCTGTATTTGTACAGAGCTGTACCTGATTCCCACCTCCTGTAGTGTGAGCAGTGGTAAGTGAACTGTTTCTGTGTTGTTCACTCACTCTGTCAGATCGAAACTCAGCTCAATAGCATTAAACTAACTCCCATTTGAAAGATTTGTCTTACAAAACCCTGAAAACTGCTCTGAACATGCATACATTGATTTTGTTGCTGGAATCTCCCGAGCTTTGATGAAAAGGAGACTCCACATGCAGGTGAAAGAGGGTTTACCTCTTCAATATTAAAAAGAGAAGATTAAGGATTTTTGCTCAGCTAAGGCTGAACTAATCAGTGGCATGCGAGCATAAGAGAGTTGGCCTTGCGCCTATAGTACAACAATGTTATTTTCTTTAGTTGAACAACAAGTTCATATTTCTCCAATAGCTGCTTCTGAGTAGCTGTCTACCATTATTCCCATTTGCACAGCTAATTGAATGTCCTGGGGTGCAGGAGTAAAGGTTTTCATTTTAGCTACAGAGAGGGAGGTATTTGTCATGTCCATTGTGGGAAATTCACTTAAATTTAGTCCTGGGAAAGATGCAACTGTTATATCAATTCACAGAAGAACATCCGTATGATTCTATGCTGAGAAGTTTAGTATTCATGGAGGAGATAAGACATTTTTTGTAATCAGAAGTTTAGTTCCGTTCCATTTAGTTCTGTTAAAGCATAAAAAAAATGGAGACGAGTGATTTTCACAAACTTTCATGTTTCAATCTAAAGAAAAACAAATGTTCATTTAGGCTTGTAACCTGGAGAACCTTTCTTTTTTGTCCTTGCTATGGACGTCTTCTGCACTGTACTTGCTGTTATCATAGCACATACAACTGTGTGAATTTTTGTGGAAGGAGTAGAGTATTCTTAGTTTGCACACCTCATCACTGAGAAGAGAATATCTCCATAATATAATGCACGATATCGTAGGGAAAACAAGAGTTTTTCACCTTCTACTGTCCAATCTGGCTTTTTCTTGTATTTGTCTGAAAATTCAGGTGGTACAAACATTGCTTGAAATTGTGGCACAGGTAAGGCTTTGTGAATTATAGAGGGAGAAGGCAGTAATTTTTTAAATGAACTATGGTGTAAGATATCATAGCATGTTACAAATATATCTAAACTCAAGTCTTATCAGCCGTGCTTTTGATCTGTAGTAAGAAATACAATAACAAAACTGAAATGAATGCTACAGAGACAGATAAAGGTAGATAAGAGAATTTCAAAAATTAGATAACATTTCTGGTCCGTCATTTATAAGAATCACTTGGTTTGCCTCTTAGGCATACGTTGGTTGCATCCTTGCACAGCATGTTTCTTCGTCAGCAGATCTGCTCCCGTACCAGCATTAAACTGAGGTAATACTCCAGAAACATATGGAAGTCCAAAAAAAAGGAAAGTAGCCTTTTAACCACATCTCATAGTATTTAAACTAATGGTGGTTGATCTGGAAAACTAATCGATAGTGATGACTTAGCCTTGCTTCAGTCTGAACATAGAGCAGAGAGGACAAGAAAAACAAGCTCTGGAATGACTCATGGGACTAGAGGATTATTTGTCTAACTTAATGCAATTGTGAATAATCTTCAAATCCTGCTGTAAAAATAATGTGTAAATACTGCTTAGTAAATTTGAGTTAAAACTCAAATGTATTTAATGACCGCATATATGCTTAAAAGTATTTAGTGCTTTTATTGCCAGAGAAATATTTATTTTTACTACAACATTTCCAGTTTGCTCGATTTAAGAGACTCTCAGTAGCACACCTATAGCAATTCTGAACTGAGGAAGTTAAAAGCAATAATGGCGAATACAGGCCAGTTGCAATTTAAAAGAAGGTTGCTGGCATTTTAGAATTACATTATTCTATTGGAATCCATTTCATACTGTAATTCCGTTATACCAAGAGGTGTTAGTTACAAGGGTAGAAGCCAAACCAGTAGCTTTTTTTTTTTTTTTTCCTAAGCCAATCCATAAAGATGTCTCTTCACCTCTTTGATGTGATAAGGAAGTGTTAAATCAAAGTGAATCCTTATTCTGCATCTTGGGACAGAATACTGCTTAAGCCAATTGTTACTATTCCTGAGTGTTTTAGACAGTGAACCACGCATCTCTCTCTGCACATCAGAGAAGACTGTAGCAGTCATCCTGTGCCACCTGCTATCACTTAATTAGTATAATCATCTAATTTCCAGTTGGAAATAATGGCATCATGTACTTTTTAGTAATTGTAACCGTCATAATATATTCGAAATTATGTTACACTAACATTATGTGATTTAGACATTTGGGGGGGGGGGGGGGGGGGGTATTTGCTTTGCATTTGCACACTGGTCTTTCTGATCTTGACTCCCACCCAGCAGCAAAAGGCCATAACCAGTTTTCTTCTCTATTATGATCCTAAAGATATCACTGATTCATATCTGCAAATGAGCCTTTGGTAACTATAATTTAACCTTTAGTGTCCAGAGAAAAGAATAAATAATGGAAAAAGCAGTTCATCATAATATAAAAAGCACCCAGGTTTCAAAGGATTTGATCTGGTTTGTTAGTGAAATCTAATTTTTTCTGAAAATAAAATGTTGGTGATCATATATGCAAGTTTGATTTTATGTACATTCTGCCTGGGGTTCTCAGTTTAAGGAATAATCTCAGTTGATCAGAATAGGTCTCAATGTTTAAACATTACTGTATTCCAGCATTTTTTTCCTCCTGGAGATTACATCACAGCAAATGAATAGGTAATAAATGGGTCAGTTTGGGTCAGCTTCATTTCACTGGACGGTTCTGGGCTATGAGGCTTCAAAAACAGAAGGAGAGAGAAAAAGAGAAAGAAACAGGCAATGACATGAAGGGACACAGGCAAACCTGAGCCACCGTCAGTTAACCCTCCCCCATTCCCAGTGATACTGTCTGGCGAAGCAAAGCACTGCCACATATATATCAGGCAAGGTTATTACCACTCTGCTTGGTAAACATGCTATGCCTCCTGGACATCTTCTATTTTTATTTCATTTTTGTGTTATATCTTATATGTAAATCTAGGCTGGCGAGAGTCAGGAGGCATTCATAGCATTGGGCCAAATTCATTCCAGGTGCAGTTCCAGGTCCATTGACTTCAATGAAATTACACGTGGGATGAATTTGGTCTATTATTAACTATAGAGATTACATGTCCAGCTTCCTTAGCATACTAAAATACCCAGAATACATATAAATAATGAAGTATGTAATTACAGTCCTGGTTTTAATTTGTGTTCCTAAATGTGCTGATGCTTTTGCACATGTTTATAGTTATAGCAATGCTATTGTAGTATATTTTTGTTTAGTACAAGTATATCTGAGTTTTTCTCTAAAACAGAGATGCACACTTAGTGTTTACTTTCAAACATCTCAGTAAATCCTTCAAAATCCATATGATGGCTGATTCCATAATTACAATATGTAATCATATTGGCCTTAGATATCACATGTGTATGTATATATGTATGAACATATGCAGAGCATCATGATACTGCCACTTGAAAACATTCTGCAAACAATGAGCTAAAGTTCTTATTGATTATATGTTAATCAATACACACAAATAGGTAATCTTGTCAGATGATAGGAGCCAATAGAACTGTTACCTACCAATATTAAAGATTTCATTTATTTATATGTTTCCTGTTCCAAACAGTACGTAACAGAGCACTTGACAGGAAATTTGTTTCTGACCAAACCCCAAAACTAAGCGCTTTTAAAATGGGCTCTTCCTTCATCAGGAGACGTAAAAAGCTTAAGTATGACTTACCTCTGCGTATATCTTCTGATTCTGTTCACTTCCCCTGTATCGTTTTGTACATTCCTGCATCTTGCAGTATTACACACTGTGAAGACCTAGTAAGCGAGTTAAAGTCAGATGACGCTAACGAATCCCAGCGCAAATGACTGAATCAATAGGAAACCAGCCACTGCTGTTTAAGTGTATCGATAAATGTACCTTTATTTTCTCTTGAATGGATAAGTGTCGCAGTTAAGAGTCCTATGGATCTCTTAATTGAAAGTTAATTTTAAATCAATAAAGAGAGTCATTTAAATATTGATCATTCCTTTCTACACGAATTGTTAGCTGATTTTTTTTTTTTTTGAAACAACTTTGTTTAAATGCAATCAATAGCCCACAATCAGTGCGTTCCATAAAAAATTGACAGATGTTCCCAAAATGCCTGCTAGGCATAATCTTATCTGTTTACATATGTAGCATAGATATTTCAGTCCTTTTCAAATGTACCTAGGTATCTATGGCAAGAATGTGCTTTCCTTAAATATCAAACTGCACTATTAAAACACATTCTTCCCCTTGTTTTTCATTAAGGTGGTTTAAAATTAAAAAGGAAGATTTATTGGATTTCCTTTGATTGTACAAGTAATATTCCTATTGTTTTATTAATGCAGGCAGACTGCAAAAGAAGAATGTCCTTGTTTTGCACACAGGGAAAAGAGATATAAGCGCTTATTTGAAGCACATGTACTCTGGAATTTGTATGTCATAATCCATCAGATGTGTTACTATATGCAAAATGATACTTAACTTTTAATTATATAGATATTTCTGTGCACAGTGTGTATGCCTATTGAATAGTTATCATTTTTAACTTTATTTCTTGGATATCATCTCTCTTTCTCCATAGCAGCACATAGCCAGACTTTATTTCGTTTCAATTTGACAAAGCACGCAGTTAAGTTAAAAGGATACAAATTTCATTTCATGAGATTCGTTGAGATTAACCTAATAAAATAAACTTAGCTACATGTGGCTTTCAACATTTCAGCAAATACGACACTCTTCTAACATGCCTTCCCACAGCACTTCCAGTAATTTGCCCGCAGTGGCCTGCTACAACTTAGTTTGTCACACTTAGTGATGAAGTCAGACTGGACATTTTAGTACAAGCAATATGAATTGCATTTTTCTCCTGTACCCTCTAATTAATTATAAAGTCATACTTTGATGTACACAGCTCTGAAGTCCTGAAGTTGTCCTTTATTATTATTTTCCTTTTTTCAATTTTCAAATGCAGTGCCTTTTAAAAAGGTTTGTACTTCTAAGTAATCAAGCCCTTTTTGAAGTACGAGAGGATAGTTAATTATAACACCTAGAAAAATTATATATATACAATTTTGTCAAAAGTAACATTTTTATTTTCAGTGATCTGACTTAAATATAATATTAAATTGACTGACAATTATTTTGACTGACATTTGACTGAAATGTATTACCATAATTATATTTCCTTTCTAAGTGACAAACTAAAAATTAAGTTCCATAATTAAAACTGTTTATGACACATAGTAATTTATGGCAGAAAATAATAAACAAAATATTTTTTTCCCAAGAGTACTATCTAAGGAGAATAGGGGATGCTTGGGGAAAAAGAAATCTGTCATGCAATATAATTTACTCTATTTTTGCTATTAATACAAATGCTTCCTGCTGTTCTGAAAATCCACTATTTCTTAATCCAGCATTATTTTCCTCTTAATGCAACGTTTCAAACCCATTTTGTTCCCTTTTCTGTCAGAAAAGCCATGTTAAAAGGGAAGATTAAAAAGAAACAGCCAGGTATCATTGCTTCATATACATATGGGTTCAGCATGTGAGGATGCTGTTTCTAGGATCGGCCTTAAGATGTGACTGATAGATCTTATTTGTCTGATAGAGTTGACCAGGGAAATAGAGCTACAGCTGGTTACTTCATTAGGTCCTCTCATTGATTGAACCCTGCTGAAGTGATGCAGCAGGCTCCTGAGATAACTGCTGGTAATAGAACAAAATGAATTCTTATCACAGAGATTGGAAAGGCCATTAACCCTGGCCTCCAATGCTTTTCAGAGGTCACAGACAGGAAGCCAAGCGGTGACTGGGAAAACTGTTTTCTGTCTAACTACAGGTCATGTTAGAGGGGGTGTGTGACTTTTTTACCCTTCGGCTTCTGTACAGATGAAACTGTTACACTGGCAGATGTTAATAATCAGCTGTAAATAAATATTGGAAGCAGAAGAAGAAAAATGAGAAAGCACAGGAATTTATTTCAATAAATATTTAATAAAAGAGCAATTGTTACTGTGATATTTACTGCCAGTTCTGCTGTAGATTTTTGCCTAATACTTTTCCATATAAATTGAAAAGAGAAATACATAGAGGCACTTAAAAAAGGAAATTTAATATGGTTTTATATAAAAATACCTTTCCTTCCTTCCTTCAAAGATGAGGATTATAATTGCCTGCTGCCTGCCTGCTTGCCTTATTCAGCAAGCCTATCACCAGTTCATCTGTGAATTAGTGCAGGGCGCTGTTTGCCTTTCACCTGGTTGAGAAGGGTATATATCTAAGTAACAGTCCTATAATTTACATTTAATGCAACCTTTCAATTGACCAAGAGCCCACAACCTAAGCCCCCATCTCACAGCTGAGGACTTTCCCACATTTGTCAAGTCAGTGCCACTCCAGCATCAGCCAGGAGAAATCATCCATTTAAAGCCTGGAGCTGCACATGACAATTTTCCTACCCCTCATAGGAAATCCAGTCATGGCAGAGGTAGCTTTGTGTGGTACTTGTCTAACTCTTGATTTGAGCAGCAGTGTCTTATTGTACACATGGATTAAGAAAATATAGTGGGATGCACCTTCTAAAAGAAAATGGAACATTTTCTCTTTATTACTGACATATATAAGGCAATGCAGATACGTGTTGTAGGTTGTTTTTAGCAGTATGTTGGTGGCTTCTATCCTTGTGATTGTGATTTAATTTCAATGTCTGTGGTCATGTGGTATTCTCTGCTGGAGCCAATCTTTCACAAGGAGCAAGTTCATTTAAATGTAAATGGGGTCCTGTGGATGGAAAAAACTACCTACTTCATGTCTTCAGCGACCCACCCAAGCATTTGGTTTGGCCTTCCATGCATAAATAATAGCAAGAAGGTATGCTGTCATTGACTTGCTTGAAACACCAGAAGTGGTTTGGCACTGCAAAAAAACCAGGCACTAAAAGCAGACTGGTTTGGATAAACTCAGTTCAGATCCCCATCCCGATTAAACAGTGTAAAAAAAAAAAAAAAAAAAAAAAAAGGGAAAAAAAGAGTGATGGAGCTATTTTGAGGACTTGCGAATTACAGGAACAGATGAAAACCAACCCAGGCTAAGAACATACCACACCTAAAAATACTCTGAAGTAGCAGAAAACTTGTCATTTTGTTAACTTGAATTGATTTTTGCTCTTAATTGTTTGTAGCAATTTGCAAGAGTGGGATGAGAATGTGGTATAAGTGGTAATATAATTAGCATTAATTTAGCATAAAAATGCAAGCCTACATTTTCTAAGTAGTTACCTTCCCTTCCACTAAAACATAGAAATATATTGCTAATTCTGAAGTATGTGTAGCTTTTTGCAGTGTGTTATTAAATATGATAAAACTGAATGCTTTTTCTTTATTACTGATGTATGTAAGGTGATATGAATGACTGCGCACCTTCTTTTTATCAATACCTTTGTGGCATATATACTTTCACACTGCTAAACACACGTGTTGTCTTCTCATAGTAATACTCCAGTTGTATTTCAGCAGAAGCGAAAAATATCCCTTATAAATTTCCTTCCCACCAAGTAAAATCATAAACAGCTTTTCATCTGTGTGGATGAAAAGATATATTTTCAGAATTATTTCATTAAATGCACACTTTTATTTATCTCATTTATTAAGAATGTTATGTTCTGTTGCAGATGTTTCAGGGCATGACACATGGGCCTGGAATCCCAGTGTATGATACCTTTGGTGAGACTCACTTATGAAACATCCAGACTTCCAGTTACTTGTGCTCTGCACTAGGAACTTAGCAGAATTTTGCCTTTGTTCCAGAGCATGTAATAAAGGACTGGTATTTACTGTTTTCAGAGATTTCTCAAGAATATTTGATAAGCTTTTCTCTTCTTTTTATAAAGTAGCATTAGTTCAAGATGAGCTAGATTTAAGCAGTACAAGATTTGCTATCCAGGGTAAGAAACAGGATATTAGTGTTTGTGTTACTTAGCTATATTAGGTGTAGCTGTGAATCAAATAATTTTATCCTGGCGGCTTCAAAACCTAAAATGTTCATCTGTTGGTCCCTCTTCCTTTATTTCATTGAGCTGGTTAAGTAACAATAACCAAAGCTGTATGTTTAGTTTTCATAAAGGTTCCAGTGAAATAAATGCATTATAGATACATAGTGGCTGAGCTAATGCATTTTTCTATCTGACATATTATTCACCATTGGGGGATATACGTGTTGTGCTGTTTTTCATTATTCAGTTACATTCCATACAGACTGATTTCCACAGAACCTCTTAAGTCTTTTAGATATATTTGCTGACAACCCCATATTGTTAGAATTTTTTAATCAAAAAAATTGAGCTCAAATACTGTCATGACAATTCAGAGGTGGAGGTGCTTCCAACCTACTTTTCCTATCAGAAATGTTGGCAGTACGCATGATGTCTGAAAAACGTTACTGGTTGCAATGCAGACAACGTGGGGTTTTTTGGTTTAGCTTATGTAAAATTATTTTACAAAGTGTTTTTTGTTTACCCATGTAGTTTTCAAAAATTACAAAATTATTGGAGAGAGAAGTCCACCTCCTAATTCACTAGTTTAAAGGAACAAACTTGGAAAGTAGTGCATGCACTGCTTTCTCAAGCAGTAACCAGTAGTTAAGCACTTCATGAGAGAGAGCAAATCCTTTGGTGGGTAGTACTAATCTTTTACAACTGTTGAAAATTTTGAAGGCACTTTTGCAAAAGTGGTATAGCAATTGTGATATAGAAAATTATCTAAAGATCATTGACAGACTAAGAGCAGATACTGTATTTTAGGAAAATATAAGGCTTCTTACATAATGAGAAGCTATGACAAAGAAAGAGAGTATCACCGCATTGATTAATTTTAAGGCAAGTTAGAATGAGAAAGATCTTTGAATAAGGCCTTTAGAAAGAAGGAGCTCTTGGTTAATTTGTGTTAAACTGAATTAATATGGTTCTTTCAAAACAGCAATATATCATTTCATGGGTATCATGAAAATTATGAGCATTCTTATTTTAGTAATTTTTTTTAGTAGAAAATTTAATGGGATCCCTGTTTGGAAGTGTTTGAAAATCCACTTGAAAATGGGCAAACAAATAAGTATTCAGTCTTTGCTCAAAAAGGACAAAGGGAATTCCTTTCCCCAGAAAACTAGTCATAGCTTCATTAATACAAATACTTATCTAGAAACAATCAAGGCATTCAGTGCCTGAATTTGTAGTTTGTATAATGGCATCTTCTTGTAACATTGATATTGGCCCCCAAATCCTACAGCAAGATATCTGACTAAGGTATCCAAAGGGCAAAAAAAGCCAGATTGCTCACAGGAGCCAAAGAATGCGTTTACAGCCAACTTGCTAGAAAGGAATGAAATTCACTTTGCTTGCAACCATTTTCAGTTTGGGAGGTAATACATGTGAAACTTCTTGATGTCTAAATATTGAAGCATAAACGCATAAATATGCATGCAATAATAGAATTAATGATGCCTGGCCCAGGTCAGGAGATAGGGTCCAAGTTCCTAACTGTATCTGTGGCTTCCAAGAGGGTGAGCTGGCTCTGGGTTTAAGTTGGTGTTTTTGGAAACTAAGAATTACATACAGTAGTTTCTCCAAAAACTAACACAAACATGGGCACTAGCATTTTCCTATTGCATTTAAGGTACATACATCCTATCCTATTTTTCCAGATCTTACAATAAGAAGTGGAATTTCTGGTTTTGTTTTCTTGCACTTGTAGGCTTTGATAAATGTTACATATTTTTCTGCTGTCCATGTCCAATTTAATCAATATTACAAGTGCTCCCTTGTGGTAGGCGGAACAGTGGCAATAAAGTGAAATTTCCACAGCTTTTACCCATTGAAATTCTCAGAGGGCAAGATTCTTATAAACTTCACTTTACCTTCTCTGTAATAGATTTAATAGCTTCATTCAGGAATAAAGTTCAATGTGCTTTCTCATTTTCAAAATGTAGATAGTAAACCAAGCTTTATTTTCCTTTCAGGTCTTTAAGAACTTTTAACTTTTTCATATTCTTTTACCATGAGTGTTAGCAAATGTACTTTTCTCCAGAACTGCTCCAATGTCCCATTGTGACTCTGCATTTGAAAATGGGGGAGTTAACTGAGGTAAATTTCAGACATTCCCAAGATTTTTGCAACTGGTGTAATTTAGGTCAGCTTAAGGCTGTTTGGAATATCTTATTCTACACACAGGAATTGCTAATGTCCACTTTCAATGAACCTGCTACATTGGCTATGTGCCACCGGGCATCCTTTTCATTTTAAGCCTTTCCTCCCAGCCATTTATACCGTCTTTTAGGCATCTGTGTGCTGCTGAAGCAATGAAAAACAACCTTATCAAAACCTAAAGTCTGGTCTTTAGTCCCAGAGTTCATTATAAAAGTTTAGACCTTGTGTTGTGTGCTTCTTGTTATTTGGGTGTCCTCTATTACAGAGAATTACTGTATTGTCTTCTTCCTTATACAATGCATCATTTGGGCTCAGCAGTCACTACCAGAGTTCTACTTCATTCTTCATGACTGATTATTTGTCTTATTAAATTCTCCCCTAACAAAGAAAACTCTTGAAACACCAGAATCGAAAGAGATAGAGGAGTGTTCACACTTCTAAGAAGACGTGCCACCAATTCTAGCCTCTATTTATATTACTGTTTCTGTTGCCATTACGCTCTTTCAGTGAGAAATAAACAAACAGTAGGAGGAATATTAAATAAGGGGTTTAGGCAAATTAGGTTAGATGAAGAAACAATAAAAAAGATTCAACACAATTCAAATGAAACAGCAGGGTTCTAAATGATACTGTACATCTATAAAACTGTGTATGTGGCTTCACGGTTACTTGGTAGGCCAACTGTTTTCATTTTACGTACCATAAAATTATTGTAACTGCATTTCTACTTAAGCAAGGGTGGGGACACTTTAAAATGGAACAGGCTGTGTACTGTTTTCTTAATCATAGGAGCCCTAGAATAATTATCAAACAGTGTTTTCCACAGAGTTGATCTATAATTCATCTGAGGAAGAAAACATCTTTCCAATAAAAGATTTTTTGTCCTCGATTTTTCAAGAGTTTCTTTTTATTATTGTCATTAACCCAATTATCAAATTTCACAACTTCTTCATTTCTCAACTACTTTTTTCATATGCTTGTAGCTGGAGGGAAAAAACATAGGTGGAGACATTCAGTAAAAAGTTTTTTACAAGGCTTACAGTTTTTCTAAGTTACAGCCAAGAGCATTTAATTGGGGGAAAGTTTTTGGAGGGTGGCTTGTGTTTTTTGACAGTTTGTAATATTTTCAACTCCATAACTCAAGAGTCGTGAGACCGCATTAAAATTCCTGAGATTTAGAAAGCAGTCTAATTTGAATTATCTGTGAATAGATTACCTGGGTTGTGGAGCCCATCTGCTGCCCACACCACTGGCTGCAGCCCCTTACTGCAGAATACAAGACACAAAATAAATACAGCTCCTAACAGGCCTGCTCTGCTCACTGCAATTTAATGCCATTCCTTAGTTCCACAGATAGCTGTTTACAAGTGAAAGTAAGTGAACTACTTCAAAAGTGAACGTACTGTGTTCTTTTAGGATAGTTTACATATGGTTTTGCTTTATTTAAGTAACCACACCCCTGTGGTACCCTGGATAATTGAGAGTTGATTATAACACATTTGGGGTTGAATTTTAGGCTTTCTGTTTGCTTAAGCCTTCAGAAATGGAGGTGGCATATCTTTTTTTTACTGTTTCTTCTTCTTCTTGTATTTATTCCCACATCTATGACATTATTTTATTTTGCTTTGTTATTCAGTGGAAGTTCACACTCTTGTATAACTCCTCAAACTGAGATTGTGAGTATAGCCCCCATCATGACACTTTCAATAAAAGTTCCAAAAGCTGACCACTCTACACATTTCTGTGGGAAGACATTTTCCATGTTGCCAAAAGTAATGCAAAGGTGTAACAGCTCGCAGAAGTACCCTCCTTGATTTTGATGGTTACAGGCTAAGCAGCAGGTCTCAGTTCCAGTAGAGGGCCATTATTTGGCCATAAATGAATGAATGACAGAAGTAGGACTGAAATCAGTTTTCTGTGGAACCTTTTCTATTTTGAATGAAGGAATACATGTTATAAGCCTTCATTAGGGTCTGATCAGCAGCTGCTTCTGGAAGGAATTCATTGGAAGCTGCTGAATCTGCAAGCTGTCTTTGAAGTATTTAACAATTTTATTTTTGCCTTTGATTTTTATTTTTTGTTTGTATTAGAAACTAGAGGCTGAGTTCAAACACAGTTGTGCTGAGTTTATAGTAGTCTCAAGTGATATTTCTTATATGATTTTCAATTATTAACTTGCAAGGAAGAAGACCTAGTTGAATCAAATTCCATTTTCAGCTTCTTTCTCTTAAAGGTATGATAGTTGATTTTTTTCAGAAAGAGCTGGGATACATTCCAGAGCCCCAAATGGAGCTTCTGACCAGTCTTGTTTCTGTTTTGTTTGGAAAGCCAGCATGTATGGACCTGTCATAACTCATAAAATGATGTTGGAATAGTATTTTCATTTTGGTTTAAAAATTGACTAAAAATGTCTTAGTTAGATAAAGGGAAATTTTTTTTTTTTTTTTTACACTGATATCTGAATTTTCTTATCCCAGGGATGCAAAATAGTTTTACTTATTCCTATGACTGGTGATATGCAAGTGCTCAGCCTAGTTAATTTTTTCATGTTCAAGCATCTAACTGCCCTAGTTAGGAGCAAGTAAAAGTTGCATACTTCTGATTCCCTGTCTTCCCAGTTTCTGTTGATGTCAATTTGTCAATTGATTCTCCTTTCTCTGTGTGCATATATCAAAACCATTTTAACTTTTCTTACAAACTGAACTTTATGTTGACTTGGTCCACTTGTATACATAGATCTTGGAAGTGGCACAAGCCATGCAATCAATTTGACCTTCGGTATCCTCTTGGGCTGACATCCCCTGAATATACAGAAACATGTATATGGTCCCTTTTAGCTGTCAGCTAAAACATGGCATTTGTCAGTCTGACAAATTGTGTTCTGCACATGATGGAATGAGTGAGGCATGTCAACTCATTGTCACATGCAGTCCAAAACAAATTCTAACTCCGAAAAGCTTTGGATGAAGAGTCTCTACCTATTTCCTCATCATTTGAGAATATAACCAGTATGATTATCTATGCTGATGAGTATATCAAATATCCTGGGTGTTAGAGCTTTCACAAAACATCTAGATGAATGAAAATGACAGGCTGATGACTAAATCCTGCCCAAATAATATTCATATAAAATCAATAGTGCCCCATTCCATCTCCACAACAAATTCTGAGGAGAAAGCCCACGGATACCTCTCAGTTCCCCAACCTATGTTTGTGAGATAGAAGCTGTTACAAACACAACAGACAAAATCTTGTATCTAATTTCTGCAGTGGTAAACTGCAGAGCTGGAGCACTGGATCTTAACCATAAAATAAATTTTAAAAGCTTTGATGAGTGACAAGCAAATAAATATGTTGTAGATACAGGAAAGAAAGAGGATATCTGCTCAAGCTTCTCTGCGGTACTAAAGGGAGTATATCTTGAAAAACGGGTGTTCAGACAGAAAAGTGTAGTCCCTGTAGTAATTGCTTCATCTTGCATCCTCAAATGGTTAATTGAAACGCTTGTCCTGTCTTTCATGTGTGCACCTCAGAACTCCCCAGTCCAGCAACACTGACTGACTGGACAGATCAGCAACTTAAAGGTAGCTAACTTGGACTGTAACTAAAAAACCACTTGATTAGTTTTCACAGAATTTATTTAAAAAAAAAAAAGATTCATAGAAGGTGAAAAAATTAAGCTTTTTTACCCATATCTTAAAAAGAACCCAACATTGTATGCTGTTTGGGACTATAAATAGAAGTCTTTAAAAATGCATGGATTAACTATACAGTAAGCAGCAGAATTTATTTTATTTTTTATGAAGGTGCCTAAATTAATCTTGCTTATATAATAAGCAACTTCATAGGGTCTTTTTTTTCTGATTTTGGAAGTTATTTGCTGCTTACTTCACATCATGTTCCACTTTTCAAATGCAATACTACTATAAACGAGTGGCAATTATAATCCCCAGACCTCAAAGCCCAGCACACATGGTTTTGTGAACACATGATTTGAAATAAGTGGAACTTTCGCGATGTATTTGTAGGTTAGTGTGTATGGAGGATATATGTTTTATGACGATGATAAAATCCGCTTAAAGGCCAGGTGTTGACCATCTATTTTGCACTGCTAAAAATCCTTTGTGCTTAATATATGGGGTTTTGCTAACTTCTCTGAGACTACGTAGATTCTTGGAACTTCTCAGCTTTCACTCCATGGGTGCTGAGATAACACTGAGCACTTCCAGAAATCAATTGTTGTGTGTTCAGTTAAGCCCATTTTCCTGTAGTATGACCTCTGAAGATCTGAACTTCTGTGAATACCCTTACTCAAGCAAAGCCAATCCATACCAATATTTTAGAAAGTCCTTTTTTCCTCCCCATTCTTTAGCTTAGTGCTAACCATGGAGCTAATTTATGCTGAGATAATAAAAACATCTTGTTTCAAAAAGAAAACAATAATTGTCCTAACTATAGCACAACTGCCCAAGTGTAATTGTGTTTCATCTTTACTTGCCTCTTTATAAGGGAAATGACAGTATTTTTTTGTAATTACAACCTGTATGAATTGGCTGCTGTATGTCTGGAAGCACTGTTTGCAAACTCTAATAGAATGATTTAATTTCATCAATATTAGCACAAATACCTGCCTGCATATAGAACTAAAAGACACTCTACACTCCCTATGATACTTGCTAACTACAGTTACTGGGCTTTTCCTAATTTCCTAATTCCTGTTCCTAAACCCTATTCCTAAATTAGCTAAGCCTGGCTCTGATACAGTGAAGTGAATCATGTAAAATATTACACCTCTACATAAGCATTTATTTAAATCACCCCTGTGAACTTTATCCTGATTTGTGCAGGAAAATCTTTGTGCATTGCCTTACAGTCTACTCTTAAGCATTTTATGACTTTATATGTTACGGATAATATTCAGGTAGCAACATCTGTAAATACACACTGCTTGTTGATCTTACATGCCTGAACAAGAAAAAGCGGAGGTTAGTGTGTTGATGTAGTAGTGCAGCTCTGCTTCTGCCTCTCAAAAAAGCCACTTTCATAATCATGAAGGACTAATATATGCTGAACTACCTTAATTCAGCACCGTGTGTGTGTGCATGAAAATATGGTCCGTACATGGTCACACAGCATTTCCTCCTTGCCTTTCTTCGTTTATGGAATGGAGCTGCATGGGGATATGGGTGGCACAAAGTATCTTTAGAGCCTCGCTGTGTTTGCAGAGAAGTTCAGAAAGTGAGTAGTGAAGGAGACTGTGGATGCCAGAAAGAGAATAATGGGATATGTTTAAGACAACAGTAGAACTTGCTTCCATATCTCTCTCTGCTGGAGAGATCCTATTTTTTTATCTTAAGCAGGTCACCTTACTCAGACTTTTTGTAGGAGTTCACTGGCTGTGTGGCCTTCATTTTCTGAGTGCTTGATTTGAGGCTGTACTGTAGTGTTAAATAAGTGCTGAACACACAGAGCTGCAAATGAAAGCAATCAGTGCTGTGCTTTGAGCATATAAAGTGCTATATATTGCTATGTACTTGGAAAAAATTGGGTCCCATCTGTATCAAACTGGCTTCTCCAAGTTAGGAGATATTTTTTAACCTCGATTTCTCTATGCCTTCCCTTTCTGAAATTGCAGAACTGCCTACTCATCTCTTAGGACATAATGAAGATAAATTCATTAATGTTTGTGCAGCAATAAAAATGTGACTAATTTGGCTTTCAGAATGCATAGAAGAGATGTAGTAAATAAAACATGTGACCATATGTTAAATAGTGAGAAAAACCCAAAATCTTGTATAGCTTTTCACTAAATAGGTATAAATAATTTTGTGTGGTGAATAGTGCAATAAACTTTGCCATAAGGTAGATCTTGGTCAGGTACTTAAAGATTGTGTCACAAATGAAGGGCCTTGATGACTTTTCCAAGATTTTACAGTAACTTACTTTTGTGATATTACTGTATTTTACTTCTGTGATACAATTAATGGGTCTAAAAGCACTTTTTTTTGTGTGTGGGTTTTTTTTTTTTTATTATTATTTTTTCATCTATAATCCCATAGTTATTTTTCAAAGATTGAAACTGGAAAATAAAATTACCATGTAGCACTATACTGAAAGTCATATGAAACATCAGTGGGTTTGGATTTGCTACACAAACCACTTTTACTAGAGCTAATGAATCAGCAGAGTAGCAGAAGTTTTTTGTCCTCACTGTGGACAAGCACGGGTGAAGGGTAATGCAGTAAACCAGAAGAAGAATTATAAGACTGAAAAATCAGGGATTTAATTTCAGGCTGTGTGGACACCATGTTTTACATTAATTTCCAATCTCTTTGCCTAGTAATCGCTATCTTCACCTATCATTTCCTCTCAGCATCTATCCTCCCACTCTTTTTAGACATAATTTTTCCCATCCTGCCGGTGATCTCTATTCTTCTTGCCTACTTCTGCTACTCATTCTTCAGACATCCTTTCTATATTTCTAGGCAGATCCTAGCTCCCTTCCCTATCCATGCATGCATGCTTCATCCCTGCTGACTGCCAGCTTTAATATTCTTGCACAAGCCTCTCAGCATGTCTCAATGTCTTTGCCTCATTTGCTTACTAGATTCCAGTGGTCTGCACTTTTGGTCCCAGCCAGCTCTATCTCCTGAAGTCCAGTTCAGTGCTGGAATTTGGTACACTGCTGATTCTACTCCTAGTCTCCTGCATTCTACCTATTTTTCATTTGATCCTAATTATCACCTCAGTTTCTCCTCCCTTCCCCATCTCCTGGTCTTTCGTGTTCTTTTCCTTGGACCACATTCTCCTTACCTCTCCCCAGTTCTTTCTCTAACGCCCAAAATCTCTCTTCCATACTTCTTTTTCTCCTGCCAGGGGGAATATGTTGCTCCTGCTCTCCTACAGCAATCCCCAGTGCACTGTACAATGACAGACAGCAGCAAAAGAATAATAATAATAAGGGAAAGTTCAGTTTCAGCAGAGTAAGGATGCTAGAGTTGCAGTTGGGTTGTACAGGGATGCTGCCAGGAGAATTTTTATTTTTGAAGCTGTGTTTAAGCTGCAGTTCCTCTATGAGGATGGCATATGCATTGTTTAGTACACACAGGAACTGGGTGAAGAGGTTTGTGGAGGCTCTGTGGGATGTGACTGAATATGCACTTTGGTGAGCTCTCAGCACTGTGGGAAGTGTGACTGTGTTCAGTGATTATGGATTCGTAGGAGAATTTCAGCTCTTCAGTACAAGTGGCTTTTCTGAGCATGGGTAAGTAGAATTTTTCAAAGCTATATTACTTGGCTTAATTTGGGCAATTTTATCCAATGTGGCATGACAGACACCATCCTGCCTGCCAAATTTTGGGTTCTAGTTTAAAATGACTGGAACAGTAAAGATTTCCAAAGCATATATATACCTATAAAAATCTAGATGTCCTGTTCTTAGAAGTAGCTGAATCATTTTGCTTATAATTTAAAAAAATGCATAGGATATATAGCAGCAGATACTCAGCAGAGCTGATTTCAGCCCAATCAGCTACAAGTTTACTGAATTTATAAGCAAATGAAAAGACAGATGTATGGTGGGAAGTCTCCATTAAGTTTACAAATGTGTGGCCCTATCAACTTGTCTGAAGTCATTAAGAACAAATTTGAAGTTCAGGTCTTGTTCAGAAGCTTCCTCTGAAATATTTTCAGCGCTATCAACAGAGCCACCTCACAAGACATTTCAGGGTCTTAGCTAAATTGGCACCGTAGATTTGTGCTCATTAGGCAGTTGTGAGCAGGGAGTCTATAGGCAAGAGATGTCCTTTGCTTCTGCCAAGTTGGAATTATATTGCTAACGATGAAAATTAATGTGGGGGACTGTTATTTAAACTATGTATGGGAGAAAGAGCATTCAAATTAGACAATCATATAGCAAAGGTAAAGGTAGTGCAGTATACTGAACAGTGGGCATTAAAGAACTTAAGTGAAGGAAAGAGGAAATGAATGGTGAAGGAAAACATCTAGTATGTCATATTGGTTTTGTAAAAAGAAAAACCGATACAAATAAATCCACCCATGCCATTCTGTTGCTGTGATACAAGAGTCTTTACAGCAACACTGTGTGACCTGAAATCCTTGATGTGGTACTGGGAGAACCCCTAGATATAATGGGCATTTTTGAATTCAGAAAAATCTGTGTATGCACTCTATTTCAGTATTTATGAGTCACCCATTATTGTGCTAAGAAGAAATTGATAGTGCTCATCTTCAGGGCATGCCATGCAAGTGTCTCCAACAAACTTGGTAGTGGACTTGAGTTTCAAGCCTCTGAGTAATGAATAGGATAGCGTAACTCCTGACCTCAAACAATACATCAAGAAAAGACTAGCTTTAGGTATTAAAGCACAGCACTGAAATTGGAAGGAACCTTTAGGCTATTATGGATGAAGGGGACAAAGATGTGTCATGTTATGGCTGTGAATCCCAAACACACTTAAATACTATAATATGAGTCAGGAGCATTCCACAAAACAGCATAATACTTGACTAATGACACAAAAGTATGTTATCCAAATTTTCCAGATTGGGACTGGAGGGCACAAAGGAATACAGAAGGAGGAGGAGCAGGGGGGCAGGAACGTACTGCTGTCTTACACTACTTTTGCTAGTTTTGATGAGCAGACTTTTCTCCTTTCCTTCTGTCTCAATAACAGAGTTTGACCATGTGTCAGTATACTATATTTTGCATGGTATAGCTACAGTTGGGTCTGGAAACCCATTTTTTACAGGAGATTTTTGAAGGACTTTGCAGTGGAAGTCTTGGTGAAGATTCTTATACATCACTCAACCATTGTGATCTGGGTTGGAGGGAAAGCTAAAAGCAGCTGTATTGTCTTTCAAAAAACTCAAAGATCTCATCATGTATGCATATGCTAAAGCCAAACTTTTGAGCTCTGAAGATTTAAGTGATATTTGTAACAGAGAAGTTTGTAAAAAATCCATGGACTGCTATATATGCTATAGAATTTGTCAGGTAACTGTGGAAAACAAACAAAGAAGCAAGCAGACAAACAAACCCCAAACAAATAATCCTGTAAAGGTTATTTTTTAAAAATTCAGAAAGTGTTTATGTTCAGGGAAAATTTTATTCACTGTAAAAAGATCACCTACTTCTGCCTGTGACACTTAACATCAAGAAAGGGGAATATTTAAACTGGAGGGCTGTAGTGAGCTACATGACAAGACATAGTACAAGAATTTATTCAGGTCAGAAAAAAGTATCCTTAAAAGTGGAAATAAAGCCAAAGTGATGTTAATAAAACTGAACATAGAGGTTGGCTAAGAGGAGCAAATATGTGAAGGTACCTAGAAAAGCTAAACAGGGATTGTTAAAGTATCTCAGAAGGAGAAAGCCTGCAGAAGAGTCATTAGGTCTGCTAGACCACCAGAGGATAAAGAGCCAATCCAAAATGATCAGGAGATGGCAAAGAAAATAAATTCTTTTGCTCTAGTATTCTCAAAAGACAAAGGAGAAATATATGCACTAACAGAATTCTTTACAGATAATTTCAGGGACATACTGTTAGTGATCCAAAAAGAGGTGAATAATTCAGAAAGGAAGTCTGGAAGGTACATAAGAAGGATTTTACAGTGTATTTCAGAGAGAAACCCAAAAACTGAGTCACTAATAAAATATGTCATTTAAACAACATTTTAAATGAGCTGTTAATTAACATCATGGATTTCTTTGTAAATACACTCTAAAGGATTATTCTGGAAACTGTGAATGGGAAAGCCAATCTCACCATTTACATGATGTATTGGAAACTCAGCTCTAGTTGGAGATAGGAAAAAGTGCAAGAAATCAGGGACAGTAGAATCATTTGTACACAAAGGGATGTTGAAAACACAGATTGAAGAGCAACACAGAAAAGTAAAGCAAGGCTGAACAAGAGATATAGAAAACAAGGTGAATGATACTGTAAAAACACAGTATGTTTGTTTTTTTTCCCCCACAGGCTAGAAATGAGCACCCAGTAAACTGGTGAAGGTCATGAGGAAACTGTCACTGACTTTCTGAGCTTAGGATCAGGCTCTTAGGCTTAGGTTCACCCACCTAACTTCAGCATTTAGCTGCAGTGCCAAAGTGAAAAGTCTTCACTCCAAACATTAAACTTCACTCTAAAATTCCTCTGCAGTCAGGGAGGAATTAGACAATTCAACCCGCGTAAAGTCTGAACTGTGCCCTGAAGATACCTGTCTCTCCCTCCATAGGGAGGAAGCTTAGAGCAGTGCCTGAAATTAAGCAGGGTGTATCCAGCATGCTGAATAAGAATTAACAATGAGCTTTAATTTTTTTTTCTAAGTAACCTTGATGGAAATGTATTAGTCTTCAAGTCAGACAATGCTAGTGCTCTTCATGCCTTATGCTGTTGGGGGAAACAGCAGTTTCCATGAACCATAATGGCAGCCAAAAGGAAAGTCCCGATCAGTTGGAAAAGTTAGACTATTCTCAATATAGATTCACGCTTCAATGCCTTTCTAGAAACGGCCAAGTAAGAAAACTATCCCTTTTTGCATAATAAATGATTAACTGTACATCTCCAATCACATCTGGAAAACATTGCTGAGTTTCATTCTGAATAGCTGATATTCTCTGTTAATGGTTTTGTCTGCATATGCTTCTTTTGCCTCTTGCAAAATATTTGATAAAATATTAATATAGAAATAAAGAAACAGAAATACAAAACCCAGATTTTCCAATTTTCTGATAAATCAGTATGACTCAGCATAAGCTTGCCAATAGTTTTTTTCCCACGTTTTACACCATTATCTGAGTAAAACACACTTCTGATTTACTCTGAGACTATGGGACGAGGACTAGAAAGCTTTCAATCCTAGCCAGCAATAAGAGGACGGGAGAGCTTGCTCAGCAGCCAGACTGGAAAGGACACCCCACCCCTCTCAACTTCTGGGGACAACATTCCTTTTCCTTCTCCAGCAGTTGGAAGTGGTCTGCTGTTGAAAAAAAGAAAAAAAAAAAAAAAGAGGTAGAAAAAATAGAATAGGAAATAATAAAGTTCTGAGCAGATTAGCTGTTGATAATGAATCTTTGCTACCTTCAGAAGGGGAGAAGCAAAAAGAAGTAGAGTAGATGAGAGCTGCCTTTCTGGCAGCCAGGGAGGTGAGGTGGAGTGTGGCAAGTGAGGAATACTGGCTACTGGGTGGAGGGGATGGATAAAGTGGGTGTGATTTGTAACACTACTTGGGAAGGAGCCGCCATGGCGTGTTCTATTCAGCCAGATCTGCAGTCAGCCTCCTCTGACACAGAAATACATTTCAACCAGAAGAAAATAACCATTAGGCCACTATAAAAATTCAAATGTTGCACCACAAAACATAATGGTACAATTTGATACTAACTGCCAGTTAGCAATTTCTGGTCAATATGACGATCATCACTTAATTATAGGCTTGTTTGCAGGAAGTTCAGCCTTTAACAGCTATAGTTTTAAATATAACACAGTGATTAGAAACAGTTATTAACAGGTTGGTGCCATTATTCCCCTTGAGTCCCTAAATGAGAGATTAGAAATCCTGTTTGAAGATGAAATATAACCACTAGAAGACGCAGTCAAGATCCTGAGTAAGTGAAACATCCTGTTCCTCACTTATGCTCTATAAGACTAGCCAGAAAATAGAACAAATACTTTCTGGAATATTTGTGTGAATAAATGCCAATCCAGAAGTCAGAATGAATTTATGATCTAAATAGTGCAACTAGGATAATGGAGAAGTAAATCCACAAGCCCTGCTTTTAGTTATTTTTCTCCTTCTTTTGCATATTCTGTGGGTTTTCTTTATTTTCTTTCGTTAGCTGTTTCTCCTTTCCCTCCATTATCTGTTGGCTGTCCATCCCTCCAATTCACCCTTCTGTTATCCTTTGCTAGTGTTTACCTTCTCATCCTGACAGTTAATCTCACTAAGCCATTCACTCTACCAGTTGAACCTGGGTTACACCTGTACTACACACTTATGGGTAACTTTGATTCAGCTGTTTATTAAACATATTGAATAGCAAACCCCAATTATTTTTTTTAAATCTCTCTCTCACTTCCTATTTATTTACTTACTACTTTAGTCGATTGATTTATTCTTTTCCCATCCATCCGGCCCTCAGCCACAAACACTTTCTTAATCTTGCTTTCTCTCTCATAACCACAATTACTCACCCACAACTAGTAGATCATCCTTATTTAGGAAATGACTTGCAATTTGGAGAGGGCAAAAGGGATACCAACAGCAACAACAGCAAAATCCAGGACCAAAACAGGAACTATTGGCTGTTGATTGATATATCGGTGATGTAAAAAAACCCAAACAAACACAATCAAGCCCTGAAAATACTATGTTTCTTAATTAGACTTGAAGACAGACCCCCAGTGCTGTTCATCAGCAAGGAAACTTCTCTGATAAAAGAGAGGGAAAGGTGATTGACATGCATCCATGATGATTATCACAATACATTTAAATTAGAGAAAATATAGTTTCAACTCAGTCATGTCTTGTTTTAACTATTCAGTATTTTATTTAAAAAATATTATTTGTTTCTTTATACCTTCCTTGTCCATGGTAGATCCATTTGGTCTTTCATTTGCATCTCAGTAAGTCAGTCTTTTCTCATCTGTGTATGAATATTCATCTAATTTTGCTGTTGATAACTGCTATTCAGCTTTGGCTGAGGCCTGGATTTTGCAATTGAAATCGTCACGCATCTTGGCTTCACTGGGATGGAGAAGGTCATAAGGGTCTTCATTCATAACACTGGTATAGAACTGGGGCCTGAGAGTGTAGGTTAACATGTTGAAGTATATGTTGTAGAATATACATTTTACAATATCAGCTGATTAACATTATCTCTGAAGCTTAACTTTTCCATTTTTCCTTATTTTACAGTTTGACTGCTAACCTTATTTATGTTTTTAATTCTAAATAAGTCAGTTGTGAGGAAAAAGGTTGATAATGGCTAAACATCCAACATCAAAAGAAATTTTCAACATTTGGACAAAATAAAACCATGTGTGAATAAAATATCATATTGCAATAGTAAGTGTTATTAAAGCCATTAAAGTTTGTATCCGGTATCCTATTAATTTTCAAAGTTGACATTTGTAAATGTCTATAGGCAGGACTCTTGTAAATTTAAACCAGAGCATTAAGACTTGTTCTAGAATCTGTAGCACCATCATACTGTACTTTTCTGATACATAATAATTCATGATTTTGTGTCTCTTAGCAGGAAACATCACATTTTTATAACTGAAGAGTATCCTTGATAGTTAGCATGTTAAATAAGAACAAAAATGTTACTAAATAGAGAGATCTGTAGAATATTGGCATACGTAAGCAGTGTTTGACAGCACACTTTGTTACATACCCTCAATATCTGTTCTAACGAATGGTCTTAAGGATTTTTCTTGCAAATTTCCTAGCTGTTTTTAAGTTCAAGCTGTTGTGTTTCCATCTTGTCCCTTTGATAAATGTCGTGACAGCATGAATCTTAGCCTTTCTGTAATTTTGAAGGAAAATAGGAGAAGTTGTATTACCATTTCTGTCTATGAAATTTATTTCTGAAGTGAATGCCATACATATTTCTGAAATGAATGCCAAATGTATTTTCTAGAAGTGAGTGCCATTGAAAGCCAAGGCAGGCAATTTATACCGTGCATAATAATGATATTAATTTTTATGGTGTGTATAAGTTACATTTTGATTAGTTTTTTGCATGATTAAAAATTTGCAAAGCCTTTATGGCCCCCAGGAGCCTACCTGTAATAAACAGCTCTCACCTTCCAAACCATAAAACAGGTCTGCAGTACTTGAACATTAGAGCTAATTGCCTTGCTACATCAAAGGGAGCACCACAAGACTGAGAAAAATCACAGAAGGGGGAGGGTGGGGGTGGGGAACAGGGGGCAGTTTCACCTCTAAAGGTTATGTGTTTGTGGCTTGGTGGAGCCCTGTAAAGTTATGGCCTCAGAACTGCTGTTTGCGATTAAGTTGATGGGGAAAGTCTATCCCGCAATCTCTCCCTGCTGCTGACACAGAGTCTTTGTTCACATTCAGATTTCTCAAACTGTTGCCAGGGTCAGGCTGAGGTCAGACACCACGATGATGTATAGGAGAACATGTCTGGGAATTTCTCTCACACTTAAAACACATACCAGAAAAACAGGAGAGCACCCTGCAAAAATTGTCTGATGAGACCCAGATGATACTGTAGCTTTTCTTTTAGTACCTTCATAATTTTCTTTCTCTTTGCCTGACACACACACAATGTTTTATTAATGTGTGCCACGATAGCCCTTACAATTTTATGTCCCCTCAAGATAAGGACACTCAGTAGCACTTTGACACTTCATTTTCCAGCCCAGGGGGATTGGGCCAGTAAATCTAGTAAAAGAAGCAATGCGTCCGTTCCCAAGGATGAGTCGAAAAGGGATTGCCATCGGCTCCGTGAGGCCACGGGGCCTGACACTGGATACGAGCCTCATGTGTGCGCGCTCGGCATTAACACAGCCCGAGCTGGGCATGATCACAGGCTCGCAGCATCCCGAACCGCGCTCCCCCGCCACCCGGACAAACACAGCCCCGCTTCCAGCTGCGACAGGGATGCCTACCATGTTTGATTAGCTATCATCGCGGGAGGGGGTGGGGGACCGCAGCGGGGACAGCGCTGAAACAGCATGGGGTGTGTGTGTATGTTCCATTCTGATGGAAATTTTTTGGGTTTATATGCAATCATTTTTAAAAGAGGGGACCATCTTTCTCCCTGTATTGTTCCAAAAAGTGGACACGCATGCTTAGTCCTACCCTCTTGTATTCTGATGTCAATGCAAAACACATTGATCTGTGGTTGAGAGATGGGGTTTTTTTTTTTTGGTTTGGTTTCCAAAATTGCAGCTGTGTTTTTCTCTTCTGATTTACAAAAGGTTTCGCAGAGAGTTGAGAATCGGATAGGTTCGCCACATCGATCTGAGGGTTGTTTGCCTAGGCATACAGTTTCAGTGCATGGCTGGCAAGTAAGGCGCTAAGCAGCAATTTTTTTGTGCTCAGCTGCTACATATGACAGAGGATATTTCATTCGGCTGTCAGAATGTTATTAATAAAACATGGGGTGCGAAGAGGGCCACTATTTCCCCTTTCAATCACTATAGCATTTACAATGAAAATTTTATGCAGTGTGTAATTTTCAGTTAATGCTTGACACTTAAAATGTCGGTAGCTGCATTTTGTATGGTTCCTGAAGGGTTAATTGTATCATGTTCCCTGCATAAAAGCTCTGCTTATCAAAAGTGAATAGAAGAGTGTATGCAAATGTGTGTCTGTGACCTTTTGCCTTTCCAGGGTTAATTTATATGGTCATTAAAGATTTTATGAAATTGAGCGGCCTGGTGCTTCGAATCCCATTTTACCTTCACCTCCTAATTTATGTAATTCCTACCTGAACTGGGAAATATGATTTTTTTCTTTTTTATTTTTGGTATGTGCTGCAATGAAAACAGCATGCTGTGCTGTAGGGAGTTGCAAGTCTGGTTATCTGGCATTACTCAGATTGCTAAAAATTCATTAAAATGTGACATCAGCACAGTGAGAGACAAATGATCACAGGATGAAAAGGAACAGTGGGCCTTTCACGGATTAGTGCTACACAGCCCCAGCATAGAAGCTAACTGCATAAACAGATTAATTCACCAGTAGCAGCATAGCTAAGATTTACCGAATAATTAAATGGGCTTGAGTTACTGTGAAGATTTCCATGTAATCTAGCTGGTGTGAACACGTAACTGAGGTGTGGGTAAAGCTGCTTCCTCAGAAGCCATGTACCAAGGTGCATCATTTATCCCGAATGGCTCCCCCTGGAGACAAAATCTGAGACTTCTCCGGCAAAGCCAGAGGTTTATATTTAATACAGGACCTAATACCTAATACTTACTTACTGCAATTAGCGGGATACTGCTGCACTAATAGGATTTATATGTGAATTCCCCTCACCTTTTTTTTTTTTTTTCCTTTTTTTTCCTTTTTTTTTTGGCTCCAAGGTGCATTTTTACATGCGTTGGCTTTTGTTTCGGCCCGTGTGCTGTGTGTATGTGCATGCGTGTACACGTGCTTTAACACAAATCATTTCTAGCCAAAGAATATGAAATGACAGGCTTTAAATCTGTCACAGTGGTGGAAAGTGGGTACTCTGATAAAGACATGGTCAGAATTTCTGGGTAGATTTTGAAATATTACAAATTATTTGTAATTAATGTCCAACCTCTTTAACGTGCTGTTCTTTCTCGTTCCCTTTTCTTCCCCCCAACCCTTTCCTCTATTTTGCCACCTTCTTTTCATGCTGTTCTTATTAAAGGACATATTTTTCAAATGCTTCTAGATGGTCACTGAGTTTCTTTACTAAGATCTTTTCTGTGCTTATCCACAGAAGAACAAGGTGAAGATACAGAAGGGTCTGCTAAAAGTACATCAGTGGCTGTTGCTGATGATAAAGACTCAAGTGAGAGAGACAATAGTGAAGGCAAAAAATCTTGTAAAGACTCCGGTAAGATGCTAGAATTTTGTCTTCCCCCTTTTTTTAACTTATGAAATGCTCTTTCGTTTTAAACTGTCTGGACATTCCCACTACTATTCATTGCATGTGCATTTTGCATGTGATTTCTATCAGTAGCCTCCCATTGACCTATTTTTAATCATAACCATCTGACAGGATAGATGCGGATAAGTTGAAGAATATTACAGGACGACCAGTGAGATTATTTTTTAATCAAATCAGTTTGTGTGCTTGTAATTTTTTAAGCGCCTTTCATTAATCTTAGCTGTACTTGTGATTCCTCTGATGGCATATTAATTTTTCATAAGCATAGGATTAGGTACCACTTGAATTTTTTCTTCAATCAGGTTTTGCCCCCCTTTTAACCCAAAGAATGTGGGGTTTTTTGTTATTATTATTTTTTGTTCTTGGTCTCTGATCAGTTACTCCCAAGAATCTGGCCTCTTCCTGGGCATTTATTTGAGGCATTTTGAAAAAAATACACAAAATCCAGTGAAAAAGTTTACAGATGATTCAGCCTAAGAAAGAGGAAATATCATTGAAAACGGATTATGGGTTGGGTAATTTTGATCTCCTGGAATAGACAAAGCCCAGTAATGAAAGCTACTGTCTTTGAAAACAAAACCCCTATGTCATGACATTTACTTGTGCACAAACAAACCCAGGGCCAGCATCTGGTGTAGATACCCAAGGCTTTTTCTGTGTTTGATTTGGCAAATATGTGACTTCATCCATGCTTTTTATGTATGAGATGGAAATCTATGGTCACAATGAATATTACATTGGCTACTTTTGCCGCACGCTATACCTACTTACATTATGTTGGATTCACTGAAGCAGAAGAAGTGCTGAAACAGGTTGAAGCCTATTAGTTTCAGGTAGTCATATATCTTTTCCTTGTATGCCAATGACAGCAGCATACAAAGGAGGTTGTGTTCTCCATAAAGACATATTGTTGTAGAGAAAATACCATTTTACGTATGAGTATCTTTACACCCAAATTCTCCCATACTGTAATTTGCTTTTTACATATTAAACATATTTAGTTGTATTTTTTTAAAAAAATATTATAGATGTCCCTTTCTATGCTGAATCAGTTCAGAAGACTGACTTAAAGATTAAAGCTTCCTTTAAGTCTGCTTGTTGACATGCTAAGGTCAGTACCCATCACAGTTTAGAACCTCAGCTCCTCTTCAGTTGCTTTATTTTTTGAGATCAAGAGACTGAAGAAAGGCCGATGATGACAAGGATGATGTTGAGCAAGATCCTGCATTGTGGTTTAAAGTATATATCCCCCTTGGCTGGCTCTCTGACTTGGCATAAACTGTCTGCAGTGCAGTAAAGCCATGCTCCCAAGCCAACATGGGTCCTCCTGTGCAGTCATCAGGGGCTGTCCTGGAAACACACTGAGAGGAGGGTGACAGCCACCTGCAGCATGCATTTCTCACCATACACTCTGCCTAGGGGACACTGTGAACCGCTTCAGGGAGTCTATCAGCCCTCTCTTTTTCTTAGGCAGGTCCCTTGATAGTTGTTCAAGAAAGAATACGGTATTAAAGCTTCAGCAAAAAAAAAAAAAAAAGGAAAAAAGAAAAAAAAGGGGTGGAATCTAGAAAAAAATACTGAAGGGGAATTCTCAAAATTCCATCAGGATTAGCTGCTCATAAGGGCCAAGTTTAATTAGGACAAACCTACATCCAGATGCCTACTGGGTGCACTACAAAAAACCAGCATAATTGTTCTGCATTCCCGTGCCAGCAATTACACAAATAACTTTGCAGTAAGATTCATATAAAAACAAGGGCTGAAATACATGACTGCCTTTGTGCTTTCAGAAGATAGTTTATACTGTAAAATCCTAAATATTTTAGAAACTTTTTATTTTCCTAATCTAAATTAATTCTGCATATGTAACATTCAGACCATCATCTTAGTTTTCACTCAGCTGACAAGTATTTCTAATGACTGCATAACTGCTTATGTATAATTGAATGTTAATTTGGGCTTTCTCGTGAATTGAGTGTTGCAAGTCTTGCCAAAGAAATCTCAGGAAAACCAATAAATTAATCACAATACTAACAAGTTAGACAGGAAAGTGGTGTGACCCCTCTTTAGCATAGAATCTATTAGACGAGAAAGGATTAACATGTATTTAGTAACAGTATGTTTGTGTAAGCTGTTGTGCTGTATTGCTTACCTTATCTCAAGGAGTAGAGCTTTCAAAATGAGACTTGGCAATATGCAAGTTATATTTGTTGAATATTCATTCAGAATAGAAAAGCCTACTAATGCCTCATTTATATTGTCATTTAAATCTAGTGCCACTTTAGATTAATTATAATCCAAATTACAGCTCTATGCAGTGCAAGAATTAATATGGAATTTATCCAGATTAATACATTTGCATTGAAAATGTAATATGTCTCTGCCATGGCTAAGGGGAGCACTTTTTAATAAGGTAGTAAACACGACGAAGGATAGAAATTAACCTTCATTATTGCAATGAAAATTATCCTTTCATTCTACTCTAATTAGAAAGAATACTCTACCAGTAATTATAATTTTAGAATTATTTTGAGGCTGAATAACATCATCTGATGTGTCAGAAGTCTTAAATTATGCAATCTTTGTCAAAAGCATAGATTCATAAACAAGAAAATAGTATTTTGATTATGGCTTTTCCAGGATTTTTTTTCACTAGTATATGTATTCTATTAACTTTCTCCTTCTTGTTAGTCACACAAACATTTTTATTTTGAGGTTTCAAAAAAATTACGAAGGTGATGACACCTGAATTGCAGTGAATTAAGTAATTTTTGTATTAGCAATCTTACACAAGTTAAATAATTCTGTAACTGACGGGCAATCATTGACTAGTCTATTTCATGGCACTTATTTATAATTAAACTAAGTTTTTGAGCTAGATGTATTGAAATTACATTATTCTTTTAAAACGAATGCTGCGTATTTTCTATTATAAAATGAATTACAGTTGTCTTTCAGAACTAAGGAAAAAAAACCAACAAATAATGTGTCTCAGGAATGAAAAGTGCTTATTTAAAACTCAAATAACTACTGGATTTAGTATTTTCCTACAGCTGTCTAGTAAGAATAGCATGCCAGTGGAACATCTAGCTATGAAAACAGTGCCACATGGCATGCTCGAGATCATAATATTTTCTCTCCTCTCCCCCTCCTCCTTCAATACCCTTCCTATAAGACCATAACTTTATTCAGCCTCCCTACAGGAAGCTCCTTGAAACAGTGAATTCAACACGGAAAGCAGAAAGGTGATATAGCAAGACAAGGCACTGAGTTGTAATAGCTGGACCACTTGCTTGCTTAAGGAGCCAGTCTCTGGTTTTGGCACGTATACTCTGGCTTCATGGGGGTTTGGTCTTCAGCACGTGCAGGGGTGAGTGGTGTCCCCATGCCAGAGGGAAGAATCAACCCCTGGTTTTTTGCAAAGCTCACCATAAGTCACAGCCTCAGTTACTTTACTATAGGCCAGATGTAACTTTGGTTGTTTAAGAAGTAACAGTGCTTGAAGTCGAATGAATCCAGAGCAACAACAACAGCAAAAACAACAAAGCCTCTGTAAATTGCAACAGTTTATATAAATATCATAGGAAACATAGTAAAAAGCTGTGCTTTGTTATGCATTTATTGACCCCAGCACAGTGTTTTATAACTCTACAGTTTTATTATATTAACCACAAAAGAAAATTTAACCAAACCCCCCCCTTGTTTTTATGGAAACAAGAACTATGATGTGTTTCATGATTATTATAGGCCCTTTGAAGTAATTAAGTTATTCCATCCTGTGGTGGAAGATGATGTGTAATATTAACCTTGTGTGTGCCCAGGCACACACAGAGTGCACTCCAAGCTAAATTTCACTAGCAGTTAAATACCACTGCCAAGACACAGTCAAATGCATTTTCACAAGTGGACCTTGGAGCACTATTTGGATCTTAATTTCTGTAACAACCTGTTGAGAACAATCTAGCATGATGAGGGGAAGAGAAGGCAGAATTGGTTTATTTTGATTTTAAATCCAACGGCCTGTATAACAGCATCCTTTTAAACTAGCTGAGATTCTGGTTCCTTTGTCTTTAAGAAGGGACATTTAAAAGTGACTTATGATAAAGGTAAGAAACAGTAGTCAACTGTTAGATGGTTTTGACCGTTGGAAGTGAAGAGGTTCATAATTTTGACCTAACCTTCTAAAACCTGAGAAGCAAACTTTCTCCTTTAACACATTATGTTGGTTTTTTACTTCCCATAATTCTCACAGTTAAAGACATTTAAATAATAATGGTGTATTGCAAAGTAAATACAGATAGGCCAGGGAGTGCTGTATTATCATAAAACAAATTGAGTAATAAAATGGTACCTTATGTGATCGCGTCATGTAGATTTTGCTTTTAGGCATCTCTAGTCCTTCAGGTCATCAGCGCAGCTCTGACTGAGCAGTCTAAATGAGACTTCCAGGATCAGTTCCTGAGAGTGTAAAAATTCAGTGGGGCTCCAGAAAGCGGCTTGTTCAGATATTAAACCGATGTTGACAAATTGGTCATTAAAAGTAGGGAAATATGGCAGGAATAAACTTTAATTTGAGCAAGAACATGCTAAAATTACTGGTCTAAATTACACCAAAATAAATAATTAGCAACTTAGGAATGAAAAACAATGTGTAGGGAAATCACCATTAATGCATAAGTCATAAAGTATGTTTATGGGTTTTTTTTTTTAAATGCCCTTCAGAAAATATCCCTGTATGATTTGGCTTTCAATTGCTTAATATTGTACCACGAGGATTTGGTATTTACCTTGAAAACTGTTCTCTTATTTTACTTCTCTTTAACGTTGCTCTTGTAATACCAAATATTGCACAAGGTGTTTATGAAAATAATAATAATACTAAGAAAAATTCTTGGTTTTGTCTACAGAAAAATACATGTATTTTCTTTGTTCATGTTTACATTGTTGACAAAACATCCATGACCTTATTTTTAAATTAATCCTAGGTTATTGTGCAATGAGGTGCAATTTGTTCATTTATATGAACCTTATGTGGATTGAAAAAAATCAAGATAAATCTTCATGCACAGCATACAATCAGATTACCCCTGGACTATATATTTACGTTGGGTCTGATAGCAATCAATGGTTTAGCTTCATTGCATTTCAAGATGTATTTGCACCCACTGTCCAGTGATAGTGTCCTCACCCTGGAAATAATTTAGTTGCAAATTGACTGGAAGATGGTGAAAATTGAAAGTTAAAATTAGAAATACTCATAATAAACAGCAGAAAAAAGGTCAGATGATGCCGCACTATGATGAGATTGGAATGGTTGGTAAATGAGGTTTTGTGTTTGTCGTGAGATGTATGTGACATGCCTACCCAATGCTCTTGTAATATCCAGCCTAGCAGAAGAGATTATCTGGCAAATTGACGCTGCAAAGAATTTTCTGATGGACTGGGAAATTAGAATTGCACTCTTTTCTTTGATGTGTGCAAGACTGGGCCGCATTACACAGTTAGCTCAGGCATAATATTAAATATAGTATTTAATACATAATAGTAGAACTATCTACAGAAAACAATTATATTCTGGTTTTGATCACAAATGCCAGACTATAAAAATTCACAGCATAAACATCTGAGGCAATCCCAAATGGCTGATCTTTGTATATAATTAATGTTAAGTTAGCTCTGAAATCCTGTTCTCCACAGTATTTCTTTTAAAGCCTCACAATATTTAGCTTCAGAATTGTAACCAGGCAGGAATTATCAAAACAGCACAATAATCATATTGCTCAGACAGTTTAGAAAAGAGAGAGGGTAATTAAACAGCAGCAAATTAATTGTTTTGGAAAACAGGATTTTTAAGCAAAAGCTGATTTGTTTTAATGTAATACACAAATTCATACTGAGCTGCTAAAGAAAGAACATTATTGATTAATCTTTAAAGGCAACCTAAGGTTATCCAAACAGTAGAGAAGAGTCAATTTTAAAATGTATTTATAGAGTCTACATCAAGGATAAAAGTGTATTTTCACCTTTGTGCTTAACAGAGTTGTTTTATTTAATTATATTTTTTCCCAGAACTTAAAAAAAAAGACCCTCAAAGACAATACAGACCTACAGACCTTCGTAATCACAGCCTCTTTGTAAACCAGGATATTTTAAAGTTTAAAATATCTTCTTATAAAATTATGTTTTCGGAACAGGAATAGTCACACCAGAGAAGGAACCAAAAGCGAACACTGTGGTAGGGGCACAACAGCTTCTTCTGGCAAAAGAAGAGGATGGTGCAGCTAAAAAATCAAAGCCTCCAGAGGACAATAAATTTTGTCATGAGCAGGTAACAGAAAATGTAACAAATTAATTGCGTTCTAGAACTCTTTCAAATAACTCAAGAATGAAACAGAGATGATATGCTGTTAAAATAGCAGTATCAGCAAGTTATAAAAAGTACGCTGACTAATAGCCTGCATCTTAATTTGATTTTTTTCAGTTCTATCAATGTCCTTATTGTAACTACAATAGTAGGGACCCAAATCGTATCCAGATGCATGTCCTGTCACAGCATTCGATGCAACCTGTCATCTGCTGCCCCCTCTGCCAGGATGTTCTCAGCAACAAAATGCATCTCCAGCTTCATTTGACCCATTTGCACAGTGTGTCCCCTGACTGTGTGGAGAAACTGCTCATGACAGTAAGTGTTCCAAATACCGACGCACATGCTACAGGAATGTACTCAGGCCTCTGGGCAATGTATTTGCTGTGCTATAGTATCCAAGTAGCCCGAGGAGGGGAGTGGGTCAGGACTCCTAGGTTCTGTTTCCAGCTCATCCCGTCACTGATGCCCCTTGGGAAAATGCCTGAAGGTGGATTTCAAAGATGCTGAAAACCTGCAGCTCCTTATTGATGTTTACCTTGGAAAAATCAAGCTTGTCAATGTCTCTAAGTGCACCTGTAAATTGGAACTAATAATATCCATGTCTCAGAGGTATTGAGACTCCTGTTTGTAAATAACAGGAGTTCCCTCTAGAATGTAGTTCCCAAATGTAAAATTCCTATGTATAGCTGGTCTGTGCTTGCATTATACTACATGAAATTCACTGTAAAATGTCAATAGTGGTGCTAACTGGAGAACGTGATTACCTTGTGGCACAGAATGTCCTGTTTCTTACTTTGTGCTTTTGCATAAAGACATTTTAGGTTTTTTGTGGATAAAATGTGAGCATGAAACAGAAAGGCAAGTCTGAGAATAGATAGCAATCCGGTTAGGTCAATTATTTAGGATATGGAATATCTGATTTCAAGTACCTACCCTGAATCAGGCAGGGACTTGAACTGGCTTCTCCATGATCGGCATGAGTGCTACAACCAGTAAACTATTTGGAGGATGAATTCTATTTCAACCTCACCAGTAAAATCCTGTTCTTCACTGAAAAATTGCACAAACCATGTCAAAATAATAAATTTATGTGAAAAATAAAGACTCAGCACTATTCAAAACACTGTCAGTAAAGACACAATCAGGCCTAGAAAGTATTTATTATTGCATCATAGATTCATTTAGAAAACAAACCTGTCTATGACACCCTGATTATGGTTTTCTTGCCATTTAGAAGGAAATGCACTTGGAAAACTCAAGCACCCATGTCTTTAAGGATTTCTTTCTGTATTCAGACGCCTCCTTGATTTATGTGGTTGTGGTTGTAGGCCTACCAACTCATTCCCAAGTAAAGTGGCAAAAAAATAAGGAAGAATTGAAAGAGCTCTTGACTGAAGGTCTAAGCTTCCTTGTGCCTAATGCTGAATGAGCAAATACAGAATTGGGGGTCCACAAAACTAGTTTAAAGGTTTCTTTTTTTGCTTTTCTTTTCCTTGGTTTTCTACTAGCTATAGCTCTGCCAGACTCTATAATTTTGGCTCCCCAGCAAGGAAAATTCTGTAGATATTTAACTTTCCCTGACCCTTTCAGGAAACTGGAAAAACATGGGAAAAACCCCCCTTCCCACTGAGGATTAATAGCTTTCTTCTCAAGTTCTCCATGATTCCCTCTATGCTGATAATGTGTCAGCTTTGAAATCTCCCCTTTCCAGGTGCTGGGGAGTTGTCTCATGGTTTCTGAGAAAAAAAAAAAAAAGAATTATTTGACAGACAATAAGATTACAAAACTTAATCTACATCATCTAAATTGTTCTAGTTGCTAACACTAATATGGTCTGTCCATATCTGAACTCTCTGATGACAAAATAACTGCCATTTATATCAATTTTTTCTTCTCTGGGATAGCTGCAGTTACCTACATTTTTTTTTTGTTTTTTAAATAAGTCCTTCCCTCCCAAACAAAAGCACAGTCACTAGTCCTCTGAGAGGATGCTATTAATGTCATGTTTAAATTACAAATGTACTAAGCTCAGGGCTCTAAAAATATGTCTAGAGTAATTTTTTCCAATAAGTAATTGGTATAAATACATATATACATACATATATATAATTTTTATGTATTCTAATAAAAGTTTAAAATAACTTGTTAAATTGTTAAAAAGGAACCAAGGGTGTTTCCATTCATACCTAGAAATGTATGTAGCTTCCGTTGTTATAGAAATTTACCACTCAAAAATCTCTCCTATGGGTATTCTTGTTACTTGTGTAAGAAGTAAGGAAGTACTATCCTTATGTTAGAGATGAGGACCTGCAGCACAGTCTGAACTGATTTACCCAGGGTCTTTTAGACAGAATGACTAAATCAGTGCAGGATTTTGAACCCAGTCCTATTAAGTCTTAGTCTGAAGCCCTAGACAATCCTTTATTTAAGGTACTAATGTGTTTTAAAAAGCTAAGCAAAAGGAAAACGTGAAGTGTTGAGAAAATATTCATGTCAACTTCACTAAACTGAGTACTATCAGACACCTATAATAGTACATGCTTCAGTGTTTTCTGTCTGTAATTGGAAAGCATAACAAAACAGGTAAAGCAGTCGGAAGATACATATGCAACTGAAGACAAGAAAGAGAAAAGTCTTTTTTGAAATGGAAATACATTGCTATTTGTGTATGGACATAAACTTATAATTTTCTTTCAAAGAGTATGGAAGGTCCAACATTTGTTTAAAACACAATACAGGTGAAGCAAAGTGGGACTGCCCTTAGTCAAGAACTGACTGATGACTGTATCTCAACATGACCTCCGTCTTTCAGGATGTCCAAGGAGAATTCCCCTGGTGAAGCCGACCAACCTGACATAGCCAGAAAAACTTCTTTTTGGTGACACTGAGACCAATGAATTGTTGAGTGTATGTAGTTCTATAGTATCGCCTTACTGTGGAATATTTTGAGTTGATTCTCCACCAAAAGACACCCCAAGTTCTTCATTTGTGGTCTATCAGTAACCATCATCAAGGACTGAATCAAGATCTTAGTTTAGTACTGGCAATCTTTGATCTAGATATAGTGGATCTTTTGAATTGTAATTTCATACTGTTGTGTAGTATTAAATAGTGTGACCTTTCCTGTAATAACACTGTGTTCCTGGTTTCAAAGGTTCCTGTACCAGATGTCATGATGCCCAATAGTATGCTAATGCCAGCAGGCTCTTCAGAGAAATCTGAACGTGACACACCTGCAACCATTACAGCTGAGGGATCTGGGAAATATTCAGGTATGCAAGAAACAGCTCACACATGTAAAGCTAGGTATGAGTAATTTAGAAATTTAGAAACCACTTGTTTCTCTCTCAGTAAAGTGAATCCTTTTTTGGCTTGCATATAGCCACAGAGATAAAAAGAGAAAAATAACAAGGGACCTGAATTTGGCTGACTGCACCCATGCAGAGCTACTAAGATGCATGTGTATGCCATGTGTATGTGGCTTGTGGTAGTGGCCTAGACACTTTGAAGGTGAGACCTTCCTTGTTTAACCAGCAAATAAGATCCAGTCCTAAAAGACAGTGGCACTTCCACCAGCATCAATAGGGAATGTTAGGCAAATAATCCTGCCTGCCTTTCCAATAGCAGGTTTCTTATTCTGGACACTTACTGTACTCTGCTGGGAAGCTGCTTTGCTACTTCTCACAGTGTGCTCCTCCCTCTCTCCTTAGACCACTTCCCTCCGTTCTAATCACCTGTCCTACCTATTGACACCATTTCTAATCCTCTTTCCTACTGTTTTGTTTTTTGTTCATGTTCGGTGCTCTCATTGTACCAATAAACTCCTGCCTTATGACAAAGGGAAACCCTGTGCCACTCCTGGACCAACTGCCCCTGCCAATCTGATCATCATGTTTGGATTTAATTACTTTTTTCTAACCTCCTGTTGGTACTATGATGTGCTTTATTCTCTGGGGCAAGGATGGGTTGCTATACTTTGTTAGGCCAACACATGACGTACCAAGTGCCTCTCTTGATTTCTGATGAAAAAAACCCATTAGTACTATGCGCTATTCTCTTCTATCTGTGTAAAAGACAGTTAACTTTCTTTAACTAGGTGAAAGTCCTGTGGATGAGAAAAGTACTCCTGGGATCGATGAATCAAAAACTGGCATGGAAATTAAGACCGAGGAACAGAAGCCACCTAAGGAATCTACTGAAACACCAGATTGGAATAAGAGCAGCAGTAAAGATATAAAAACCACTGACTCCATGACGGATCAGCTAAATGAACAGCAGAAGAAGCAGCAGCTCTCTGTTTCTGACCGCCATGTGTATAAGTACCGTTGTAACCATTGTAGCTTGGCTTTTAAGACTATGCAGAAGCTTCAGATACATTCCCAGTATCATGCTATTCGGGCGGCTACCATGTGTAGCCTTTGCCAGCGTAGCTTCCGTACATTCCAGGCTTTAAAAAAACACTTGGAAGCAGGCCACCCTGAACTCAATGAAGCAGAACTTCAGCAGCTGTGCGCATCTTTACCTGTCAATGGTGAACTCTGGGCAGAAAGTGAAAGTATGGCACAAGATGATCATGCACTAGAACAGGAAATAGAAAGAGATTATGAGATGGACCAGGAAGGTAAAGCAAGTCCTGTAGGAAGCGATAGTAGCTCTATTCCAGACGATATGGGCTCAGAACCAAAGCGGACCTTACCTTTTAGAAAAGGGCCAAATTTTACTATGGAAAAATTTCTAGATCCATCTCGCCCATATAAGTGTACAGTGTGTAAAGAGTCTTTCACCCAAAAGAACATTCTTTTGGTCCACTATAACTCAGTGTCCCATCTACATAAACTCAAAAAGGTTTTGCAGGAAGCATCAAGTCCTGTCCCTCAAGAAACCAACAGCAGCACCGACAACAAACCCTACAAATGCAGCATTTGTAATGTTGCGTATAGCCAAAGTTCTACATTGGAAATCCACATGAGATCTGTGCTTCATCAGACAAAGGCAAGGGCTGCAAAATTAGAACCAAGCGGTAATATAAATAGCGGAAACAGTGTAGCAGGGAATGTTAATAGCCCCAGCCAAGGAATGCTAGAATCTATGAGCTTACCAGCAGTTAACAGCAAAGAAACACATTTAGATGCCAAAGAATTAAATAAAAAGCAAGCTTCTGAACTAATTTCTGCTCAGCCTACACATCACCCACCCCAGTCACCAGCACAACTTCAAATGCAACTACAGCATGAACTGCAACAGCAAGCTGCGTTCTTTCAACCCCAGTTTCTAAACCCAGCTTTTTTGCCTCACTTTCCAATGACACCAGAAGCACTGCTGCAGTTTCAACAACCTCAATTCCTTTTCCCATTCTATATACCTGGAACAGAATTTAGCTTAAGCCCAGACCTGGGTTTGCCTGGTTCTGCCACCTTTGGTATGCCTGGAATGGCTGGTATGACAGGATCACTGCTAGAAGATTTGAAGCAGCAGATACAAACTCAGCATCATGTTGGCCAAACCCAGCTACAGATACTGCAGCAACAAGCACAACAGTATCAATCCACCCAACCCCAACTTCAGTCTCAAAAACAGCAGCAGCAAAGTAGCAAGCTGATGAAAGCAGAGCAAAATACCTTAGTAAGTACAGACTGTCAGCTGATAAAGGATATGCCATCATATAAGGAGTCGGAAGAAATTTCTGAGAAACAAGAGAAGCCAAAGCAAGAGTTCACTAATGAGAATGAAGGACTAAAAGAAAACAAAGATATGAAGAAACCAAAGTCCTCAGAACCAGGCATCCCACCACCCAGAATAGCTTCTGGAGCAAGGGGGAATGCAGCCAAGGCTCTGTTGGAGAACTTTGGGTTTGAGTTAGTTATCCAATACAATGAGAACAGACAAAAAGTGCAGAAAAAAAGCAAGACTGGCGATGGTGAAAACACAGACAAACTGGAATGTGGAACCTGCAGTAAACTCTTTTCCAACATTCTTATTCTGAAGAGTCATCAAGAACATGTGCATGGACAGTTTTTTCCATATGGAGCACTAGAAAAGTTTGCCCGACAGTACAGGGAGGCATACGACAAGCTTTATCCAATTTCGCCATCTTCTCCAGAAACACCACCACCTCCACCCCCACCTCCTCCACCCCCCCCACCTCCTCCTCCTCCAACTCCTTCTCAGCCTTCTTCAGCTGGGGCTGGAAAAATGCAAAACACAACTCCCACTCCTTTGCAAGCTCCACCACCCACACCACCACCGCCGCCTCCTCCACCACCACCACCTCCTCCTCCACCACCGCCACCGTCAGCCCCACCTCAAGTCCAGCTTCCCGTTTCACTTGATCTCCCGCTTTTCCCTCCAATTATGATGCAGCCAGTGCAACATCCTGCGTTGCCTCCTCAGCTTGCCCTTCAGTTGCCACCGATGGATACTTTATCTGCAGATCTTACCCAGCTCTGTCAGCAGCAGCTGGGGTTAGATCCCAATTTCCTGCGGCACTCTCAGTTCAAGCGTCCACGTACAAGAATCACAGATGACCAGTTAAAAATCTTGCGGGCTTACTTTGATATTAACAATTCCCCAAGTGAAGAGCAGATCCAAGAAATGGCTGAGAAATCTGGTCTTTCACAGAAAGTTATCAAGCACTGGTTTCGTAATACGCTCTTTAAAGAACGACAGAGAAATAAAGATTCTCCATATAACTTCAGCAACCCTCCCATAACAGTATTGGAAGATATCAGAATAGATCCTCAACCTTCAGCTGTAGAACCTTACAAGTCTGATGCATCTTTCAGCAAGAGATCATCTAGGACGCGGTTTACTGACTACCAACTTCGTGTCCTCCAAGACTTCTTTGACACAAATGCTTATCCAAAGGATGATGAAATTGAACAACTTTCAACTGTACTTAACCTACCTACTCGGGTTATTGTCGTGTGGTTCCAAAACGCACGACAAAAAGCTCGCAAAAGTTATGAAAATCAAGCTGAAACTAAAGACAATGAGAAAAGGGAACTGACGAATGAGCGTTACATTCGAACTAGTAACATGCAGTATCAGTGCAAAAAGTGCAGTGTGGTTTTTCCCAGGATTTTTGATTTGATTACACACCAGAAAAAACAGTGTTATAAAGATGAAGATGATGATGCTCAAGATGAAAGCCAAACTGAAGATTCTATGGATGCCTCCGACCAAACAGTGTATAAGAACTGCACAGTTTCAGGCCAAAATGACTCATCAAAAAGCCTGGCAGTTACAGCAGCAAGCTCTGGCTCTGGTTCTAGTACTCCTTTGATTCCATCACCCAAACCAGAACCTGAGAAGGCTTCTCCTAAACCAGAGTCCACAGAAAAACCAAAACAAAATGAAACTATCTCTAAGCAGACCGATGCAACTTCCCAAAGCACCAAACCAGTACAGTCTACACCAGTAACCCCTTCTGACCCTCAGCCCTCAGCTTCTCAACCACAGCAACAGAAACAATCACAGATAGTAGGGAGACCTTCTTCTGCATCACAGACACCCGTTCCTTCCAGTCCTTTACCAATTTCAATGACTTCTCTACAGAACAGTCTACCTCCTCAGTTATTACAGTACCAATGTGACCAGTGTACAGTTGCCTTTCCAACCCTAGAACTTTGGCAAGAGCACCAGCACATGCATTTCCTAGCAGCCCAAAACCAATTTCTTCACTCACAGTTTTTAGAAAGACCAATGGATATGCCCTATATGATATTTGACCCCAATAATCCTTTGATGACTGGACAGTTACTTAATAGTTCTCTTGCTCAGATACCACCACAAACTGGATCATCACATACGGCACACCCTGCTACAGTTTCTGGTTCCCTGAAAAGAAAATTAGATGATAAAGAAGACAATAACTGTAGTGAGAAAGAGGGAGGAAACAGTGGAGAAGATCAACATCGCGATAAGCGTTTAAGAACTACGATTACTCCAGAGCAACTGGAAATACTCTATGAAAAGTACTTACTAGATTCTAACCCCACCAGAAAGATGCTAGATCACATTGCACGCGAAGTGGGACTGAAAAAGAGAGTCGTACAAGTCTGGTTTCAGAACACAAGAGCCCGAGAAAGAAAGGGACAGTTCCGTGCAGTAGGTCCAGCCCAGTCCCATAAAAGGTGTCCTTTTTGTCGAGCTCTGTTTAAGGCAAAATCAGCTTTAGAAAGTCACATTCGCTCTCGACATTGGAATGAAGGGAAACAGGCTGGTTATAGCTTGCCTCCGAGTCCTTTGATATCAACTGAAGATGGAGGAGAAAGTCCACAAAAGTACATATTTTTTGATTACCCATCACTGTCATTAGCAAAAAATGAATTATCAAGTGAAAATGAATTAGCATCCACTGTATCAACCCCTGTTAGCAAAACTGCAGAAATGTCGCCGAAGAACCTCTTAAGTCCTTCTTCTTTCAAAGCAGAGTCTAGTGAGGATATAGAAAATTTGAATGCCCCTCCTGCTGACTCTGGATATGACCAAAACAAGACTGACTTTGATGAGACTTCATCAATTAATACTGCAATCAGTGATGCCACAACAGGGGATGAGGGGAACAATGAAATGGAAAGCACGACTGGCAGTTCAGGGGATGCAAAACCTGCATCGCCTCCCAAAGAACCAAAAACACTTGTGAACGACACGCTACCAAAACCTGCAACCACACCTACAAATGAGAATACTGATGATAAATTTCTCTTTTCCCTAACAAGCCCCTCAATACATTTCAGTGAAAAGGATGGTGATCATGACCAAAGTTACTACATTACTGATGACCCTGATGATAATGCCGACCGCAGTGAAACTTCAAGCATAGCTGATCCAAGTTCACCTAACCCATTTGGAGCTAGCAATCCCTTTAAATCCAAAAACAGTGATCGGCCAGGCCACAAACGTTTCCGAACACAAATGAGTAACCTCCAGCTTAAAGTTCTCAAGGCATGCTTTAGTGACTACCGGACTCCAACCATGCAGGAATGCGAAATGCTAGGGAATGAGATTGGCCTGCCCAAACGTGTGGTCCAGGTCTGGTTTCAGAATGCCCGGGCTAAAGAAAAGAAATTCAAAATTAACATAGGGAAGCCATTTATGATAAATCAGACTGGACCTGATGGGACAAAGCCAGAATGTTCTCTATGTGGTGTGAAATATTCTGCACGTTTGTCCATAAGAGATCATATCTTTTCCAAACAACATATTACAAAAGTGAGAGAAACTGTGGGAAGTCAGCTAGATCGAGAGAAAGATTATTTAGCTCCTACAACAGTTAGACAGCTGATGGCACAGCAAGAATTGGATCGCATAAAGAAGGCTACTGATGTGCTAGGATTAACAGTACAGCAGCCAGGCATGATGGACAGCAGTTCTCTTCATGGTATCAGTTTGCCAGCAGCTTATCCAGGACTCCCTGGCCTTCCTCCTGTTCTTCTGCCTGGAATGAATGGTCCATCCTCCTTACCTGGATTTCCACAAAGTTCAAACAGTAAGTCTATATGGGGATGATTTTCTCATTTTATTAGTTTGATCATCCTGCATAGTCATCACCCCTTTCTAAACCACAGCATATTATACATTGATATCATGCTTGTGAAACTGGTGTGAATAGCTAAAAAGTAATGCTATGAGGTGTACTCAGTGCAAATCATTGCTGTAGCCTGGATGCTACCTTTGATTTCGCCAAAAAAAAAAAAAGAAAAAAAGAAATCTTAATTGAAATCTAATTGACAGAAGTGTTTTTAGTTCATATTAGGCTTCTGTAACAAAAGCAATATGCCGATAGTATTGTTATGCTTTTTTGGTTTGTTCTGAATGACATTCCTTGAGGCAAAACTTGGGTTAGAATTTTGTATGTAAGATTTTTTTGTATGCAAATATTTAAAGTAACCTCTGACGAAGCACAAAACAGTAATTCCCACATTATTAGTTCTTCAGGCATTTGTTCCACCCCTTAGACCAGTCCAATCTGTTGCTTAATTCAGAATAAATATTTAAAATAAAATGCTGCCCAAGACCCTTTATAATATTTCTGAATAATTGTCTGCTAAGATAAAAAGGTTTTTGTTAAAGGTGATTTGTAATGGCAGTTTCATTGTGCTCCAAATTCCAAGAGCTGCTGAATATCTCCTTCCCCTACTTTTTAAAGTCATTGCAGACATATACCATGTCGTTTGGGCTTGCACTTTTAACTGAACCTGTAACTCTGTTTTACTGACTGTTTTGACTCTGTTTTGACTCTGTTTTTTGTTCACATAAGAAAGCACCTCCTCGTACAATGAGTTTCACTGAAGTTAGAGAATCAGATTTACTGCAGAATGATTTGTTTAGTCCTCAAAGAATGAACCTAATTTATTTTCTCGGTTTAGGCTCCAATTTTGCAGTCAAAGTTCATTGTAAGTGCAGCCCTGTGGATTGAAACTCTCCCATTCATCTTCTAACTTCACATTCATATCAAATATATGCACAGCAGAGTGAGGGAGTGGGTTAAAACCCCTCACCCCATTTTATCCAGTAATTCAACTTGTTGATCTCTAAATTTTGATTAAGAAAGCAACTCACTTTGGCAAGTAAGGTAGGGGCTTAATCACCAGTGTTGTTAGACATGCTAAGACTGTAGCAAGGTCTTCTCTGCTACCGAGCTGTGCTTTGATTGATGATGACCATGTTATTGTTTCCTTAAGTGGTGGTCAAAGCATCTTGTTTTTCTCTTCATTGGATCAGAATGGCTTTCCTTCCACAATGGAGTCTCTGGCTGAGTGCCCTCTGGCTTTTGTCAAACAGTTATTGGCACAGAGAGTGCACATAAAGGAAATATAAAGTTGCTGTATTTCCTTCTTAATGGCATACAGTGTCCAGGTCCAAAAATGACTGGTCGTTGTTCATTAAAATTATAGATATGGTTTCTCCATATAACTTCACTAAACAGCTTTGGTTAGGTTGACTTCCAGGTAAAATGGGTTCCAGAAAACTCAGGCTTTGCCTCCAATACTAAATGAAATTTGCTTGGGAAGATATTATCACACTCCTTTACTTTCACATCCAGGAGATCCCCGTGCAAAGTGAGGCTTGGGAATGGTCACGGACTCATGATAGCCTCTCACCTGTTCTCAGGAATTGTTTAGGAGAATGCTAGTTAACCCATGTCAAAACAGGACCAGGGACCATTCTTACTGTTTAACTTTACAGATGGTTTAGTTTCAGGTTTTGGGAAATGTTTCCTGGTACTGTTTGACTTGTTAATATCAATATAGCCTCAGAGTCCTCTTAATAATACAGGCCAACTGGTTCATAACAATTCGATTTTCAGATACTCTAATTTCCACCAAATATCTCTTCTTTGAGATAAATTTAAATCATTAGTACCACACCATACACAGTGCAGTGCCAATTGAGATGGATTTTCATCCCTTTTCATCCTGCATCTTCTTCAGGTTACTTAGCCCATTGTGGGCAAAGCCCACAGTGTAAAACAGATAGTGGAATCTCGTTGTTAACTTTTTCTTCTGACATATGCTAAAGAGCCCCTACATTCCCTATTTTGTTGCCTGGCAAATACTTGCATGCATAAATCTCCATTCCCTAATGATACATAATGTAGCAGTCATAGTGAATGGAAAAAAATAGATTATTTTAATCATTCATCATAGAAACACAGTAATATACTCAATGTTCTCCAGTACATGCTCAACAGTAATATTTTCTGCACCTGATTAACCCATTTCCATTTTCTTCTCTACCCTGCTTTGGCTGATGATAGTTCACATTCATATCTGATGCTAAGAAGTAAGAAGTATCTTCTTGGAAGCAGGCTTCCAAGCAAGCTTTTCTTTGGCTACAGTTCTTCTAGCAGCACGTATGTTATCAGCCAGCAGACAATTGTTCTGCATCATTCTTTACATGAAGGATTTTCTGAAGGTAACTCCCTGACAACTTACTGGATATTACTATCCAGTTGTCCATATATACTTCAAGTGTACTTGTGAATACCACTGCAAGTGTGTAATTTCTTCTTTTTTGGACCCAATCCCAAAAATGCACTTCAGAAGAAGTCTCACTGGGATGCCTTATATTAAAATATTTACCTGTTTTCACTGATGCTTACAGGGTTGGTAACTGTTTCCTGTGACAAAGCTCATTCGTTCTGTCCTACATGTTTGTTTAAAGGGCAATGTCAACATCAGCAAGATCCTTACTTTTAAAGAATATGTTTGATGTTTGCTAAGACAGGGAACTAGTGAAACTATAATCACAAATATCGCATTTAAAATTCTTTTTTGTGTTTCTCTTTACTCACATTAGACAGAGAAATTAGCCTGATTAATTTCACTGGATAACACAAGTTTATGAGGGATTTCATTTTCATGTTCTTGCATCCGTTATTGTTTATGGGTTTCCAAACGGTACAAAACCCAACTAAATTTTGCAAAATGCTGTTCTTTGTTAAATGCAATATTTGCTTTTACAAAAGATTTGAAATGGAACACTAGAAAGTAATGCTAAATCACAAAAGGTGGAAATAGTCAAACTACAGTTCATTTTTATCTTCTTTATGTATTGCCCAAACTGGACTTTTTGTTACAAAGATTATTAGATTTGTCAAAATAAGATAGCTTCATTTCTGAATGAAAGGATCCACTAACTCTATTCCGTTATTTCATCCTAAAACAAGTGGTGTTTGATGTCAGAATTATTGTGTGGCTCTAGGATGATATATCCAAGAATCACCTGTGGTATATGTTTCTCTAGATAACGTACTTATGCTGTCTTGTGGGTATGAAATGCTGAGCGAGGTCTCAAAATTACTGCTATGTTTGCTCAGCCTAATTCCTAATATAGAGTTATTTAGTGGAATTCTAATTTATACAGAATTTTAGTTCCAGCTCGTCTTTGTTCTTCAAGCCCCTTCTTATTTTCTGGGTGACTGTAGATAGAAGACTTCACCTGCTGTTTTCAGCTGTTCTTAAAATTCACATTCTCTTTTCTTCTTAGCTTTGTGGTTTTTTGCCTGTGATCCCTTGCAGAAAACTAGTGCTTCATCTTGCTTCTAGCTATTAATACTGGTTCTATGAACCTTTTAATGTCATCATCATTACCGTAGGTTCCTTGCACATCACTTAAGCCTGCCTTGAAGATTCACAGCAGCTTTTTCCAAGAATGCACACATCACTGCGTAACATGTACTTAGTGGTTTTTGAAATCTTATCAAGAGAGAAATTTGATTCAGCAGCAATTACTTACTTTCTTATTAGGGCACTAAATTCTGTTCTCTGCTTGCTTTTGGCCCATTGGTAGCAGTTTCATTTTTCATATTTTTAGCCCTCTGATTCCTCCTCTTTGATAGACACTTAAAAGAATTAGCAGGATTAGCATGTTTCTTCATGTTTAGTGAATTTTCTATTCTACACCTCGCATGTCTGGAAATGGGGAGTTAGCTTCATTGAGTTTTCTTCATTTAGTTTTGGAAACTCTCAGTTCCACATTTAACATCCAATGGAACAAGTGGATTTCACTATTCTATCGCAGCCTGTCTCAATATTTAACTGAATTCTGTGCATTTCAACTAAATTTCAAAGAATATCTGGAAAATGGAATAGAGCTTGGCTGCTCTGGGCATCATCAGTGTGAGTAGACTGAAGACAACATGATGTGTAAGGGTTGAAGAGGTTAAGAATAGAAAGAAAACAGAAAAAATCCTAAGTAGCCGACAAGCCCAAATAACCATGACAAAGCTGGGGCAGCAGTTCACACTAATTGCATCATTCAAGAATTTTCCATCTACAGTATTTATCATTTAATATATTTTCAGCAGACTCCACACACAATTGCCTGCTACTTCCTGTTGAAAGCGTAGGGGCAAGCAACAGCATCTTCGATGCTATTGTGCAGTAACTGTGGCAATTAGCCACTTTTTAATTATCACTGTTGTGGCTTGTTTGACTGTACTATCTAATCCGTGCTCACAGTGCATTTTAACTCCTTAGTGTTCCCTTACCATTAATAGGAGTAATGACACGGTGACAAACATTAAATGGCCTCTTTGTTAAATCTGATAATTATTCCCTTTGAATCCTAATTGCTTTATTCCTAAGTAATGCTAAACACCTGGATATCGATGATTTAAACATCATTCTTGTTCACTCCATTAGTGCTTCCTCGTAGCTAATACCTGTCTAACCTCCATTACAGAGACTGCGTTTATTGTTCTCTTATCCGTACGCTAGTAAGCTGTTCCCAACGTTGCTTCATTTTTACAGTTCTGTGTGCATCACACACTTGGTATGCTCTTTTCTCTAGCAAACTTACTTGCCTGAAAAAAGGACAATGGGTGTAATGTACAGCCTCTTACAGTTAGTTCCCTTTTCTACCCTGTGCCATCATTTAATTTTCTGACCAACTATACATCTCACAGAAGCTGCTTTTTAATAGACTGTTATCAGCCACTGCACTATATCTGGTACTTGAAACAGAGAAAAGATTTCTTCCATTAAGTTATGAGGCATACTTCTTGTGTGTATGCACCCTCCAGACAGAATCAGTCCATCCTTAGGTTGCTTTCTCTAATGAGGTGGAGGACGTCATGCCTGCATGCTTCAAGTAAACTGAGAACAGCAGCGCTCTTGTGTCAAAGTACTTTAGTGCTATTACACTTATTTCCCAGCGAATACTGCATTGGCCTGATTGTCGTGGTAAAGAAAAGCTCTGTTCAAACTCTCAAAAATGAAAATGTAAGCTGTGTGGTGTCCCAGTAATGAATAGCATTGACCTGATTGCTTGTTCTCTTATTTTTTTGAATGGTCATTTCCTGTTGATATTTACTTATCTAAACATCTTTCTTTCTTTATTATTATTGCATTTTCCCCCAGCAATTTTGGATAAAGATTCCTTTTTATTTGAGAGCTAATTACTTCTAGTGAGCACCATAATTACCAGGTTTCTTAGGTGAAGGATGTGTGGGTTATATCATCCCAGAGGCATGATAAAAATTAGTTAAAATGAACAACAAAGTAGAGATCTCTCAAAGTATCAATTAGGGGGAAGCACTCTCACTGTGCTTAATGCTTCTTTTCTAATAATCTACTACTAAGCCTATGGAAGAAAATGAACAAAAAAGGAGAGTGCTGTTTCTACAGGTATGAATCTGATCCTGCCGGTGGAGCTGGGTAGACTTCCACTGCTTTTTGGAGGACTTTTCTATAGTCAGAGATTCATGCATGACCCCCCACGCCAGTAGACTCAAGATTATAAAATGAATAAAAGCTGTTGTTTTTGCTGTATATTGTGTATTATGAATTTAAACCTAAGACTCACAGAAATGTACTAAAAGCCATTTTAAAATGTGGTTTATTCATGCCATAGGTAATTCTGGAACACGTGAGAAATGCTGAATGTTACGTTATTTTGCCTTGTGCATTGACGACAGTCATATTTTTGTTGTTTTCAGCTTTAACATCTCCTGGTGCAGGCATGCTTGGGTTTCCTACTTCAGCCACTTCGTCTCCTGCCCTGTCTCTCAGCAGTGCCCCCTCCAAACCTTTGCTGCAGACTCCACCACCACCACCTCCACCACCACCACCACCACCTCCACCACCTCCTCCTCCTCCTCCTCCTCCTCCCTCCTCCTCTTTGTCAGGACAGCAGACAGAGCAACAGAGCAAAGAATCTGAGAAAAAAAATACTATTAATAAGCCAAACAAGGTCAAAAAAATCAAAGAGGAGGAATTAGAGGCCAA